>CM035109.1:49037528-49244970 GCA_020205505.1 Panax japonicus | reverse complement strand
CGTGTATACTTGCACGTGTTTATCGGTTGAAAAATTGACCAACAAACGCATCCTTGGACCAAGTTAACAATCTTAGGATCACTCTCAATCACCTTAGTCCACTTTGTGACTTAATTCTCGATGCACATTGCTTGCATGAAACCCATAAGATCTTCCTTGAAACGTTTAGCTCAGCCTCTCGTCACAAGTCCAACGGGAACTTGCACCAGATTCGATCCATAAACTCCATTTGAATCCAAGCTAGGAAGGTCCTTATCATGCCCTCAAATTATCACCTACATCAAACGGACTTGAAACAGAAACATTGAAGGTTCCACTAACATTATACTCACCCAGTAAATCCAATTTGTAAGCATTGTCATTAATGTGTTCTAGCACTAGAAATGGACCATCTCCCCTCGGAAGAAATTTTGACCATCTTTGAGCTGGGAATCTTTCTTTCCTCATATGTAACCTCACCCAATCTCCCGGTTCAAAGATAACTTGACGGCTACCCTTGTTGTCTTATCTAGCATATTGCTTCGTCCTTCTTTCAATGTTGAGTCTCGTCTTTTCATGTATCTACTCAACAAATTCAGACTTTTTCTTTCCATCCATGTTAGTAAACTTAGAAACAGACAATGGCGATAAATGCAATGGATTTGAGGGATTAAAACCATAAATAATTTCAAATGGTGAAAATTTAGTAGCAAAATGAACCGATCGATTATAAGCAAACTCAACATGTGGAAAAAATTCTTCCCAATGACTGATATTCTTTTTAATGGTATCCCTTAACAAAGAAGATAAAGTTCTATTTATTACTTTAGTTTGACCATCGATTTGTGGATAACAAGTAGTAGAAAAAATAACAGTTTAGTTCCCAATTTACACCACAAAGTCTTCCAAAAATAGCTTCAAAACTTAGCATCTCTATCAGAAACAATTGTTCTAGGCATACCATGCAATCGTACAATTTCCCTAAAGAACAAATCAGCTATATGGGATGCATCATCAGTTTTGTGACATTGAATAAAATGTGTCTTCTTTGAAAATTTATTCACAATCACAAATAAAATTATTACCATGCTTAGACCTAGGCAACCCTAATATAAAATCCATTGACAAATCAATCCAAGGTTCAATAGGTATAGGCAATGGTGTATAAAGTTCATGGGGTTGAACGCGATATTTAGCTTGTTTACAAGTAATGCATCTATCACAAATTCGCTCAACATCTTGTTTCATGTGAGACCAATAAAAATGTTCTTTCAAAACGACCAAGGTTTTATCAACACAAAGTGTCCCATCAAACCACCCCTATGTGATTCCCTAACCAATAACTCACGTAAAGAACAAGCAGGTATACACAATTTATTCTCACGAAATAAAAATCCATCAATTTTAAAATATTTACCTACAACATTCTTTTCACAAGTTTTAAACTCTTCATCGAAATCAAGGTCATTAGCTTACAATTCTTTGATTCGTTCAAAACAAAGTAATTTCATATCAAGATTATTCAACAACACATACCTACGAGACAAAACATTTGCAACGTCATTCTCTTTACCTTGTTTATATCGAATGACATATGGAAATGTCTCGATAAACTCAATCCATTACGCATGCCTTTTGTTTAACGTATGCTGCCCCTTCAAATATTTCAATGACTCATAATCGGTATGGATCACGACCTCCTTGGGCCACGGGTAATGTTGACATGTCTCCAATGCTCTAACCAATGCAAACATCTCCTTGTCATAAGTAGGGATATTGCAAAGTACCACCCACTCAATCTTTTTCACTGAATACGCCACTAGTTTTCTCCTTGCATCAAAACAGCTCCTATTACTAAACCTGAAACATCACACTCAATTTCAAAAGTTTTAGCAAAGTTAGGCAAAATAATAAATGAACATTAGTAAATTTATATTTGATCAATTGAAATGCTTTTTCCTGTTCATCGCCCACTTAAAACCCACACTTTTCTTGATAACTCAGTTAATGGTGTTGTAATCTCGCTGAAATTTGAAACAAAGCGGTGATAAAAACTTGCAAGTCCATGAAAGCTTCGTACTTGGCTCACATTTTTTGGACTTGGCCAATCTCGTATTGCACATATTTTGTCCTCTCAACTTGGACTCCGTGTAAACTCACAACAAAGCTAAGAAAAAACAATTATATCCAACACAAACGTGTATTTTTCCATGCTAGAAAATAACTTTTCCTTTCGAAGTACATCTAAAACAGATTTTAAATGTCATGCATGATCTTCCAAGTTTTGCTATAAAATCAGGATATCTTGCAAAATAAACTATAACAAATTTTCCAATGAATGGACACAAAACATGGTTCATTAATCTCATTAAAGTGTTGGGTGCATATGTTAAACCAAAAGGTAACACTAACCACTCATAAAGACCATACATTCATCACCATCTTGCATTCTAATTGATGTTAACCACTTTTTAGATATTTTTTAAAAGGATACAAGACCCAGCTAACATGTATGATGGATGTGATGTTGATATTTTACCATAATGTCTTACTGCTCGATAATCGATGCTGTTTGCCATTTCCATCCTTTTTGGGTACTAGGATCACCTAAACTGCACATGGACTCATACTCTCCCTCACAAACCCTTTTTCCTCAGTTCGTCAACTTATCTTGTAACTCCTTCATCTCTTCAGGATTACTCTAATAAGCTAGATGGTTGGAATGGTCACACCGGTACAAGTTTAATTTATGTTCGAATCCCCCATCGGTGGTAATCCTTGTGGAAGTTCGTTGGAAAATACATCAACAAAATTCCTGACAAAAGAGATGAAGATAACACTAGGCACAAAAGACATTGGTAGCGGTAGTATTCAAAAGCGTCCTCCACATACACCAAAGTATAATCATCGGCTGTTTAGGAAAACCAAAAGCTTTCTCATATCGTTGTTTTCTGAAAAAAAGGTTTATGTTTTTCGCATCTTTCTTTTTCTCTCTTATTTTTTCTTCTTGACTTTCTTTCTTAACTTACTTTTCTTTGGACATGATCGTTCTGCAAGTGAATTTGAGTCCTCATGCACTTGTTAGGGTGACATAGGATGTAAAGTTTATTTTCTTTTTGGTCCGTGAACAAATGAATAATCATTAGTAAAACCCATCATGTTTGAAGCCCTCCAACCAAACTGACTGTTCTACCCAATAACATATGACCCCGCCTGTATAGGAACCACATCGCACAAATCTCATCAACATATATATCGACCAATAGTAAATGGAACTAAGACTTGTTTGGTCACCTTAATGTCTGCATTATCATTAAGCCATTGCAATTGATACAGCTATGGATATTTGCTGGTAGTCATCCCCAATTTCTCCACCATCATAGTGCTCGTCACATTTGTATAGCTACCACCATCTATGACTACACAACATATTTTCCCATTCACAAGACATCGGGTATAAAAAAGGTTTTCTCGATGTTCACTGCTCTCTTCCTTAACCTGTAAAATTTCATCATGCATGTAGTAGCCTAATTTATCTCCTCTAATGGTGGCATAGAATCAATGTCACTCTCTTTTCCCTCGGTCTCCACCTCCCCATTGTCAAGTAATAACATAGTTCTTTGATTTGGACATTAACTAGAAATATGTTCCTTGTCTTGACATTTAAAGCATAAATATCTTGATTATGACTAAAAGATCAGTTTTACCTTGCTTTCCCCGGTTAGTCACTTCCTGTTTAAGATCTACTTTTAGTTTATTCATAGATGGTTTTTCCTCTCATTTTACAGCATTTGATTTCCATGATGAGCTTGTGGTAGGATTTGAACGCTGGCCACCTATCCTCTTAAGTTGCTTCTCAATCTTGATAGCCATGTGTATCATATTCCCCAAGTTCACATAATGTTATTATTTCGCTAAATCAGCTATATTCGAATTTAACCTTGTTGAAATCGAGCCATTGTTGCCTCACTATCCTCATCCATATTAGCCCTAGAAATTAGAATCTCCATCTCCTTGAAGTAACATCCTCGACGCTCCTGCTTCCTTGTTTCAAATTTTACAAACTTTAAAACAAGTTATGGTGGTAGTGGCTTGGTACAAATCTTTTTTTCAAAACTTTCTTCATCTCTATCCATGTCTCAATTGGACATTCACCACATCTCTTTCAGCTAGTAGTTAACTGATCCCACCAAGTAATTAATAATCTAAAATTCTGTAACAACTAATCTGACTTTCTTGATATCTGAGTAGTCGTATCAATCAAATACTCATTCTATCTTCTTTTCCCATTCTAGGTATGCCTCTAGATTACTCCTCCTTTGGAAATTTGGAATTTTCATTGTGATGCTACTCAAGTTATCATCTTCTCTATTCCGACCTCCTCTTTTTCTAGAACCTATTTGCCTTCGATATAGGAAATTAGATTCACGATCTTCCTCCTCACTGATACGTAGGTTTTATACCTACTTATCCGGTATCTATTACTTGAATTAGTTGCTTAAACCTATGTTTCTTAGTTACTTTTCATACATTTATGTTATTTTGTAGGCTATGTGATGATTGGGTAAGATATCCCATGAATTGAATATAATCGAGCTTAAGTTATTATATTCTCAAGTCGTTTAGTAGAACTTTTATTATGATTATTATTTTGCAGATTCAGGAAAAGCAGGGGCGTATTGGGCATTTGAGCTAAAAAAGGCAAATCTGTAACTATTTAAAGGCAGCGCCGGGGCACTATGTTTTTAACTGAATCTAGTGCCAGGGCGCTGGAGCTTGACTTACGTTGACCAGGCACGCATGTTGATCAACCGTTTGACCTGCATAGTGGTTGCTAATTGATAAGTTGATTAAGTTGATTGGAAAAAGGATTGTGGTGAGATTAGAAGAGTATATAAAGGCTATCTCGCTGGAATAGAAGGAGAGAACTACAATAATTGAAGGTTAAGCAAAGGATTACTTGAAGATTGAAGATTTTACTTTAGAGTTTCTTCTTCTCCTTATTTTCAATTTGTGTAATTCCTTAAGGATGTTTTGCAAAAGATTTGTGGTTTTAAATTCTGTTATGAACTAATTCTTTCATTAAGATTTCAATTGAACCTTTTATGTCTATAAATTAGTTATTCAATTTATTCTAATTATTTATGTCTAAGTGAATTGTTTATCTTGTCTTATGCTTATTGATTAATTATTTGGCCAATAATTACCTTGTTACTCTAGAAGGAATTAGAAGAGGAGATCCAGGGTTAGAACTAGGCATGATAACATATATGCTTAAATATTTGCATGACGAATAATTAGGGTTGTGAATTGAATAGGAATATTTGTTCACTGCATGTAACAAGTTAGGAATTGGGATTGAAAGAGTTTAATTTTATTGTTTTGCATAGGAATATATAAAGATTAATTGGATTAAATAGAAGTTAATTGATCACTTGGAAAAGGGCTTTTGACACTTGAAAATTCCTGTTAACAATTCAATAGGCATAATAATTAGGATAATTGGATAATTGATTTATAGTTCATAATTGGGGATATTGGAGTCTTAATCTTTATTTATTTGAATTCATTCGTTAAAATTTTAGTTTTACTTATTTGATTTATTTTTATAATAATCTCTTTTAATTGCTTAATTTAGTTCTCTTATTTTGAAAAATCACACTTTATGGTTGTTTAAATAAAATTGGATTGATATAGTGCTAGTAGTTGTAATTTATTGATTGGAATTCTCGGTGGGATTAAAACTTTATCTTATCACTTTATTACTTGTTGACTGTGTACACTTGCACAAATTCATTGATTGTGAAATCAACCAACAAGTTTTTGATTGGGTAAGATATCCCATGAATTGAATATAATTGAGCTTAAGTTATTGTATTCTCAAGTCGTTTAGTAGAACTTTTATTTTGATTTGTGATTATTTTGCAGATTCAGGAAAAGCAGGGGCGTATTGGGCATTTGAGCTAAAAAGGGCAAATCTATAATTATTTAAAGGCAGCGCCGGGGCGCTATGTTTTGAACTGAATCCAGCGCCGGGGGGCTGGAGCTTGACTTACATTGACCAGGCACGCGTGTTGACCAACCGTTTGACCTGCATAGTGGTTGCTAACTGATAAGTTGATTAAGTTGATTGGAAAAAGGATTGTGGTGAGATTAGAAGAGTATATAAAGGCCATCTTGCTGGAATAGAGGAGAGAACTACAATAATTGAAGGCTAAGCAAAGGATTACTTGAAGATTGAAGATTTTACTTTAGAGTTTCTTGTTCTCCTTATTTTAATTTGTGTAATTCTTTAAGGATGTTTTGCAAAAGATTTGTGGTTTTAAATTCTGTTATGAACTAATTCTTTCATTAAGATTTCAATTGAACCTTTTATGTCTATAAATTAGTTATTCGATTTATTCCAATAATTTATGTCTAAGTGAATTGATTATCTTGTCTTATGATTATTGATTAATTATTTGGCCAATAATTACCTTGTTACTCTAGAAGGAATTGGAAGAGGAGATCTAGGGTTAGAACTGGACATGATAACATGTATGCTTAATTATTTGTATGACGAATAATTAGGGTCGTGAATTGAATATAAATATCTGTTCACTGCATGTAACAAGTTAGGAATTAGGATTGAAAGAGTATAATTTAATTGTTTTGCATAGGAATATAGCAAGATTAATTGGATTAAATAGAAGTTAATTAATCACTTGGAAAAGGGCTTTTGACACTTAAGAATTCCTGTTAACAATTCAATAGGCATAATAATTGGGATAATTGGATAATTGATTTATAGTTCATAATTGGGGATATTGGAGTCTTAATATTTATTTATCTGAATTCATTCATTAAAATTTTAGTTTTATTTATTTGATTTATTTTTAGAATAATCTCTTTTAATTGCTTAATTTAGTTCTCTTATTTTGAAAAATCACACTTTATCGTTGTTTAAATAAAATTGGATTGATATAGTGCTAGTAGTTGGAATTTATTGATTGGAATTCTCTGTGGGATATACACTTTATCTTATCACTTTATTACTTGTTGATTGTGTACACTTGCACAAATTCATTGATTATGAAATCAACTAACAAGTTTTTGGCGCCGTTGCCGGGGAATTCTTTATTAATATTAATTCCATATTAGTTATAATCAATTCCGTTTTAATTTAAACGTTAGTTATTTTTCTTCTTGTATTTGCAGGAATTCTTTGCGAGTGTATGCACACTAGATCAAGGGCTAAAAATGAACTTTTTTCTTATACAGACGATATCGAAAGGAAGTTCCAGAAATTGCAGTTGACTAGTGCGGTGTCACCCGTGGAAGAAGATCTGGAAGGACAAGAAATACCAGTGAACATGGCAGGGGATGAACAAAAATCACTTAAGGATTATGTCTTGCCGAATGTCACAGATATACAATCGAGTATTAGGAGGCCGGCTATTAATGCAAACAGTTTCGAGATAAAACCAGGAACAATTCAGATGCTCCAAAATACATGCCAGTTTGAGGGTAGTTCGACAGATGATCCTAATGAACACGTCTTGAGTTTCTTGGAAGTTTGCGACACCTTCAAGTTCAATAATGTATCGGAAGATGCTATAAGGTTGAGGATGTTTTCGTTTACATTGAAAGATAAAGCTCGGAGTTGGTTACATTCTTTGCCTCCTGGTTCAATCACAGCTTGGGACGACTTAGCTCAAAAATTTCTAGCTAAGTTTTTCCAACCAGCGAAGTCGGCAAAACTACGGAACGATATTCACACCTTCGCACAGTTCGACTCAGAAACAATATATGAGGCGTGGGAAAGATTCAAGGATATGCTCCATAAATGCCCACATCATGGAATTCCACAGTGGATGCAGGTTGGGATAATTTGTGATGGATTGCACGCGATTACAAGAGCCAGTATTGATGCTGCAGTAGGTGGAGCGATCATGTCTAAGAACTTTGATGAGGCTTATCAACTGCTAGAAATGATGGCCAACAACAACTATTAGTGGCCCATGATAGGTCTAACCCTCCGAAAACACCGGGAAATTTTAAAGTGGATACAGTGACAGCATTGGAAGAACAGGTGTCCGCAATAGCTAAGAAACATGAAGTCCACCATCCACGCAGCAAGTAGCAATGGTTTGTGAGTTATGTGTTGGAGTCATGATACAGATCAATGTGCCATAAATGCTGAATCAACTCAGTTTGTAGGGAGCTATAATCAATCTACCCAACCGTATCCGAATCAAAACGCATATAATCCAGGTTGGAGAAATCACCCGAGATTTTCATGGAGTAACAATCAAGCTCAAGCACCTAGATAGCAAAACACATCCGAATTTCAAAATCAGACTCAACAACAGCCAGAGAGGAAATCAAGTTTGGAAGAAGCTTTGGAAAAATTCATTTTATCTACTGACAAAAGGATCGGTGAATAAGAAAAGTTATTGAGTCAGGTAGATATGAATGTGAAAAACCAAGATGCTTCGATAAAGAATCTGGAAGATCAATTGGGGCAAATAGCACATGCGTTGAATAACTGTCCATATGGAACACTCCCTAGTGATACAGATATAAATTCAGGTAGAGATGAGCATTGCAAGGCTATGACTTTACATAGTGGAAAGGATTTGTAAGAGACAGTTAAGGATAAGGAAAAGAGGGACAACGTAACAGTGGAAAAAGAGGAAGTTGTAGAAATCAAAAGACGTTAAGATGAGGAGTTAGAGCAGAAAGCACCGAAATAAACCATCATAATGCCCCCCATACCATATCCACAGAGGTTTCAGAAATCCAAGTTAGATAAGCAGTTTTCAAGATTCTTGGATATTTTCAAGAAATTGCATATCAACATACCATTTGCCAAAGCCTTGGAACAAATGCCAAGTTACGCCAAGTTCATGAAGGAAGTTTTGTCAAAAAAGAGGAAATTGGGTGAGTTTGAGACAGTGGCGTTGACCGAAGAGTGCAACGCAATTATCCAGAATAATTTACCTCTGGAGCTCAAGGATCTAGGTAGTTTTACTATTCCTTGTGAAATTGGAAATCAGTTTTCGGGACGAGCATTATGTGATTTGGGGGCCAATATAAACTTGATGCGACTATCCGTCTACAGGTAGTTTGGACTTCAAACACCAAAACCGATGAATTTTAGTTTGCAGTTGACGGATCGGTTCATTACATATCCACGAGGTATAATTGAAGACGTGTTAGTAAAAGTGGATAAATTCATCTTCCCCGCAAATTTCTTTATCTTGGATTGTGAAGTAGATAGAGAAATTCCAATTATTCTCGGGCAACCATTAGCAACGGGGAGAACATTGATTGACGTACAAAAAGGTGAATTGACGATACGAGTTAAAGATCAACAGGTCACCTTTAATGTATTTAAGTCGATGTCTTATCCGAAAGAAAAAGGTGAGTGTTTACGGGTGGATATTATGGATGAATTAGTTAATCACAAATTCAACAGAAATTATTTAGAGGACCCGCTAGAATCCATTTTGCTCGGGATGGACGACTATGGTATTGAAGATGACATTGAGTATGTCAAATGGCTAGATGCATCACCCTTCATCCGGAAAAGTAATCAACCCTTCAACACCCTTGATAGGCCCAAAATGGAAGGTAAAAAGTTCAAACCCTCGATAGAAGAGCCACCGGTATTGGAATTAAAATCGCTACCATCTCATCTGCAGTATGCCTACTTGGGAAAAGATGCTACCTTACTAGTCATTATTTCGAAAGAGTTAACTGACATGCAAAAAGAGAAATTGCTAAGGGTGTTGCGAGAGTTCAAAACAGCAATCGAATGGACTATAGCGGATATTTGAGGAATTAGTCTATCATTCTGTGTGCATAAAATCTTATTAGAAGAGGGGGTAAAACCAACCATTGAGCAGCAAAGAAGGCTAAACCCCATTATGAAGGACGTGGTGAAAAAAGAGATCATAAAGTGGTTGGATGCCGACATTATTTATCCAATCTTGAAAAGTTCATGGGTAAGTCCTGTACAGTGCGTACCAAAGAAAGGGTGTATGACAGTGGTGAAGAACGAAGCTAATGAGCTCATCCCCACTAGAACCATTATAGGATGGAGAATATGTATGGATTACCGTAAACTAAATAAAGCCACACGCAAGGATCACTTCCCCTTGTCGCTCATTGATCAGATGCTGGATAGGTTAGTGGGACATCAATTCTACTGTCTTTTGGATGGATATTTCGGATATAATCAAATTGCCATAGCCCCGGAAGATCAAGAAAATACCACATTCACATGCCCGTACGGTACGTTTGTATTCCGGCATATGTCTTTTGGTTTATGTAATGCACCGACAACCTTTTAACAGTGCATGATGTCGATCTTCTCAGATATGGTGAAACAGAATTGATGTGCGATGCCAATGACTACGCATTTAGAGTAGTATTGGGACAACGTCACGATAAAATTTTTCACACTATCTACTACTCCAGCAAGACGTTGACGAATGCTTAGTTGAACTACACGACCACCGAAAAAGAATTACTTGCGGTTGTGTTTGCATTCGACAAATTTAGAGCATATCTCATAGGGACCAAGGTAATTGTCTACACTAATCATTCTGCTATTAAGTATTTGATTGAGAAGAAGGATGCCAAATTGCGGTTAATACGGTGGGTACTGTTGCTACAAGAATTTGATTTGGAGATTCCAGATAGAAAAGGTAGCGAGAACCAGGTGGCGGATCATCTTTCTCGGTTGGAAAATGCGGAGGTTCAGCAAAAAGACAATGTCATAATTAATGAGAGGTTTCCGGATGAACAACTTCTTCGAGTAACAACAACATTGCCATGGTATGCAGATTACATGAATTACTTGGTTGGTAAGGTGTTACCCCCGGATTTGAATTCACAACAACGAAAGAAGTTCCTCCACGATGTTAGGCAATATTATTGGGACGAACCATTTCTGTTTAAAACTTGTGCGGATCAAATGATTAGAAGATGTGTGCCACATGAAGAGATGGATAGCATATTGGGTCATTGCCACTCATCAGATTATAGAGGTCATTACGCCGGTGATCGGACAGCGGCCAAAGTGTTGCAATCGGGATTTTTCTGGCCTTCTCTATTCAAAGATGCATATCTCTATGTGCTAAAATGTGATCGGTGTCAACGAGTGGGAAATATTTCCAAACGTAATGAAATTCCACTTAACATAATTTTGGAAGTTGAACTATTCGACGTGTGGGGAATCAATTTTATGGGACCTTTCCCATCCTCCTTCAATAATCAGTACATTCTGTTGGCAGTCGACTACATTTCCAAATGGGTAGAAGCTGCGGCTTTACCCATGAATGATGCCAACATCGTACTACGATATTTAAAGAAAAACATCTTCACACGATTTGGGATGCCAAAGGTGATAATCAGTGATGAAGGAACTCACTTCTGTAATAAGAAATTCACTAAATTTCTTATAAAGTATGGAGTCCATCATAAAATTGCAGCCGCGTATCATCCCCAAACCAATGTTCAAGCGGAAGTCTCGAATCGGGAGGTCAAGAGAATTCTTGAAAAGGTGGTCAATCCATCATGAAAAGATTGGGCCATGTGACTAGATGATTCCCTATGGGCATATCGAACAACGTACAAGAATCCGATCGGCATGTCACCCTACAGAATGGTCTACGGAAAGGCATGTCATTTCCCGGTCGAATTAGAAAATAGTGCACACTGGGCCATCCAAAAACTAAATTTTGATCTACAAGCAGCGGGGGATAAAAGGTTATGCAATTAAATGAGATGGACGAATTGCGATTCAATGCCTATGAGAACGCAAAACTCTACAAGGAGAAAGTCAAAGTTTGTCACGATAAGAAAATCCTTGATCGAAAATTCGAACCGGGCCAATAAGTCTTGCTTTTTAATTCAAGATTGCGTCTATTCCCCGGTAAGTTGAAATCTCACTGGTCCAGGCCATTCATGATTATATCTGTCGCTCCGTACGAAAATGTTGAAGTCGAGGACCCGAACTCAAGGAGAACATTCAAGGTGAACGGCCAAAGGCTAAAGCATTATTGGAGTGGACCCGTTGAACGCCAATCTACGGCCATTTACCTCTCCGAACCAGTGGACAATTAAGCGACACAACAAAGTCTGGTTGACGACTATAAACCAAGCACTATAGGGAGGCAACCCCACGAGTTTTAGTTTTTTTTGTTCACTTCAAAATTTTTCATTTTATTTAAGTTTGTTCCTTAGCTAATAATATATACTTTATCATAATATTCTTAATATAATTCGTGTTATGTGTTACCAGATAAGTCAAAATTCGATCAAGAGGCAATAAAAAGGAGCAATGTACAGCGCCCCGGCGCCCACAAAGAATAGGAATACAGCGCTCCGGCGCTCAGCTTCAGTGTCCTCAAGACGTGCTTAGCACCTTGGCGCTATTAGTTAGCATAAATACAGCGCCCCGACGCTCAACCTCATTTGTGCCTACTGATGTCCAGCGCCCCGACGCTCTATGCCAAGCCTGTTACAGTGCCCCGACGCTAGCCATGATTTCCAGATACTGCTTATCAACGCCCCGGGGCTCCAGTCACATTTAAACCCAACGCCCCGGCGCTGGGTATCAGGTTTGGACTCCTAATCGGTTTAAAGGATTGAATGCCCACAACCCCTACTCTGTGTTTAACTCCTTCCCACATGCCTTATTAGAACTCTTCCACTTCACTTTTACGCAACCTCCCTCCCATTCAAGTTACATAGCTTACATACTTTGATAGATAAGAATAATTTACTTGCATTGGGATCTATTTCTCTTTGATTTTGATTTCTCCTTCCGTATTCAAGGTATGTATTGTGCTTCCCTCGATCTATTTCTACTCCTTCTTGCATACACGTGACTCTAATGAGTTAGGATTATCATGTCTATGTTATTTCCATGGTAATTGCATGTTTGGGTCTGAATTACTAGAAAAATTGGGAGTATTCCAAGCAATATATGAACTGCCCACAAGGTGTTTATATTTTGTCTGACTCAATGTTCATGGTCAAATTCGCACAATGCCATAGCCAACACTGACTTTACTTGCATTCATGCCTACCCAGAGCCATTGGACTACTGTTAAATGAAAATATCATTAGTGTGGGAGGCGGCTACACTGTATTGATAATTATTTAGGGTAATATTTCTATGGGACTATTGTTTTGTCAAATTTTCACATCCATTGCCTATTTACTAGTAATCATTCAAAATCTTAGCCTACATAGTTTTAGAACACCCATGCACCGAATGCATATAGTCGTTTGCCATAATATTTTCCCATGTCACAGCTTTTTGCTATGCAACTCTTAGACCAATCATGCTATGAAAACATAAAAGGAAACTACTTGGTCCAATTATAACTTTCATGATATTATATGTCTCATTACACCCCCAACCAAGTACCAACGAGAACTTATTGATAAGTTTGGGGGTTGTGATATGGGTATGTTTATACATAGTAGATTTCTATACAATTCTAATACATGTGAATGCGATTTCTTGCAGAATTCTCTCAATGGCTTCAAAGCGTCAACGCAGAGAGGGTTCCGGGACCGCCTTGGCTCCACCAAAATTTAATAGTCGAAGGTTTGTCAACACCGAGGCACAGGAACGCTACAATAAGATGGCCACCCGCTCTCTCATCCCCGAATGAGGTTTAAGGCCCAATCAATGCAAAGACGGGGACATAGCGGTCAAGACAGCTGAAAGGAATTGGTTCATACTCACCGAACAACCTGATCCAACAGTGATTACAGTCGTCAAAGAGTTCTACGCCAACATTTCTGAGCACTTCCACTATGGGGTGTATGTAAAAGGCAAGACTATGGAATTTGGCGAAGAAGACATTAACGGGTGCTACCAACTGCTGTTAGAAGGACACAATGATGAGTATGCTAGTCGTGTGAGTCAAGGGCCAGCTTATGAAAAAATAATCCATGAGCTTTATCAACCGGGCACTTCGTGGACATTACATGAATGTGGCAGCATGACCTTCCCTCTTTCTCACCTCAGTTTATATGGAAAGGCGTGGTATGCCTTTATCTACGCCAAACTCATGCCATGCACACATGTGAGCCATGTCACCAAAGAGAGGGTTGTACTGCTGTATTCAATTATTCGAGGCTTGAAGATAGATGTTGGCCACATCATTCAGCAATCAATTCTACGTACTACACGAGGAGGAACCACGTGAGGTTTACCTCATCCATATCTTCTTTGCGTTTTATGTGCAAAATTTGGGGTCTAATCGAAGTCGGATGAGATGATTCAAACCCCCACGCCGGTATTGGACTACAAGCTGATCAGTCGGTATAGAGTATGAACTGGGAGAACCACCCTAGGGGATTGGGTTTTATAATTCCCCAAGCTGAAGCTCCACAACCTTCAGCTCCACCCGCATATGGTCCTTCCTCTTCAGCTCACCATGGTGTTGTTCCTGAAGCTGTCCAGCGTGAGATTGACAGTTGGTTCTATAATTTAGAATCTCAGAATGTCCATCTGTCTGAACGTCAAGATGTTATCAAAAAATATTTGGTTGACCAATTTGTTGCACAGAATGCCATGAACGCTCAACTGTACCCGGCCATTAATCTTAGCCAGTTCCATACTGCTCCTGTTCTGCCTGTGTTTCCCCCTTCTGATCAAGAGATGAGCGAGGATGATGATGTTCCACCTGAGGAATAAGCTCATCAGGGAAGTCCTCTATTATTTTTATTGATAAATTCTTCGCATGAGGACATTACTCTTGATAAGTTTGGGGGTAGTTAATTTTATTTGCATTAGTAGATTGTTAGGTTTAAGTTAATAGTTGTGTTATTATTGTTGGTTAAGTTTTGCATCTAGGATTGCATATTAATTTCAGCTATTTAATAGTTACATATGTTTGGGGCCAATGATGAAATTAAAATTGTATGAACAAGTCTAGTAAGGATTGTTAAGTTAGTAATGTGATTTTCTTGACATAATTTAAATCTTTATCTATTTGACACTGATATTATCAGGATAGCTGTGACAACCCGATATTTTTTATATAAATAAATCTTCAATTTTGCGTATAATTTTTTTTTAGGATGAGGATTTGTACAAGATTATGTGTATATGTATTTATGTGGTAAATAAAAATATATTTATTACATGAATATATACAAGTAAATTTATTTTAGAATTATTGATTATTGTAAAGAATATTTTTATAATAATTAATTTTAAGATAGAAATGTTCTTATTAATTATTTTCCATGAATATATAATCATATATTATTTAAATAATATATGAAGTGATTTTTTTAAAATAAATATAATAATTATTTTATTATATGAATTTTTGTACAGATTATTAAATTAATTATTTTACCTTAATTATTAAGGTTAAATATGAAAGAATAATCAGATATGGAATCCAACCCCTAATTTTGGATTATTGTCAAGGTATGAGAATAATAATATAATATTACTTATATTTTGATTTTTCAGTGCTATGAACATGTACGGTATGTTCGTATTGATAATGGTTGGTCAATTACGGTGTATTTTGACCAAACCCTAGTAATAATGTTAAACCCTAATTTGAAATCCAAATTAGAGTGTGAGATTGTTTTATAAGTGTGTAATATTAATTATGTCGTGTATTAATGTATTAATTAGGTAAACCCTAATTACAATTCTGGAAACCCTAATTTATTATAATTAGTAACTCTAATTTAAAATTAGAGTTTGAGATTGTTGGTTATTGTATTAATGTGATTAATTCATAAGTATTACGATTACAATTATTTAATTTTAGCAACCCTAAATTATTAAACCCTAATTTAGTAATTGGAACCCTAATAGTAATTTGGTAACTCTAATTACCAAAAGAATAAACCCTAATTGCTTTATTAGCAAAGTTAATTGTGATTAAGGGTTTTAAACCCTAATGCCCATGTGTTAGATAATTACAAACTTATTTTAATTAACAAAGTTAATTTTTCAAAATATTAGAAACTAAAATTTAGTTATTATTTTTGTAATAAACCCTAATTGCTAAATCCTAAAATTGGAAATTTTTGAAATCCTAGTAGCTAAATCTTTAAGGGTTAAATGTTAAACCCTAAACACTAAAATATCTAAACCCTAAACCTAAGACAATTTTCTAGAACAAAAGGAAAATGGCAAAAATGCCCATTTTAGGCATTTAAGAAGCTAGCTTTTAGGTTTTGACAATTAGGGGAGGTTGTTCACCTAATCCAACAACCCCACATGCACCAAAACTCCAGCAACAAGCCAGCAAATCAGCTCATTCATGCACCATGATAGCCTATTTAAGGATTGAGAGAGAGAAAATATTATTTTGGTTGCTCAAATTTTCACTACACTCATCCTAGACCCTCTCTCTCAAAAAGCCACGAAAATATCCAGCAATTCAGTCACAAAAACAAGCCCCACGTCCATCCCTAACGAATCAGAAACACCAGATCAAGAAATCGATCAAGAAGGTATAAAACCCTAATTTAAATTTTGTCCAAAATTTGTTGTTAGATGTTGGTTTTTGTTGTTGTAATATGTTGAATCTAGTGTATAATCATGATCTGGGTTGTTA
Source organism: Panax japonicus (assembly GCA_020205505.1). Taxonomy (NCBI): domain Eukaryota; kingdom Viridiplantae; phylum Streptophyta; class Magnoliopsida; order Apiales; family Araliaceae; genus Panax; species Panax japonicus. Next base: position 49,228,390 of record CM035109.1, on the reverse strand, counting down.
GAAACTAGACTCATAACATCTAAATGATCAGATTCACGTTTTTCCAAAAATCTGGAAAATTTTTCTGGTGATTTTCAGTCAAATGTCAGGCCCTATAACTCTCAGGTTGTTTATGATTTATGTTGTTTTTAAGTTGTAGTATGTAGTCTGTAACGTTATCTTTAATATACAAAAGGAATAAAGATCATATCTGTTATAGATTGCAAGTTATTCACAGTCAAAAGTCGTTGACCGATCTGCTAAAACTGCGAACCTAGAAAACGTAAAAGCAGTGTCCGTGTCCTACTTTGACCGGACAGATCTTGCTCATTATATGATGTTTTTGTGTTATTTTTCTTTATAGTTGTAGTACTACATGTTATCTACAACTTGTAATTTATAGATCGCATCAACGTTACACGATCACCAAGTTATAAAATGTCAAAGGAGGTACCCTGACTGTTCTTCATTTTCTGGGTAACCCAGAAAATGAAGAACACGTCTGTCAGAACTTTTGGAAGCTTAGATCTTGCTATTCTGTTGTTGTTTGGCCATGAATTTGGTTTCATGTTGTAGTACTGAAAAAGTACTACAATCTAAGAGTCTCATCAAGCCAGAAAAACGTAAGGATCACAGATTAAATTATGGTCAAACCAGCAACCTAGCCCTGCTGGAAAATTCTGGGCAAGCCCTCAAGAACACCTATAACGACAGACAAGTGTCGCTATAGGCCTTTAGCGACAGATTTATTTATAATTTCAGGAAAATGAATTAAAAATAGAAAAAAATAGTTTTTAATTATTAAAAATACAAAATAAATTATTACAAATTATTTTAAATTCAGAAAATTAGTTTTTAATTATTTTAAATATATTTCATAAATATTTAATATTTTTGGAATATTAAAAGTAATTAATTTATTTAATTATAATATTAAATAAATTATTTAAAAATGATTTTAATATTTGAAAAATCATTTAAAATTATATTATGGTATAAGAAAATAATTTAAGTTATTTTTGATAACTTTTAATATTATGTGATAATTTTCATTAATAAATTAATATTAATGATAATTAAGTTATTTATTAAATAAATTAAATAAATGAATTAAAAATGATTTTATTATATTAAAAATCATTTTAAATAATAATAAGGTATTTTTAAAAATATTTTAAGTTATAAAATAATTTTTAATATTTAAAGGTAAATTTCATTAATTAATTATGATTAATGATAATAAAGTTATTTAATAATTATATTAAATAATTTAGTTTGAAAATGATTTTATTATTATAATAATCATTTTAAATAAAAATAAAGTGTTTAAAGATATTTTAAGTTATAAAATATAACTTTTAATATTTAAAGGATAATTTCTTTAATAATTTAATATTAATGATTATTAAATTATTATTAATGATATTAAATTTATTTAATAATTATATTAAATAAATAGTTTAAAAATAGTTTTATTTATTTAAAAATCATTTAAAAGGATATTAATGATTTAAAAATATTTTAAGTTATAATTAATGACTTTTAATATTTGGATAAATAGTTCATTAATATTTACATATTAATGGTAATTATTTAATAGTGATTTTAAATGTTATTAAAATCATTTAAGGGTAATATAAATACTTTAAAAATATTTTGAGTTATTATACATAACTTTAATATTTTGGCAATGGTTTCATTAATAGTTTAATATTAATTAAATATTAATGATAATAGAATTGTTTAATATTTAAATCATTTAATAATGATTCTGATATTTCAAAATTATAATAAATGATAATAATTATTTAATAATTATTATAAGGCCATGAAAAATAGTGCGGCTGATGTTTAAGATTATCCAAATGGATATTGAACTACGGTTTAGAGTCTTAGACTCGATATTTACCCGATAAAGCTGTCAGTAGACCGACATAGATCAGAAATTGATTCGGACTTAGATATTTTAGTTAGTTAACTGTTTATTTGTGATTCAATGGTTTATTTAGGTTGTATGATAATGTGAATAGGAAATGTGCTTGACTGCAATAAGCAGTGTTATGTGTACGATATGTTGTACTAATCAGTAAAATGATCTGATTAATGATAGGTTGTGATAGAAAAGGGTAGATCTAAATTACGTAAGTGTAAGCAGCGCATCAGGCAAGTATCCTAACTTTGCATTTTCTTTATGCAATGGATAGAAGTGAGAAATTCAGAATTAATGTTATTATTGTACAGATTGTTAAACTTATATTATATAAGCCCATTGACTATCAACATGCTAGTATATGATAATTCAGTTATATATATTCTGTTCGTTAATTTTTATAAATGATCATACAAGTGTCCCCACTTGGATAATCATTGTATTTAATCGCATGTTGATACCATTTTGATATATATATATATATATATATATATATATATATATATATATATATATATATATATATATATGTTGAATTATATAAGACCTTTGTTATGAAAACCCGACAGGTATGAACATCCCGATAATGGAAAAATTTTTATGCGCCCAAGGCGGACAGAGTGAACGATAACATCGTTCTTATACATGTAGTATTGATCAATACAGGGTACAACGGGGCTGATCACCCTCCGTGCCCGTAAGTCATGACGGTTTACAGATGAATTTCTGTTCAAACCTTTTCGAAAATGAAAAAAACAATGTTCATAGTATGTCACAGAAACCCCATGTATAGTCAATACGTAGTTTCAAAAATTTGAAAGAGGGTTGTTATGTTATTATTATTGGTACAGATTACTTCACAACTACTTACTAGTTGTAGAAGAATATTATAAAGAAAACATTTAAATTCCTTCAGCCTATATATATATAATACTTGCTGGGCACTCAAATGCTCATTCTTGCTTAATTTAAATGTTTTCAGCTAAGTATGAAGGATCAGAAGGAACTGTCAAGAACAAGGGAAAAGGAAAGTTGCTGAATGACTCTTTATGCTACTGTTTGTAATAGTTTTAGATTATGAAGACTATGATATATATAATTATATATGTTATGACATGTAATGAATGTTTAAAGGTTACGTACTTGGGAGAAAGACTCTGATGAAATTATAAATTTAAGTTTAAGTTTTATATTATTGTTACTATTATTAGTATTATTCCGCTCATAGAAATGGTATCGTGAAGTACCGAGTTCGGGTTTCAAGTATCCGGGTTCGGGGACCTCACATAATGGTATCAGAGTCATAGGGTTAGAAACCTTAGGTGGGTTAGACCTTAGGCTATAACCTTAGAACAGAGTGAAACGTTGAAAATATAAATAACTCATATAGAGTTTAAATAAAGATGGATTGGATAAATTCATCGTCAAACGAAATAAAAGATAACTCATAAAACTATTATGTGCTAATCAGGATAATTGCTGTGTGTAGATGTCAGGTGAAAAAGAACTAGGATACCCACGAGTTGTAAAGAAGGAGCTAATATCGAAGCCAATAGCGGAAATAGAAGCTCACAATGAAACCAACTCGGACGAGGTGGTTATCGTGGAAAACATAGTACCAGATCCGAAAATAGTGGATTTGACAGATAATGATTCAGACACTAAAGTTGAAGCTGAACAAGCATCAACGGAGGTACAGAATCTGAGGAACAAGGTTTCTTCTCTGGAAAGGTTGTGGGAGATAGAAAAGCTATTGAATAGTCAACTGCGTCAGGCATTAATAGAAACAATGGAAGAACATGATAATCTTAAAATTCAAATTGATCAGATAGGAGCCTCAAGCAACACTTCGTGTGCAGCCCCGAGAGATAAGGGAAAAAGAAAGATAGAAGACCCTGAGGTAGGAAAACCTGATAAGAAGAAAGGGAAGAAGATATGTTATATTTGCGGCCGAGAGGGACATACCTCTCCTCGTTGCCCCGACTATAAGAAAGGTGGATGTTTTAATTGTGGGATGGAAGGACATCGAGCGTATGAATGTCCAAGAAGAAGACTTAGTAAATAGGTAGTATAAGTTATGTTGTGTAAGCGTGTTTAATATTATGTGTGTGCTTAGTATGTCTGTGTAATGCATTATTATAAGACTTTTGTATAAGTGGTGATGTAAATCCCGACTTTTGCAGTCACAAAGGGATAACTGATGTTTAAAGCACTATGTGCTATGATATGTAAAATATTTTGAAAGCAATGAATGAATATGAATCAAAGTTTGAGTTATGAAACAAGTTTAATAAGTTTAAACTTATATGATAAAGTTTAGAATGTAAGTTAATTTATGGTTTTTACTTAACCAGATAATGCCGCCAAGACGTCAAACTCGGAATCAAAGGGCAGAAGAGTCTGTCAACAATGTTGAAGGACAACAACAAGCGGACCCGATGCAGCATTTTGCGAATATGGTAGCCCAGGCTATGCAACAAGGAAACCAGCCGGATAATCACTTGGCGAATTTTAAAGATTTTAAGGCTGTAGGACCACCAGAATTTAAAGGTACGACTGACCCTGTAGAAGCCCAAAATTGGGTTAGGGAAATTGAGAAGGCGTTTATAATAGCTAGGGTAGCTGAGGGGCAAAAGACCTCTTTTGCCACCTATATGATGAAGGGTGAGGCAAATTTCTGGTGGGAAGCAAATCAGGTGAGGGCAGGAGCAGGTGTGGTAGCGTGGGATAGATTTAAGACGTTATTTTTCGAAAATTATTTTTCAGCCAGTATGCAGTCTAGAATGGAGGTAAAATTTTTGGAGTTGAAGCAAGAGGATATGTCAGTGGCAGAATATGCCGCTAAATTTAATGAGTTAGCTAGGTTTTCTCCGCATCAAGTTGATACGGAGGCTGGGAAGGCGAGGAGATTTGAGTTCGGATTAAAACCCTGGCTCTATAACAAGGTGGCAGTGTTGCAGATCCCAACATTTGCAGCACTCTTGGAGAAGGCGATAATTACGGAGGAAGGAAGTGAGGCTATGAGCCTCTACAATAAGGAGAAGAAGAACAAGGCCAAGGTCGAGGGAGTTGAGAAGATGAGGACAAATAGTGGAAGCAGAAGTGTTGACGAAAAAAAGGAACGGGAACTATTCTGGCAATGTCCAGGTTAAACAAGAAGGTGTTAAGAAGCCAGGGGTGCAGTGTGGAAAATGTGGAAAGAACCACTCCGGGGAGTGTTTAAAAGGGAAATTTGTGTGTTATAAATGTGGGCAGGAGGGCCATATCTCTCCCAACTGCCCCAATCCCAGAATGAATAGTGGATGTTTTATTTGCGGATCAATGGAGCACAGGGTGAAGGATTGTCCAAATAGGAGGGTAGAGACAGGTAGTGTGAATACTTGTAAGGGTAGTGGAACATTAGCAATCACGGGATCGACATCATCGAACAAACCAACAAAGTCAACATCAAGAATCTTCAACATGACGGTTCAAGACACGGTGGCAGCTGGCAATGCAGTTCCAGGTAATATTCGAATAACTTTTATTTGCGTATTTATAATTATTCTATGTATATTAAATTATTTTATAAAAAAATTTTGAGGGAGGAATTTGAGTTCTTTTAGAAATCAAATTTCCATTTAATCAGAAAGACAAGCTTTATGTGATTAGTTAAAAATCAGTTCGATCAAATTTGATCGAGATCTACTTGTGAAGAATATGTATGCTATGTACCCGGTTATGTGTAGGTTTTAAAGTTGTGATTCCGTGGACGGAATCCTTATAAGGGAGGGTGAATGTGACAACCCGATATTTTCTATATAAATAAATCATAAATTTTGCGTATAAATTTATTTATTTTTTAGGATGAGGATTTGTACAAGATTATGTGTATATGTATTTATGTGGTAAATAAATATATATTTATTACATGAATATTTACAAGTAAATTTATTTTAGAATTATTGATTATTGTAAAGAATATTTTAATAATAATTAATTTTAAGATAGAAATGTTCTTATTAATTATTTTCCATGAATATATAATCATATATTATTTAAATAATATATGAAGTGATTTTTTTAAAATAAATATAATAATTATTTTATTATATGAATTTTTGTACAGATTATTAAGTTAACTATTTTACCTTAATTATTAAGGTTAAATATGAAAGAATAATCAGATATGGAATCCAAACCCTAATTTTGGATTATTGTCAAGGTATGAGAATAATAATATAATATTACTTATATTTTGATTTTTCAGTGCTATGAATATGTACGGTATGTCCGTATTGATAATGGTTGGTCAATTACGGTGTATTTTGACCAAACCCTAGTAATAATGTTAAACCCTAATTTGAAATCCAAATTAGAGTGTGAGATTGTTTTATAAGTGTATAATATTAATTATGTCGTGTATTAATGTATTAATTAGGTAAACCCTAATTAAAATTCTGGAAACCCTAATTTGTTATAATTAGTAACTCTAATTTGAAATTAGAGTTTGAGATTGTTGGTTATTGTATTAATGTGATTAATTCATAAGTATTACGATTACAATTATTTAATTTTAGCAACCCTAAATTATTAAACCCTAATTTAGTAATTAGAACCCTAATAGTAATTTGGTAACCCTAATTACCAAAAGAATAAACCCTAATTGCTTTATTAGCAAAGTTAATTGTGATTAAGGGTTTTAAACCCTAATGCCCATGTGTTAGATAATTACAAACTTATTTTAATTAACAAAGTTAATTTTTCAAAATATTAGAAACTAAAATTTAGTTATTATATTTGTAATAAACCCTAATTGCTAAATCCTAAAATTGGAAATTTTTGAAATCCTAGTTGCTAAATCTTTAAGAGTTAAATGTTAAACCCTAAATACTAAAATATCTAAACCCTAAACCTAAGACAATTTTCTAGAACAAAAGGGAAATGGCAAAAATGCCCATTTTAGGCATTTAAGAAGCTAGCTTTTAGGTTTTGACAATTAGGGGAGGTTGTTCACCTAATCCAACAACCCCACATGCACCAAAACTCCAGCAACAAGCCAGCAAATCAGCTCATTCATGCACCATGATAGCCTATTTAAGGATTGAGAGAGAAAAAATATTATTTTGGTTGCTCAAATTTTCACTACACTCATCCTAGACCCTCTCTCTCTAAAAGCCACGAAAATATCCAGCAATTCAGTCACAAAAACAAGCCCCACGTCCATCCCTAACGAATCAGAAACACTAGATCAAGAAATCGACCAAGAAGGTATAAAACCCTAATTTAAATTATGTCCAAAATTTGTTGTTAGATGTTGGTTTTTGTTGTTGTAATATGTTGAATCTAGTGTATAATCATGATCTGGGTTGTTAGAAACTAGACCCATAACATCTAAATGATCAGATTCACATTTTTCCAAAAATCTGGAAAATTTTTCTGGTGATTTTCAGTCAAATGTCAGGCCCTATAACTCTCGGGTTGTTTATGATTTATGTTGTTTTTAAGTTGTAGTATGTAGTCTGTAAGGTTATCTTTAATATACAAAAGGAATAAAGATCATATCTGTTATAGATTGCAAGTTATTCACGGTCAAAAGTCGTTGACCGATCTGCTAAAACTGCGAACCCAGAAAACGTAAAAGCAGTGTCCGTGTCCTACTTTGACCGGACAGATCTTGCTCATTATATGATGTTTTTGTGTTATTTTTCTTTATAGTTGTAGTACTACATGTTATCTACAACTTGTAATTTATAGATCGCATAAAAGTTACACGATCACCAGGTTAAAAAATGTCAAAGGAGGTACCCTGACTGTTCTTCATTTTCTGGGTAACCCAGAAAATGAAGAACACGTCTGTCAGAACTTTTGGAAGCTTAGATCTTGCTATTCTGTTGTTGTTTGGCCATGAATTTGGTTTCATGTTGTAGTACTGCAAAAGTACTACAATCTAAGAGTCTTAGCAAGCCGGAAAAACGTAAGGATCACAGATTAAATCATGGTCAAACCAGCAACCTAGCCCTGCCGGAAAATTCTGGGCAAGCCCTCAAGAACACCTATAGCGACAGACAAGTGTCGCTATAGGCCTTTAGCGACAGATTTATTTATAATTTCCGGAAAATGAATTAAAAAATAGAAAAAAATAGTTTTTAATTATTAAAAATACAAAATAAATTATTAAAAATTATTTTAAATTCTGAAAATTAGTTTTTAATTATTTTAAATATATTTCATAAATATTTAATATTTTTGGAATATTAAAAGTAATTAATTTATTTAATTATAATATTAAATAAATTATTTAAAAATGATTTTAATATTTGAAAAATCATTTAAAATTATATTATGGTATAAGAAAATAATTTAAGTTATTTTTGATAACTTTTAATATTATGTGATAATTTTCATTAATAAATTAATATTAATGATAATTAAGTTATTTATTAAATGAATTAAATAAATGAATTAAAAATGATTTTATTATATTAAAAATCATTTTTAATAATAATAAGGTATTTTTTAAAAATATTTTAAGTTATAAAATATAACTTTTAATATTTAAAGGTAAATTTCATTAATTAATTATGATTAATGATAATAAAGTTATTTAATAATTATATTAAATAATTTAGTTTGAAAATAATTTTATTATTATAATAATCATTTTAAATAAAAATAAAGTGTTTAAAGATATTTTAAGTTATAAAATATAACTTTTAATATTTAAAGGATAATTTCTTTAATGATTTAATATTAATGATTATTAAATTATTATTAATGATATTAAATTTATTTAATAATTATATTAAATTTATTTAATAATTATATTAAATAAATAGTTTAAAATGGTTTTATTTATTTAAAAATCATTTAAAAAGGATATTAATGATTTAAAAATATTTTAAGTTATAATTAATGACTTTTAATATTTGGATAAATAGTTCATTAATATTTACATATTAATGGTAATTATTTAATAGTGATTTTAAATGTTTTAAAAATCATTTAAGGGTAATATAAATACTTTAAAAATATTTTGAGTTATTATACATAACTTTAATATTTTGGCAATGGTTTCATTAATAGTTTAATATTAATTAAATATTAATGATAATAGAATTGTTTAATATTTAAATCATTTAATAATGATTCTGATATTTCAAAATTATAATAAATGATAATAATTATTTAATAATTATTATAAGGCCATGAAAAATAGTGCGGCTGATGTTTAAGTTATCCAAATGGATATTGAACTACGGTTTAGAGTCTTAGACTTGATATTTACCCGATAAAGCTGTCAGTAGACCGACATAGATCAGAAATTGATCCAGACTTAGATATTTTAGTTAGTTAACTGTTTATTTGTGATTCAATGGTTTATTTAGGTTGTATGATAATGTGAATAGGAAATGTGCTGACTGCAATAAGCAGTGTTATGTGTACGATATGTTGTACTAATCAGTAAAATGATCTGATTAATGATAGGTTGTGATAGAAAAGGGTAGATCTAAATTACGTAAGTGTAAGCAGCGCATCAGGCAAGTATCCTAACTTTGCATTTTCTTTATGCAATGGATAGAAGTGAGAAATTCAGAATTAATGTTATTATTGTACAGATTGTTAAACTTATATTATATAAGCCCATTGACTATCAACATGCTAGTATATGATAATTCAGTTATATATATTCTGTTCGTTAATTTTTATAAATGATCATACAAGTGTCCCCACTTGGATAATCATTGTATTTAATCGCATGTTGATACCCTTTTGATATATATATATATATATATATATATATATATATATATATATATATATATATATATGTTGAATTATATAAGACCTTTGTTATGAAAACCCGACAGGTATGAACATCCCGATAATGGGAAAATTTTTATGCGCCCAAGGCGGACAGAGTGAACGATAACATCGTTCTTATACATGTAGTATTGATCAATACAGGGTACAACGGGGCTGATCACCCTCCGTGCCCGTAAGTCATGACGGTTTACAGATGAATTTCTGTTCAAACCTTTTCGAAAATGAAAAAAACAATGTTCATAGTATGTCACAGAAACCCCATGTATAGTCAATACGTAGTTTTAAAAATTTGAAAGAGGGTTGTTATGTTATTATTATTGGTACAGATTACTTCACAACTACTTACTAGTTGTAGAAGAATATTATAAATAAAACATTTAAATTCCTTCAGCCTATATATATATAATACTTGCTGGGCACTCAAATGCTCATTCTTGCTTAATTTAAATGTTTTCAGCTAAGTATGAAGGATCAGAAGGAACTGTCAAGAACAAGGGAAAAGGGAAAGTTGCTGAATGACTCTTTATGCTACTGTTTGTAATAGTTTTAGATTATGAAGACTATGATATATATAATTATATATGTTATGACATGTAATGAATGTTTAAAGGTTACGTACTTGGGAGAAAGACTCTGATGAAATTATAAATTTAAGTTTAAGTTTTATATTATTGTTACTATTATTAGTATTATTCCGCTCATAGAAATGGTATCGTGAAATACCGAGTTTGAGTTTCAAGTATCCGGGTTCGGGGACCTCACAGTGGCAGCAGCAGCTAAGGTTGAGGTGGAGCGAAAAGCCAAAGAAGCGGATATTTTGAGGAAAAGAGCTAATGAGATCATGGAACAATTGACATGCACTGAAGGTATGAAGCTACAGAGAAATTGAAGAAGAATTTGAGTTTTGGTAATTATAGAAATGCAATTAAGAGCAACTCGCAATGTTAGGAATGTGTGGCAATAAAATAAAAGCAAACCCCTTTATTTCTAAATCTTCAAACTTTTATTCACGTTCAATTGAAAACAATTCACATAGAATATGCCCAAATTGAAGCAACTAAAGCTACTTCATCTGTTCATCAAATTGGATCCATCAATTCTCCATTCTCCCCCTCTTAATAAGAATTTTGAAACAATCATCCTCTACTCCAAGCTTTTTGAAACGCCTTATCCATCGTCGTCCTTCCCCATACAAAAATTCTATAAAATCTGTAACCGGTCAAACTGTATAAACACATCGAAAATCAATAGTAGTTCAAAATGGATCCAGATCTGGTATTGAAATTTTTGATTTGATTTTTCCTTTCTTTATTTTTTGGTTCTATGTTTGGTGTTCTTGTTATGGTTTCTGGGTTTGAAAAAGATTTGATTTTTTCTTTCTTTATTTATTTTTGGTTCTATATTTGGTGTTCTTGTTGTGGTTTCTGGGTTTGAAAAAATCCCAAAACCATGTCATTTCTTTAGTTTTTCCTGTTCTTTCTGGTAACCATGTGGAATAAACATGAAAGAATTTGACAGATATTTAGTTATTTTAACAGAATGACCTAAATATTTTAAAATAATAATTAGTTTAGTGGGGTAATTTAAAAAATTAAAAGTTCAATGGTGTAATCAGTAAAATTTGTCAATTATAGTGGGCAATTCATTAATTCTGCCGTTTATTTTTATACTACCATCAATAAACAAATTAATCTCTTTACATCACAATTGAATAATTGACAAAAAAATTCTTTCTTTTGTATGTATAACAGAGAGAAGTATAATAAATACTCCCATCACAAAAACACAAATCTATATTGAAACAACCCAGGTAAAATCTCGAGTTCGGAACAAATTTCGGGTCAAATTCCAAGTTCGAATCGAATCGAATCCATCAAAATAAGGTCTTAAACTACTGGTTCAATAGTATTTTCTTGGATCATCTTAACCCACCACAGGCTCACCTAAAAGGTTAGACTGAAGATATTATTGGTAGTAACTTAATTCCTTATATACACATAAATTTTTTCAATATCTTTGTATATTCAATTCTTTTTTTAAACTACAAATAAATTTCATAATTCAACAATAGAAATTATAATATTGCTATATATATATACGTGGTGATTAATTATTTTAATTAATGATAAATTATTTTAATCATAAAATTGAAAGTTATATTTCATTATTGAAACTTATATTTCATTGAAATATGCAATCAGATTTGGAATATACACAATAAATCACGTTTAGTTCATGTGTTAGTTTAAAATGCACACATGCCAATTTCCATATATGAAGTCTAATTTTATTAATTCATCAATGTCTGTCTGTTTGGTTGTTGCCAAATGGATATCATAATTAAACCTGGGTAGAGTATTATATAAAAAAAATTGAATGCTATATTTGGAGGTATAGATCTATTATCCTCTCAAATCAGCCCTTTTCTTTTTAAACTCCCCATTTTGGTGGTTATCCATAGAAGTATATATAAATGAATTTCATAATTAAATATAATTAAGAATTTCACAATTATATATAAATATATATATATATATATGAAAAAAATGTATATACACAATTATGTAGTTCACAGTCGCCTATGACGGCGGTTTTAACCGTCACTATAGTTATTCTGATCTATGGTAACGGGTGAACCGTCGCTATAGCAAAAAAAAACAGTCGTCATAAGCGACTAGCCCGACTCTCTCCAGTGAACTGGAGGGAGCGAATCGGCTATAGCGACGGTTTTTTCCGTCGCTATAGCATAAAAATCCGGCTTTCTATGCTATAACGACGAAAAAACCCGTCATTATAGCCGATTAGTTCTTAGTTCACTCCTTCCAGTTTGTTGGAGAAACGGACTATATATATATATATATATATGATATATACGTCATGATACGAGGGAGGAAACGAAACATTATAACAAGGAATTAAATCAAAACTTACACCGAGTGCTTGTTTGTTTAACAACTAATTATCGAACGTTTAGTGTGTTTGAAAGTCTAAACTTAAAAAATTTTGTTAATTGAAAAATATTGATTGGGTCAGCAGCACACCTGATTAAGATGATTAAAACTAGCCAGAAAGTGATGACTAAAACCATATTTAAAAAGTACGAAACTAAGTACATGGTTTGATAGTAATTATCCACTAAAAATGATTAATTAATGATAGTAATTAGTTTATCAATTACTGATCTCGGATCCTTATCTGTTAGTTAATCGCTCTTATAATCATTTTTATTCAATCTCATTAATTATATTTACTTTGATGATGCTAACTTTGGCGGCCACGCTAACTAGGGACGCAAACTATAAATAAATAAATAAATAAATAAATAAATAAATAAATAAATAATATATTTTGTTAATTAATTTAATTTGTTTGTGATGCTGATTACAGAAAGCATAATGAAGCCCTTGTTTTGAGATTTTTGCACTTTTAAAAAAAAAAAAATATTGAGTTTATTAATTATTATTTATAAAATTTAAAATTTATGTGCATCGGCCTGAAAGTATAGTCACAAGTTCAAATAGCCAACATATTGAGTGAAAACCCGATTGGGCATAACAGGAGTGTTTTTTGTAAGCCAAATTCTGTAGAGGACGGACTCTACGATTAAGACTGTAAAATAAACAAACTGTTTAGGCACGATTTGTATCTGTTCGATTAAAAGTTTCATTCGAGCTCGACTTCAAATATAAATGATTTAAATATGAGCAAATTTTAAAGTTGGATAAATTATTTGAACCTTCTCAAATTGTAATTTTCTATTGATACTCGGATCATATTCGTTCGAAAAGTTCAAACTGCTCGGGCTCGATTCGGTAGCTAAACGAGCTTTAATCAAACCTTATTTTATACTCGATAAATTTTATAAACTAATTCTGAGCAACTTAATACTCGGCTCGACTCGATTCATCTTTTCCCATCTTAATTGTCATTTCTAGGCCAAATTCTCACCCCTTCTATATGAGTCTTTCGCAGTTCATATTTCACCTTTAATATATTGTTGTTATATATGTAGCATATTATGGATTTTCTAATTAGGAACTCAATGAATTTAGTTTTCCTTGGCCCTAAATAAATAAAGATTAAAAGTTGATAGTCTAAAATGAGTTTAGTTAGCTTAAAGAAAAGTGATTGTTATTTTCATCATATCTTAGTTGTGGAAATGACAAATTTATGAAAATAAGAATAGTTAATGTGCAAATTCAACTTTTCCGGAGGGAGCTATTATATATGCCTAAAATTCTTCAACATAGGTTTCCATAAACTATAATGCAAAATCGTACCAACATAAAGTTTATTACTTTGTGTACGATATTTGACTTGACTTTACAGTAAATCAAATTGGGGAGCGGTTAACATACAGTTTATTTTTGGTTAAGTTAGTTAATTGGCTAATTGAGTACTGACACACAGACGAGACTCTATGTGTGTTAGTATTCTATTGGTCAATTGACCAACTTACCAAAAAATAAACTTCATACTAATCGGATCCAGCAAATCGACATCTCATGGTATTATTAATGGTGTAAAATTATACATTTTGGATCAAATTTGCACCGTTAATTATGCATCAAAGTGTATGATTTTACACTAATAATTACAGGTTGACGGATTAAGATTCTCTCCATTACACACATTGGTGCAAGAAAAGAAAACCTCCAGAGCCAACTTCACGTTAACTTCTAAGAGAAAAGAATGCAAAACAGAATCTCTCCATTCTCAAATTCATTATTCAGCAACAATTGGCAACTGTCTTTCTTTTCCTTCATCACTACCACTTTTAAAGGATTACAAATGATGATATAATTCAGGAAATAAACTGGGAAACAATTAACAACTTAGCAACATAATTTTGAAATTTGAAATAAATAAATAAAAATTGTAACAGCTGAATTAATCTCCATGCTCCACGATTCAAGGAGCAGTTTTCGCCTGGAAATTTGGATCAATTGACGACCACTCGGAAGAACTCGACTCCGGCAAGTTTTGATGAACATAGACAACAAATAATTCTGGGTGAAGTCGCTTAAGTTCCGAAGCTTGTAGCCAAACTGAATCAGACGGAGGGCGATTTTTTCATTGCACTAAAAATTTGTAATATCCTCCGCGCCAAGTAGTAACAAACTAGCGATCAAGTATAGAAGCAATTTCATCTCTTGGGGCAGTATTTTTAGGGACACGAATAATTGCATCTTGTTGAGCAGGTAAATCCGTGGGCATTGGCACTTGTTCCTCCGAACCATGAAACTGAGTGAGATCTTCAATGTTGAAAGCATGGCTGATTAGGACCCAATCGCTTAACCACCTTAAAAGGTCCAGCACGCCGAGCATGTAGTTTGGTGAAACTCCCAAGAAGAAAACGTTCAGGCCTTAGGCGGATAAGAACCATGTCGCCAACATCAAAGTGTATGTTCTTCCGCCTAGTATTTGCAACAGTTGTATTATTGTATATGCTTCTGTGCTGAGGGACAGACGCCGCTTGACTTCTTCATGGATGTCCTTCATGTAGTTAGAAAAATCTAATGCAGCTTCGCTTGGTCTGAAAGGCAATGTCAGAGAGTGGAAGTCCAACGGAGTGTGGGGGCGAAAACCATAGACCACTTCAAATGGTGTGCAACTAGTAGAACGATTAACAGATTTATTGAAAGCAAACTCTGCCTGTGACAATATGAAGTCCCAACTTGCAGTATGGTCTGCTACTAAACAGCTCAATAAGTTTCCCAAGCTCCGGTTGGTCACTTCGGTTTGGCCATCAGTTTGAGGATGAAACGCACCGGACTTAACTTTTTATGAATAAAGATTTAATTTTCTTCTAAATAGTAAAGTGATAATTTAATAAATATTATAGTTATGAGTGATATGTGCAAATTTTACAAATTAAACAGTTGTCGGGGAATATTCTTTTTGTCGGAGAATATTCGTACGACGACGCAATCATTGGTGAACCCCATAACGGAATAGTTGTCGGATATAAAAAGCGATAGAAATAACCTTTTTATAAAAATAATGGTAATTAAGACTTATCGTTAAACTGTTAAAATACCCAGTGATAAAAGTACAGTAATACACGTTCCACAGTGGTACGCGGTATTGCACATTAGCACACAGTATTGCATAATATCTCTGATTATTGATTTTTACGTAAGAAGTCACTCAGTATTTCATTCAATAATTGCTACAGCAGAAATAACATAGTATCTCATATTATTGATTCAATAATTGTTATAGTAACATCTACACAATATTTTATATTATTAATTGTCACGACATAGTAACTCATATTATTGAAATGATATTAACTCATAGTAACATCTGCACAATATTCTAATAAATTGCTTGTTCCACTGTAATTATTAATCTAAAACTTGTTGTCTACTATATTTTATCTGATTTATTATTGTTGCAGGCTAAAGATAATTTATTCTTCATTATCTTAGTCATAATATTCTTTGCTAGGCTATTTGAGCTCACACTTTTTTTTTGTTCCATTGTTCTTATCAGGAAATGAAAGTGTAGCTGGGATTAGTCGGGGAGTAGAGTAATGGTCTGAGATAGTTACTATAGAAGTATTCACTATGTTGTGAAATAGTGTGATAATAACTGTAAGACCCCAACTTTTATGAATAAAGGTTAATTTTTGTCTAATATTATTTTTGAATATTATGGTGTGGATTTGATATAATATTATAGTTGTGGATAATATTTATAAATTTTGCAAAGTAAGCAAGTTATCATAAAATATTCAATTGGTCGGGGAATATTCGTTTTATCAGGGAATATTCGTACAACGGTACAATCATTGGTGGACCCAGAACAGAATTATTGTCGGAGTTAGAAAACGATAGAAATATCTTTTATAAAAATAACGACGAAAATTTTACCGTTAATTATTGAATTACCCGTTGATAAAAATACAGTAATACGCGTGATTGCATAGTAGCACACGGTATTGTACAATATATTTGATTATTGATTCTTACGTAAGAAGACACTACTCAATAATTGTTACAGTAATCACTGTTTAATATTTTATTTTATTGATTCAATAATTGCTGCGTTGATATTTAATATTATTGTTATTTCAATAATTGTCACTGCACAATATTTTCCATTATCAGATCAATAATTCCGATTATTTGAATAATATTATTAGATAATGTTAGTTCCCAGTACATAGGCACAATAGATCTAGAAGGGGAGGGGGTTGAATAGATCCTTTTTATTTCAAATACTTTTCTGGTTTATTTTGTATTGTTAATAATTTAGCATATGACAAACATAAGAATCTTTTCAAGCACATCGGAATAAGTAAAAGATCCTCTTCATTAATATATTCATGATCGTACATACATTGTTCGTAGAGTTAATTTAGTTGTAAGCAGTTAAAACATACATAGTAGTTATAGCAGTTAATATACATAATGTAAATGACATAAGGTAAAAGACACAAGGGGTTTTAAGTGGTTCAGAGACTAAAGCTCCTAATCCACTCTTCTGCTTTTAACTAGTAGGATTTCCACTAAGGAAGGGCAGAACCCTGAATCACTAAGATTCCTTCAAGACCAGCAACCTTGGGACTTCAGTTCACTAAGAACTTTTCAAGGCCAGCAGCCTTGGAACGCCTCTAGTTCCCTAGGAACTCTTCAAGCCCAACAGGCTTGGGACTTCATTTAGTCTCTCCGGACAAGGACCCCTCAGGCCCTGGCTTCTTGTTGAGTTGTTTGTTTGTTTGTTTGTTTGTTGGAGTTGGTGCTGAGCTACTAAGATGTCTTCATGCTCTGAGCATCTTCTGTACTTAGCAGCTTGGCATGATCACCCTTGAAGTGCAGTTGAGTGTTACATGATGCTCAGCTTCTTCAGTTACTCAACCACTTTGGATGATCCCTTTATGACTACCTTGAAGATCATTTCTCTTGATACATGATGGCTGCACATGATTGGTTTCTAAGATAACTGTAAGCTCTTCTGCTTGGTACTTAGAAACTCTCTCATGCTTGCCACCATGATGACGTTTGTGATCTTCTTTCTTGATGCATTTTCATGATGGACTTGCTAAGATGACTGTGAGCTCTTCTCTATGATACTTAGAGTCTTCCCATGATGAACACTAAGATGACATGACGCTCTTCTTTTTCTCGGCAGTTCAGAACACTCTTCATGTAGTAGAATTCTCACTTCTACTTCTTTCTTTGTCTGACTCTTAGTGTTCTTAGTGGATCGTAGAGTGAGTCTTCAGACTCACCGTCTCACATGATTTAGAACAGTCCACCGTCACTCCAAACTCGACAACTCCAACAACCTTTGATCTTTGAAGCTCTAGCAGATTTATACTCCTTCCCAATCTTCCTGTTGGAGAGTAGCCGTTGAAAGCTCTTTGAAATGCTTCACATATCTCGAGTTGCTTGGTACAAACTGCAGATGTGACATGACAACTTTTTCTGACTTTCTGATACTGCAGTCTACTGTTTCACCTACCCTGTCAGATATATCACTTTAATGCCTTGGGCAGGTTGAAGACTTTATTTCCTCCTTCTGATTTCTCGATCAGAGATTGTCCTTTTGCATCGATGCTCTCAATAAGCACTTGTCTGAATATTACCCTTCAGATTGAACCGTTGCCAATGCTTTAGTCTTCAGCTATTCGAACTCTACGATTCTGATGCATGTCTTCAAGGACCTAATCGTAGTGTCATGTTGACTGGTAGTGACAACACTACGATCTTGAAGAGTGTTGATTGGATCTTCGATGTAGAACACCTCTTCGTTCTTTTGTACAGTGCTTCAACACTTCTGTTTGCCTCGACTGTTCTCAGATACTGATGGCTTGACTTCTCTGTTCTGGTACCTTCTGAATAGCAAGACACTTCAGATTTGTGGCGTGTCTAGCTCGCTTTCTCCTTGTGATCTCCCGTTCACTTATCATCAATGGACTGATCCAATGCTTAATCACTTTAGCCTTGTTCTTCAGAAGCTGTCCAGTATCTCTGTATGCACTCCATCAGTTCTTTCTTTGTTTGGCAAATACTACGATCTTGAAGAATTCCAAGATCGTTGTCAACTTATCATATGACATCTACTGCACTTACTGACTTTTCTTAGTCAGTTACTGAAGTCTTCCTTCTGATCTCCTTGTGAAAGACTTCATCCTGAATGGCTTCACAACTCAATCTGGATGCTGATTGGGTTGGTGCTTAGATCTTCTGTTAGCTTGCATGCCATTCGTTGAGTGCTCTCTGGTTTCCTTTAGGATGGGATGTATCTTTGCAGTGCTAACCAGAGGCTTGGTTCCTTTGGATTTTCTGGGAGTGCTCATTCGTTGAGAATCATATTTGCTTTATGATTCTGTCTTGGCGTTGTGAGTATAACTGTTGAGGTCGTAGTTCTACACTCTACGATTCAGCTTTGGCTGTGCAGACCCTACGACTTCGGGATCAGATCTTGACACTCTACGATTTCTATCTTTGTGCTCGATGTCTTCATCTGATCTTGCTCGACTACGATCTCTGCATCTAATCAATAGACTCTATGACTCAGAGTGTAGTCTACGATCCTTGACTTGGCTTCGGCATCAGTAGACTCTATGACTCCGAGTGTAGTCTACGTTTCGAACTTGGCTTCGGCAAATACTCGATCAGCTCGTAAGTAGGTTGTCTCTACGATTCTGAACATGAGTTCCTCAACAGACTTCGGCTACGAGGAAGTTCTACTTGACATACTATAATCCTTCCTCGTCTCTTCTGGCAGTCTACGAACTCCGAGATCTACTATTTTGCAGACTACGATTCTACCTCGACAACTCTCGAGTTCTTCTTAACTATCCTGATAGACTACGATTTCTGGTGCAGTGCTCAACGATCAGACAAGCCTATCTATTACATAATTAGATCAACCTAACATGCTTGATCTTTCTATGTTTATAGTCCTTGTACATCATTTCTTTTTAAGAATTTTACAAAGCTGTTTTGCTTATGTAGGATCAACCTAATATACTTGATTAATTCATTCTAAGTCCTTGTACACATGTTTCTATTATCTATCAAATGACTTTATAGCTTTTCTTAATGCAAGCATACTTGTACATTCATTCATATATATCATAATCAAATCATATGTAAATAGGAATAACATTCATATGCTTATTCCTGACAACTTATCCCTATTTGATTATTACAAAAACAATAAGTGCATATGCATGTTATGAATGAATCTTATATACAGTGAGCATCTGTATTTCTAAAATAGATAATCATGAATGTCATTTATAATGATGTGGAATTTAATACATTGATATTCTACAGCCTGGATCCAGAACATACCTAACTAGTTAGAGATGTACCTCTTTGGCTCCATGTATGTTTCCAGGATGTCTGTTTATCAACTAATCATCTGTTTGACCTTCTTGTTCCTGCTCCCCTTGGGATGATGACTTTTCTGCTTTGCTTTGCTCCCCCTCAGATGCATGCTTCTCTTTTTCTTCTGGCTCCCCCTCAGCTTCGACATACATAGGCTCATCATTCTTTGGCTCCCCCTCAAAAGATGATTTTGCCTCTTCTTCTGTTATCTGCTTCTTTGACTTCTTCTCTTGTTTGATCTTCTTGCTCTTCCTCTTTCTATGCCTATTGCTCTTCCTCTTTCTATGCCTCTTTTTCTCCCCCTTTTTGTCATTAATCACTTGGGAGAGCTGCTCCATGTTGGACACAAGTTGATCCATCAGGTAGGAGGAGTTGTCAACTTCAAACTTGAGTTCCTGTTGGCTTATCTCAAGTTGCATTGAGAGAGATTGCTTCATATTGTCAATCTTGTCAGAGAGGACTTGGATATGATCTTCACTGGCCTTCTTCGCTTGTAGTGCATCTGCCTTCTGATCACTCATGACCTTCAGATAGGTGTTATCTCTCTCTTTGAGTTTGAGAGATACATCAGCTATAGTAGCTTGAAGTCTGTTCTGGAATTGATTATCTGCTGCTGCTGTCAGCTTCTGTGACTCTTCCGTGAATAGAGATATTTTCTCAATTAGTTCATCAGAATTTTTCATCAACTCCTTCTCCACAGATATTTGATCATCTAGTTGGGCAGCTCCTTGTTAAGTATCAAATTGAGTTCTACGATCCTCTTCCTTGAACAGATTTTTCAAGGTGTTGAAAATCTGAAGAATCATTGAGTTCCAATCACTGGTTGAGGATGAAGGAATGTCTGATAGTAGTGCTTGAGCAGATGGAGGTTTCTGATTTTGAATTTTAACATCATCAGCAGTAGAGTGAACAGACTCTACGATCATCTCCTTGGTCATGATCCTTATTCCTTCAGAGTCCACTCTACGATTGTAGGGGATATAGTGATTTCCAGCATGGCAATAGACTTTGAAGTGAGGCTGGTCTTTGATCAGTTTGGTGGCAAACTTCTTTACTCTTGGAATTTAAACTTACTATGGTAAGTATTGATCCTATAATTCCTGAAATTAGTAGAATATCCTTGATATTTGCTCTTCATCCAGTATCTTTTCATGAAAATATTATTCTGAGCATTCTTAATAAGTTTTAACCTTTTCATGCCAGAGTACTATTCACGGGATACTATTCCCGAAGTAATATTTAAGGGGTATTATTCACTCGGGTACTATTCACCCGGGGTACTATTCATGATAAAAATTAATTTCTTTTAGGTCCAAATCATTTTTGATACAATATTATTCTTGAATTTTACTCCACAAAGCAGTATCATGTTGACAATTTGGACATTATTAAATTCTAGATAAATTAAATTATAAATCTTTAGAATTTATCATTTGCTTGCATTTAATTGAATTCGTATATCATTGTCATCATCATCATCATCATGTTTATATTGTTATGAAAGTCATCTTTGGCACGTAGTGCATAGATTGGCTGTTAATTGGTATGATTATAACCAGGGATCATTCTGTATAATAATGACCCGTAATGTTATAAATGATGCGGTAAAAGTCATCATTGGCCCGTAGTGCATTGATGGGCAGTGGTTGTCATGATCATGACCATTGGTGATAACCCGAATATCCTTGGCCCGTAGTGCATGGATAATACCGTGATGTGGACTATTTATTGAGTTGAGTCTCAGCGATACAATTGATGATAAACTTTTTAAATCATAGAAGATAGTAGATATCATGTTCTACTTGACTCTTCTAATGGATTGCTGATTCCACTGCAGTTAAACTTGTTGTCTATTATGAAGCTATCAATTTAACACTGTTTAAGGCTAACGATAATTTATTTTGCATTATCTTAGTCATAATATTCTTTACTGGGCTAGTTGAGCTCACCATTTGCTTACATTGTTCTCTTCAGGAAATGAGAATATAGCTGAAACTAGTCGGGGAACGGAGTAACGGTCCAGATAGGTGGCTATAGTAGTCATCACTAATATGTGAAATAGTGTGATAATAATTATAATGAGGACTTTATTTGAGTTTTTATACTCTCTACGAGACATTATCTGTGTTGAAACTCTCAGCTACGTTTTGTAGTACTGTAACAAAGAAGTTTGTATTTAAATTCTGTACCATGTATTTGGCGACTTAAGATGTGTGATGTATACCTATTTTGGGGGCGTCACAGTTGGTATCAAAGCTTAGGGATATGATCCCTGGCTGAAATGTGAGACTAGAACTAGGAGGGGAGAGACGAAAAATTCCTTCGCTAGTATGACCTACCTAAGTTATTTGGTATTTATTTGGTCGGTCAAAGTATAGGGATAATATGCGAAATGTTAATTAATCCTTGTTTTGTGGCAATATTTGATAATGGCATCCGAAAATGTTGAGATAACCAATGAAACACATGAGACCGTTGAGTCTCCAACGATCAATACCCAGAATAATGTGCATCAGGATGACAATAATCCTCAGGAAACCAACATCACCGACCAAATAATGAACGATGGGATGTTCAGAGGCTTTATGAATTCATGTAACATCAGGCGAGAGCGACTCCTGTTCAAAATGCAGGTGGACACTGAAACCTCTCGGATGGTCACCGCTAAGCAGTTCAAGGAACTGGGACCACCGGAGTTTTTGGGAAAGCCAAAACCACTTAAGGCGGAGGCGTGGATAAAGCAAATCACCAAGATATTTGATGCTTGGGGGTGCTCCAAGGAGCAAAATGTTCCCTTTCCCGCCTTCATGTTGCAAGAAAAAGTTCCAAGAACTGTTCAACGACAAGTACTTTTTCGAAAGTATTCGTCACATGAAAGAGGTGGAGTTCATCAAGCTAGAGCAAAATAATATGACCGTGTCACAATACGAAGCTAAGTTTGCTGAGTTATCCCGGTTTGCGTCCCACTTGGTTGATAATGAGGAGAGAATGACGGGGATGTTTCTAAGAGGTTTGAAAGCTGAGATACGTCAGTACCTAATTTCTCGCAAACTATGTTTGTATTCAGATGTTATAAATAAGGTTCAATTATTGGAACGCGATAATGAGTCAACCCAACCAAGAGAGAGAAGTCGGAAAATTGATAATACTAGTGGTAACAGTCATCGAAGTGGTGACAACAAACGTGGAGGGAATCAACATGCCAGAAATGATAACCACTTCGGTGGTAATCATGGCCAAGATAATAGAAGTGGAAATTTCAAGAAGAGAAAATTCAATAATGATGGAAAGACGTCAGCACCAGTACCTGTTATTAAGGAAGGAGAACAAGCGCCGCTCGTATGTTACAAATGCAGAGGGGAGGGACACATCAGTCCAAACTGTACGCAGCAACCCAAAGCATGTTACAATTGTGGAAGAAAATGTCACATAGCCCAATTTTTTCGAGCACCAAAGTCAAGTCCAGTTGGGATGGAGGCATCAAAGGTCGTCCCAAACAAGACAAAGCTGGTAGTTCATGGAAGAGCATTTGTCGTAACCTCCCAAAAAGTGAGGAATCCGAACGAGGTGATCACGGGTAAGCTAATCATAAACTCTAGCGAAGTCTAAACTTATTTGATACCGGTTCTATCCATTCTTTTATTTCTCTTACTGGCGTTCAACTTTTAAATTTAACTCTGGAGAAATTAGAGTTTGACCTATCTGTTAAAACTCCGTTGGGAGAAACCTTCATTACATCCACTGTTTATAAGTCTTGTTTGATTCAAATCGGTAACCGCACATTATATATAGATTTTATCTCTGTGAAAATACTTGTATTTGATGTGATTTTAGGGATTGATTGGTTAACTACTCATCATGCTAAAATTGATTGTTTTCGTAACGTTGTTAACTTTCATATTCCTAACCAACCTATACTGCGAATTCAAACGACCAAACCACTAAAGTCAATCACTGTCATATCAAGTCATAAAGTTATCCATCTATTGAAAAACGGATGTCAAGCTTTCTTAGCCCATGTCACGAATTTAAACAAAAATGCGTCAGATTTGAATGATATCTCTATTGTTAATAAATTTTTTGACGTATTCACCGAATAACTTCTTGGCCTACCCCCGGAGCGTGAAATCGAGTTTGGTATTGACCTTGAACCCGATACAAAACCCATTTCTAAAGCCCCATATCAAATGACTCCTATTGAACTTCAGGAGTTAAAAACCCAACTGTAGGAGTTGTTAGACATTGGTTTCATTCGTCCTAGATGGGAGTATGCGAATTTGTATTGACTATCGGGAGTTGAATCATGTCAACATCAACAATAGGTACCCATTACCTCGTATTGATGACCTGTTTGACCAGTTGTAAGGTGCCAAATTCTTTTCAAAGATTGATCTTCGTTTTGGATATCACCAATTGAAGATTAAAAAAGATGACATTCCAAAGACTGCTTTCAGAACTCGGTATGGGCATTACGAATTCCTAGTCATGTCCTTTGGGTTGACTAATGCTCATGCTACCTTCATGGATATGATAAACCGAGTATTCAAAAAATATTTAGATCACTTTGTGGTCGTCTTTATTGATGACATCCTCATTTACTCCAAAAGTCATAAAGATCATGAGCAACACTTGAGGCTGATACTCCAAAAGCTTCGTGAGAACAAGTTATATGCCAAATTAAAGAAATGCGAGTTCTAGCTTGAGGAAGTAGCATTCCTTGGGCATGTGATATCAAATCATGGAAAATATGTTGACCCGACGAAGATTGACGCAATAAAAAGCTGGGAGCAACCGAAGTACGTAACTTTATGGGCTTAGTTGGTTATTATCAGAGATTCGTGGAAGGATTTTCTCGAATCGCTACTCCATTAACTCAGCTGACTCGAAAAGATACAAAATTCGATTGGAGCGAAGAATGTGAGAAGAGTTTTTAAGAACTTAAGAGGAGACTCATTTCAGCACCTGTTTTAAAAATACCATCTGGTTCGGAGGGATTTGTCATCTACAGTGATGCTTTAGGTAAAGGTTTAGGATGTGTTCTCATGCAACATGGGAAAGTCATAACCTATGCCTCACGACAACTCAAATAATATGTGAGGAATTATCCTACTCATGATCTAGAGTTGGCAGCTGTCATTTTCGCACTTAAAATCTGGAGGCATTACCTGTATGGGGAGAAGGTGGAGATCTTTACGGATCATAAAAGACTCAAATATTTTTTCACTCAAAAGGAACTCAACATGCGACAACGACGTTGGCTTGAACTGTTGAAAGATTATAATTATACTATTCAATTCCATCCTGGAAAAGCAAACGTGGTAGCTGACACATTGAGTAGAAGATCATATGCGGGTACAAGTGCGATAATTTAAACGCAAATGCCCATTTTGTATGAATTCTAAAGAATAGAGATAGAGATAAAGACTCCAGGGACCCACGTGATGATGGAAAATATACGAGTAGAACTAAATTTAATCGATAAAGTTAAAGCTTATCAAACTACAGACCTGGAGCTGATGCGTATGAAGAAGAAAGTGAAAGAAGGTGCTATTTCAGAAGCAAGAATCGATGAAGAAGGAATACTTCGAGTCAATTCCAGATTTTGTTTTCCTAACGATTCTGACTTGAAGTATAAAATCATGAGGGAGGCGCACAACACACCGTTTGCAATTCATCCTGGGAGTACCAAAATGTATCGTGATCTTCGACATACATTTTGGTGGATCAATATAAAGAGAGAGATCGCGGAGTTTATCTCGAGGTGTTTAACTTGTCAATGAGTCAATGCAGAACATCAAGTGCAAAAAGATCCATTCCAACCTATTAGTTCCTAGTAGGCACAAGTTATCTAGAAGGGGGGTTGAATAGATATTTAAAAATCTTTTCGTTTTAACTTGTTCTTAGATAATGATTAAAACTATGCGGAATTAGTATTTGTTTTAATCTTCTTTACCAAGCAATAGAGTTATGAGCGAGTAAGGTAGTTATAGCAGATAAAGCAGTTATAACAGTTATAGCATGAATGTAAACGACACAGTTGTTTTTAAGTGGTTCAGAGCACTCAAAGCTCCTAGTCCACTCTTCTACTCAACGAGTAGGATATCCACTAAGGATGTCTTTTACAATCTTCTGAACCACACAGATTCCATCTAGAATAGCTGTCTAGGAACTTCAGTAGTTCATTCTTGAACTCTTCAAGTCCAGCAGACTTGGCTTTCTTACAATTCACTACGAACTCTTCAAGTCCAGCAGACTTGGTATACTTCTTTAGTTGATTGATAGTTGTTGAGTTCTTGATGGTTGCTACTCAGTTGCTATGTAAGCACTGGTTCGTTAAGAACTGAGTAGCTGAGCAAGCTTTGCAATATCTCAGATCGTAGAGTTGAGCTTGAGAGAGATTTTCACGTTGTTTGATTAATGCGCTTTTACTCTCTCATCTGTCTGATATGTATATATGTGATGTTGAAAACTATCCGTTGAATCTATCCGTTGTGGCATTAAATGCATCTGAACTTTCTGTACTGTGATGGAGACATTACTGCACATCTTCTGAATTCTGCATTCTGGCCCACTAACACTGCAGGCTGCATTCTCACCTACCACTTGAAAAGGTGTTTTGTCCCTCTTACCCATAGTACTATCCTTAGCTTCTTCAATACGCTTCTTTGATGTATACAAAGGATATTTCATACAATCTGGGACTGATGAGTACTGCAGCATCTGGGATCCATTTCTCACTTGTTGAAAACTCAGATTATGAGGCTCGACATTTTCTGACATGAGACAGATGATGCTCTACGATTTGGATCGTGGTGTTCTACGATTTAGATCGTAGTATCTTTTTCATCCTTGCACACTACGATGCTATTAGTTGAGAGCACTACGATTTCCCTTTATCCTTCGCACTCTACGATTTTCTCTTGCTTGTGTTGTTGACTCTACGTTCCTGAGAGCTCACTACGATCGTTGACTTGTAAACTTCATGTTTCCTTCAGCACACTACGATCGTGGAGTTAACTCAATAATCGTTGGGACCACTCTACAAAATCCGAAGAGTCTCCTTCAAGGCAGGCACACAACGATCTTCAGGCTCTACGTTTTTTGCCTTGAATTCTGCAATATTGATCAAATTAATGCACTATGATTTCTTCAAGACTAATCTATTATATCTTAAGATCAACCTAACAGTTTTGATCTTTCAAATCTATACATTCTTTAATAGAATGATACACGTTGAAAGCTTAGATCAACCTAACAGCTTTGATCTATCACTAAGTCCTTGTACACATATTCATTTAAGGACCTTACAAATAATCATGAACACATGTATTAAAACATCAAATCATAATATGAATTCTCCCAACAATCTCCCCCTATTTTATGTTGACATAACTAAGGAGATTTGTTGTCATGATTATTAGTGACTAGATGCATTTGCAGGAATTTAAACATGACTTAGTATTTCAGTGAGCAGCTAAAATTTTTAGAGAATAAGCATGAATTTATTGATGATCAAAAGATATTACAATATAGCATTACATCAATAAAACATTTAACTCTTAACTTATCTCTGTTTTCTTGGTCTCTTGTGTGGAGGAGGATTGGCATATTCCTCAGCCCTTCTTTTCCTTTGAGTTTTTTTATTCCTTGCTAATTCTTCCAGCTCGCTTAGACTTAGAACTGGATTCTCTTCTTGTCTGCGCATGAATGTAGAATCTCCAATTGGCATTCTTATGCGTACCGTAGACACGTCTTGTGAGCTAGGAGTTGGCTCCTTATAACTCAGAGGAATAGCTGTAGGAATAGCCGTTACAATTTCCTGCTGACCAGATCGTTGAGTCTGATGATGTCTTGCAGGAGGGCTTCGTGATGTCTGAGCATGAAATTTACTTCTCCCCCTTTCTTGAGTTGCATGAACTCCTCTTCCTCTGCCTCTCCCTTGGTTTCCTTGATCGTCTTGATCTCCTTTCCCTTTTTTTTTCTCCCCATTTATGTCAGCATCAAGGGTTCGAATTTCTACAGACAGCCTGTTAACCCCTTGGACAAGCTCATTCAGTTGGCTTTGAGTTTGTGCAATGTCTTCCCTATTCTCCTTGATCTGTTTTTCAGCTCTAGCTTCTTTATTTTGGAGGACTGTCAGAATCATATCATTATGCTTCTCCTGATTGGCATAAGATTTCTGGAAGTCATAAACAGAAGCTTTCAAGTTGAGAATATTGTCCAGCATAATTTGATGTTTAAGATCTTGGTGTTTCTGTACTTCAAGCACGACCTCTCTTTGTTTGGCAGCAATCTGGAAATGTATCTTATCTCTGTCTGATATACTCTTCAGAATTTCTTTGATAATTTCCCTTAGCCTCGTATTAAGCTCAGTATTCATAGTACTAGGAAATTTGTTTGCAGCTTGTATCATTTGGTTCAGTTGGATGTTAAGAAGATCAGAGTGAGATTCCAGGCTTGCTTCGATAGACTTGATCATCTGCTCAGAAGATTCTTTTAAGTCATCCTTGGTGGGCATGCTTGGGAAGGTATCATTTGATTGGGGATTGTCCATTTGAGGGGTTCTGGGTGGAGATTGATCTTGCAAATTGTACAACGCAAGATCAAGACTGGAATAGTCATGTGATGAGGAGGATGGTATATCAGCGGAGGGGTTTGGGTTTGGACATCTGGGATATGTGACTCTACGATTTCAATGTTTGACTCTACAATGTGGCTTGAGTCTAGAATCGTAGAGTTGGTGATTTGAGGGAGCAGGGTAAAGTTGATTTCTTCTAGTTCTTCAGTTACAGAATTTTGGGATTCTGCAATTGGAAACTGATTTAATGGGTTGAGAATCACTTCCAGCCATTTAGGAAATTCATAGAAATGGCTAAATGGAGATGATGACTGGTGATTAACTCTAAAGCTTGTAGGGATAGTCAATACCTCATGTAAGACCCCGAAATTTTATTTTTAAATAAAAAGGAATTTCCTTTATTTATTATTTTGAAATAGTAAGGGTGGATTTGATTAATGTGGTTAGTTATGGGTAAAATGCGCAAATATTTTAAATAAGCAAGTGGTGATAAAATATTCATTGTTGTCGGGGAATATTCGTTTGGTCGTGGAATATTCGTACTGTCGGGGAATATTCGTACGATGGCGCAGCCATGTGTGGGCCCCATAAAGGAAAACGACTGGAGGAAGAAAACGACAAATATAAGTTGTTTAAAAATAACGGCGTAGTTGTTACCGTTTACACTGTTGGAATACCCGGTGGTTAAAATACAGTAATACGCGTTGTTGCACAGTAGCACACGGTATTGCACAATATTTTGAATTATTGATCCTTACGTAAGAAGGCACTACTCAATAATTGCTACAGGAGTTACTGTTCATTACTTTATTGATTCAATAATTGCTGCGTTGATATTTATATTATTATTATTTCAATAATTGTCATTGCACAGTATTTTCCATTATCAGATCAATAATTCATATTATTTGAATAATATTATCAGATAAAATTATTGGCAATGTCTAGAAAGTTCTGTCAAGGAGAGGTTTGGTCATCTAATTGCGCGCCAGTAAGGAGAAATCCTTATTGGAAAGCCCCCTCTATCCTGGGAACGGCCTGGTTGTCAGTACTGTGATTCTGTAATATTATTTTTGAATAATTAATTATTGATTATTATGATAAAGAAAATATTTATTTTATGTAGATATAGATGGAGGAAATTTTTAATGTGACAATTGTTGAAAATTAATATTTTATCTTTTTCTGATAAAATAATTCATTTAAATATATTATTTTAATAATATATTAACGGTGGTATTTTTATAATGAATGTGGGATATATGAGTATATGAGGAGGTAGAGTATTTTTGTGGCATTAAATGTTTAACACATATTTTGTGTGTCGGTGGACATAATTTTTGACCGAAAATTGAGTATAGACTGTAAAATCGCCCGTTTGTGGATTTCGGATAATTTCTGTTTGGAATTTGGAAAAACTTCCTTCTGCAAAGTTGTAGAGAATTGAATTTCCTATAAAAAGTCGCGAGATTCGAATTTTCTGACAAAAGGGCTATTTATCATGAATTATTGAAGTTTCGGAGTTCCGAAATAATTGATTTTTGGAAGTTTTAATTATTTTATATAAGAAAAACGTTTTTGTGGTTGTTGGCACATGGGTGACTGATGTTTTTAACCAAAGAAGGCATGCTAGAGTTTTCAAAACATGTGGGTAAGAATTTTGAATAAATAATAATATATTTTATTAATTTAGTCTCCTTTGGCGTTCTAGCATTTTCCTATAAATAGAGGGCTAAGTTAGAATTAAAAATCACACTTGAAACATAAGCTTTCTCTCTACTTCTCTCTCTATATATCAAGCGTGTTCTTGTGAGTATACTTTGAGTGTTGTTATACGGTGCGAGTTTCTGTCAGCACTATATCGAAATTCAGTAAGAAGTACGGCTATTTTGAGGTAAGGGATGTTGTTTCTTCTTAAATGATATTATCTTCTTCAATATCATTATGCCGAAATATTGTTCTAAATTTTTTTTATCAAATTTGAAACTTTTTCATGTCGGGGTTACTATTCATGAGTTACTATTCACGAGTTACTATTCATGAGTTACTATTCATGAGTTACTATTAACGAGTACTATTCACGAAGCGTGATGATGTTTTTGTAAAATTTCTATCTTTTGGTGTCGGAGTTACTATTCACGTGTACGGCACTATTCACGTGTACGGCACTATTCACGTGTACGGCACTATTCACGAATACGGCACTATTCATCGAAATATGAAATTTCTTCTTTTTGTCCAAGATGTCTATTTTGGCTACTATCTTTGATTGTATCCATGTTTTGATCATTATTTTTGTGTTCTGCTTCAAAATCAGTAGTTATGAAGTATTATTGATCTTGGACAAACTGTGGTACGAATCCCTAATATTTGTCCTTCTATCTCACTGGATTCGTTCTTAAAAATGTTTTTCATCATCCTCAGTCCTTAATGGTGATACTTGATGAATATCTTTGGCCTGTAGTGCAAAGATGAATGATTAAACTGATGAATCTCTTTGGCCCGTAATGCAAAGATGAACAGGTGTTGAGATGAACATGACCAACTGGTGATACAAATGAATATCTTTGGCCTGTAGTGCAAAGATGATTGAAGATGTATATTGATTGTTGTTACAGGGATGAAATATTGATGATGGACTTTTAAATCTTAGAAGACAGTAGAATTCATTCTCTACGTGACTCTTCTAATGGATTGCAGTTTCCGCTGCATTTGTTGATCTAAAACTTGTTGTCTATTGTATTCTATTAGATTTTTCCCTGTTGAAGACTAACAATAATTTGTTGTATATTATCTTAGTCATAATATTCTTTACTGGGCTAGTTGAGCTCACCCTTCTCCTTGTTGTTCCATTTTCTTCTCAGGAGGTGAGAACATAGCAGGATCGAGTCGAGGTATGGAATGAAGGTTCTAGAGAGATTTGTTTAGTAGTCCTCACCATTTTTGTAAAATAATATATCAATAATTGTATTGAGGACATAGTTGGGTATGTGGATATTATCTAGATGACAATGTTTGTATTCAAACTCACAGTTTATGGGTTGTAAAAGTTGTAGTTGTTTCTGTACCATGTATTTGGCGACTCAAAATGGGTTGGATGGAATGGACCTATTTTGGGGGCGTCACACCTCAGGTTAGGCTTTTGATGAGGAATGGTTGGTAATCAACTTTTTGGCGAAGATGACTTCCCCTGGAAATCCATGAGCTAGAACTGTGATTACTGGATATTCCTTGAAGTTCCAGAACATATGATCCCATGATTTTAGAATTTGAGCTTGATGGTATGCCATCATAGGTAGGTAAGAAAACATTTGGTTGTACAAATAGCTTCTGTATCCATCTTTTCCTACACCCGTTATTTCAAACTCATCATCATCATCCTCTTTCTCTTCTTTGTTTTCTTCTGAAGAATCCATTATCTCAATGGCCTTTGGGAGGTTTGGCATTGGTTCATCTTCATCTTGAGCAAGGACTTCTTCTTCAGCCATTGGGATATTATGAGGCTCCTCCTCAATATGATCATCTTCTTGGAGGTTTAGAAACTCCCCCTCAGCTGGTAAATCTTCTTCTAAGTTCAGAAAGTCCCTTTCAGCTGGAACCTCTTCTTGAGCAGTAGGCTTCTCCCCCTCAACTGGTGTATACTCAATGAGAATTTCAGGGTTCTCCCCATCAGCTGGAGCATTTTCCTCTTTGGTTGCTTGGGGCAGTTCTTGCTCTTGGCTTCCTTCTTCAGTAATTTTTCATTATCAAGAATATACTTCTTGACCAGCTTTCTCTTTGCTTTGCTGGTTTTAGTCACCACTTCTGGACTCTCTTGAGTCTTTGTTTTGCCACGTTGATCAACCACTATCCTTGAAGCAGCTTCCTCCATTTCTGCCACACTTGGCCTGGTTTCAGAGAACAGCAGAGTCTCTACGATCGAAGACACTGTTAGTCTTTTAGACTTATGACCAGTCTTGTTCTTCTTTAAGATTTGTGTTATGGTGGCTTGATCCTCTTCAGCCTCTTCTTGCTGTTGCATCTTCCTTAGCCTCCTTAGAGTCTCTATGTCAGAGGACTCTACAGGAATGTTAGTTGTAGATCCTTGAGGCTCTTTGACTTGTCTTACCCTTGCTTTTTCTGACAAGAGCAGAGGGTTCTCCCTTATCTTCTTCTCCTTCTTCTTCAACTTCTTTAACAATAGACATTCGTCCTTGAAAGCCTGCTTCCTTTTGTTCCCCAGTTCTCCCACTGGGCTCTGTCACCATTCTCATATACTCTGCATGGTTCCTTTCCCAGTTTTTAAGCAACTGCTATGTCATTCTTCGGTTTGGGTTGATGGCTTCTCCTTCATCATCCCCAATTTTGCCACCCAATGCAGATTGCAGAATAATGCTAATGAATCTCCCATACAGCATCTTCGGAGTACTCTTTGATTTCTTCGAGCTTACGATCCACTTGCCGATCCACTCGAGTAATACAGCCCCATAGTTTAGTTGAGTACCATACACCATCGCCGTCATGAGCTTAAGCTGAGCCTCATTTATTGAGTCATGACCTGAGCTCTTGCAGCAGATGCATTTTCCAATAATGTCAGCCAAAAAATCATACCTCTGAGGGAACTCCTTCTTTTTGTAGTATTTCACAGAGGGGTTCTTCTTGTGATGCATCTTCTTCAGTCCCTCTTGAAATCTTATGCTGTCTAGAAGTGGGTGCCCTACATTCTTGAAACATAGGGCCAGATTAACGACTTCTTCCCCTAGTTTTATTTCAAATCCTCTAACTCATGTGGTGATGGTGGTGTTTTCGTACACTCCATTTTTGTAGAACTCCTTCACCTGTTTAGGATAGATGAACGTATCGGTACTGAGCGTCTCTTCGAGACCTGCCTTCTTCAGTAAGGCTAAGATCTTGTGAGACTTAGGTGGTGCAGTTTTGAACTCGTCAAAAAAGAGTCTGTTGCTCGAAATCACATTAGAAGCAGCCATTGATTCTGTAGTTGAGAAGAGGGATACTACTGAACTTTTGTCTGAGTTAGGGTTTTTCTTTGAGAGAGAGAGAATGAGAGATAATCTTTTGAACTTCAGATTTCAAAAACATGATTTCAATTTGTACTTGTAATTTCCCCCTCTCTTTTTGACTTAGTGGGACAGGTGTCGCCTCTTGCTTGGCTCTACGATTTTGACTATTTAGGAATGTACTGATTTGCCCTTTGAGTCTTCAGAGCTAAGGTGTCATTAGTATGACTACGATCGTAGATTCAGTCTTTTATTTGTTAGTCTGTCCTACGATCGTCGAGTCTGTCCGGCAGTCGTTGAGTCTGATCAGCATTCGTAGAGTTTGTCCTACGATCGTCGAGTCTGTCCGACAGTCATTGAGTCTGATCAGCATTTGTAGAGTCTGTCCTACGATCGTTGAGTCTTTGCTACGATCATTGAGGTAGTTCATTGTTCAGCTTTAAGATCGTGAACTTTCCTTGATCATGTCTATGAATTCGAGTTTAGCCTTTATATCTATCATTGTTAGCACAGTCTAGAGCATATATTTCATGGTGATAGATTAAGCATGTCTAGCTCACTTATTAACTTATTAAATCTGGATTCATCTAGTGGTTTAGTAAAAACATCAGCAAGTTGATTTTCAGTAGGGATATATTGTAAAGATATAGTTCTATTTTGCACATGATCCCTAATGAAGTGATACCTTATTTCTATATGTTTGGTTCTAGAATGCATAACAGGATTATGAGTTATTGCTATGGCACTTGTATTATCACAGTGTATAGGTATAGACTTGAAATCAAACCCACAGTCAGCTTGCTGATTTCTCATCCAAATGATCTGAGCACAGCAGCTTCCAGCAGCAATGCATTCAGCTTCTTCAGTTGAAGTGGACACTGAGTTTTGCTTTTTGCTGAACCAAGATACAAGTCTGTTCCCTAGTAGTTGACAAGTGCCACTGGTACTTTTTATATCTATTTTGCATCTAGCAAAGTCAGTATCTGTGTATCCTATTAGTTCAAAAGAGGATTCCTTGGGATACCACAGCCCCAAGTAGGGTGTACCTTTAAGATACCTGAAGATCCTCTTTACAGCAGACAAATGTGACTCTTTAGGGTTAGCCTAAAATCTAGCACATATGCATGTTCCAAACATTATATCTGGTCTACTAGCAGTTAGGTATAAAAGAGAACCTATCATACCTTTGTATTGAGTTATATCAATACATTTACCATTCTCATCCTTGTCAAGTTTGGTTGCAGGAGCAATTGATGTTTTCATGGGAGAGGCTGATTCCATGACATACTTCTTTAATAAGTCTTTGATGTATTTGGCTTGGTTGATGAATATTCCTTCATCAGTCTGCTTCACTTGCAGTCCAAGGAAGAAATTCAGCTCACCCATCATGCTCATTTCAAACTTATTCTGTATTAGCTTAGAGAATCTTTTACATAAATTTTCGTCAGTAGAACCAAAAATGATATCATCAACATATATTTCAACTAGTAAGACTTTGTCTTTATGCTTTCTATGAAACAGTGTGGTATCTACTCTACCTCTACTGAACCCATTTTCTATTAAGAAGTTAGTCAGTGTTTCATACCATGCTCTAGGTGCTTGTTTAAGAACATATAAAGCTTTATCTAATCTATAGACATAATTGGAAAGAGATGGATTGATGAAACCTGAAGGTTGTTCTACGTAGACTTCTTCTTGAAGTTCTCCATTTAGGAATGCACTCTTGACATCCATCTGAAAGACTTTGAACTTCATGTGGGCAGCAAAGGCAAGAAAGATTCTGATGGCTTCTAGTCTGGAAACAAGTGCAAATGTCTCATCATAGTCAATGCCTTCTTCTTGAGAATAGCCCTTTGCCACTAATCTTGCATTTTTTCTGGTAATGACCCCATCTTCATCCATTTTGTTCCTGAAGACCCACTTGGTTCCTATGACAGGATGACTCTTTGGTCTTGGTATCAATCTCCACACTTTCTTCGTTCAAATTGGTTGAGTTCTTCCTGCATGGCTTCTATCCAACTGGAGTCTTTCATACCATTCTCTATCTTCTTTGGCTCTATCTTTGACAAGAAGCTTAGATAGAAGCATTCATTCTGAATAGCAGCTCTTGTTTTGACTCTTACACTTGGATATCCAATGATTAGATCCTGAGTGTGATCTCTTGCCCATCTGTTCCTGGTTGGGACATCTGTCCTGATGCCTTCCTGTCTTAAGTCTTCAAGGTCTATCTCTTCTTCTTGGAGTGGAGGCTCGCTGTCTTGGATGGACCTCTCTATGACTTCATTATCATGCTCTACGATTTCACTATCTGGTACTACGATCGTAGTGTTGAGCTCGACGACTTCATTTGTAGTGTCTGCAATATCGGTCGTAGTGTCTTGGGGCACTGTTTTGTCTAAGTCAGTTTCATCAAAGATGATGTGTATTGAGACTTCGACACTCAGTGTTTTCTTGTTGAACACTCTGTAAGCTTTGCTGTCTGTGGCATATCCAAGAAAGATTCCTTCGTCTGACTTGGGCTGGAATTTTGTCAGATACTGCTTTCCATTGTTGAGAATATAACATGCACAACCAAAGACATGGAAATAGCTGACACTTGTCTTCTTTCATTTCCACAGTTCGTAGGGTGTCCTCTTAATCGTAGAGTGGATTAATGATCTATTTTGTGAGTAGCATGCAGTGTTAACAGCTTCTGCCCAGAAGTATCTAGGCAGACAAGCTGCTGCTAGTAGGGTCCTTCCAGCCTCTATCAGAGTTTTATTATTTCTTTCAGCAACTCCATTTTGTTGAGGAGTTCGTAGAGCTGAGAAGTTATGACCGATGCCATTGTCTGAGCAGAACTTATCTATTTCTGAGAAATCAAATTCTCTTCCATGATCACTCCTTATTGCCTTGATTTTCTCTCCTTTCTCGTTCATCACCGGTCTGAACATTTTGATTAATTCGGAGCTCGTTTCATCCTTTGAAGTTAGGAAGAATACCCATGTGAATATGGTGTAGTCGTCGACTACAACTAGAGAGTATCTTTTTCCTCCAAGACTAGTTGTTGGGATTGGCCCAAAGAGATCCATATGGAGCAATTGCAAGGGCTTGTCAATGGAATTGGCAGTCTTGCTCTTGAATGAGCTTTTGGTTTGCTTTCCAAGCTGGCAAGTATTGCATGGTCTTTCCTTCACAAAGTTGAACTTGGGTACACCAGCTACGAGGTCTTTTGATGCTAGTTTGGACATGCTTTTGAAGTTTAAGTGAGACAGCCTTCTATGCCATAGCCAGATCATTTCCTCGGATGCTTTTTCCAGAAAACATATTGTTTCATCATAGGTTAGTTGACCAAGATCTATAGTGTAGACATTTCCTTCTCTTGTTTCAGTCAGCTTTATGGCAGATGTCTTCAAATCTCTGACTTGACATTGATTGTTGAGAAATGTTACTTGGTGACCCTTGTCGCAGAGTTGGCTGATGCTTAGAAGTTTGTGTTGGAGTCCTTCCACATAAGCTACTTTGCTGAAAGATACTGCACCATTGCTAGCAGAGCCATATCCTCTTGTCTTGCCCGAGCCGTTATCTCCAAAGATGACTGAGGGACCTTCCTTTTCTACATAGTTGGATAGTAGAGTTTTGTTCCCTGTCATATGCCTCGAGCAACCACTGTCCAGATACCATGTTGAGGTCGTAGAGCTCTTTTCCTGTCAAAACATTTGAACCTTCATTTTGGTACCCATATTTGCATGGGTCCTTCTTTTTTAGTGCATTTGGGGACCCAAATTTGTCTAATCTTGGGTCTCACATGCATGGAATTATAATAACACTTTGTAGCCCTATGACCATATTTATTGCATATGAAATATTTAATATAATGCATGCCTGTTTATGTGGTGATTCATCCTCCATTTGGACTTGTGTGGTTCCTTAGTTAACCTTATGTTAAACTGATTCTCTTTCTTCCACGTGCCCTTAGGTTTCATAAATAGTGATGAGTGTGCCTTACCTCTACTGTACCTTCCCAGTTGATTCGTAGAGTTGATTTTGTTTGACTCTAAGATTCTTCGAGGTTGGTAAGTGGAGATTGGGTTACTCTTTTCCTTGATGAAACCCAGACCAGTGTGAGATCCTTTACTTCTCTGAGTATAAGTAGAGACAGTAGAACAAGGTTGAACTGGTTCTTCCAACTGTGAGGATTTCATAAAAGTAATGCCTCTACCAAAACTTGAGACATTACTAGTGCTAGTTTCCATTATCTTTTCCACACTTAACTTTGAGATGGATTCCCCAAAGCCTAAGCTTGTTCTGTCAAATGTGCTTCTCTGACTAGAGAGAAGGCAGTCCATGGATGATGAGGATCTGTTCCATGCAGAGATAGTCTTCTCTAGATCCTCAATTTTAGAGGTTAGCTTAGACTCTCTTTGTGCATGATGTGTGTCTGTCTGCTTTAAAGTTTCATTCTCAGCTTCAAGCTTGGAGAGAAGATTAGTACTTAGAAGGGCTATTTCATGCCCTTCTTGAACCTTCTTCTTCTCCTCTTGAAGAAGTGAATGATCCTTAGACAACACTCTGAACCACTTCATGTATTGATGTAGGTCAGTGGTTATGCCACGCAAAGCATAATTCACTCATATCTACATCATGAGAATTAAAATCAAACAACTCATCGATATTTACATCATGTATGTTTAGGATTTAATTGTCCTTTGCATGTTTTGCCATTAAGCACGGATTTTCCATATGTGGTTCTTCCTCATCTCCGGAGTCTGCATTTGAGTAATTATCTGAATCACTCCACGATCCTCCGTCAACCAGGCCTTTGTCTCTTTTCTGTGGCCTCTTGGTTCCTTTGTATTCTTTCTTTGCATGAGATTTCTTCTTTAGTTCTTCTTTGATAGGCTTGTTGCAGTTGGAAATGAAATGACCAGGTTTCTTGCAGTTGTAGCATAAATCACTCATTTGTTCCTGGCTGACGTAGTTGCTGACTATCTTTGGCTTGCCGGTTTTGCCTTGTCGCATGAACCTTCTTAGTCTCTTTACCAGCATAGCAAAGTCATCGTTATCGCCTTCATCATCATCAGAGTCAATCTCGGTGATGACTTTTGATGCACTTTTATTTGCCTTGAGAGCAACACCATTATCCTTTCTTCTTCCTTCTGATAAGGTTTCAGCGCGTTGGGTCAACTCCAGTTCATACGTCAGGAGATTTCCATACAGTTGTTAAACTGTCATCTCATTAAGATTCTTTGATTCTCTTATTGTTGTGGTCTTTGCATCCCACCTGCTTGGTAGGGCTCTTATGAACTTTATGGTTAGATCCTTGTTAGGATAGATCTTCCCATACGCTCGTAGAGAGTTGAGCAGAACATTGAATCTTTCATAAGTTATAGTCACATTTTCTCCCTGCACATGAGAGAACATTTCATACTGCTGTGTCAGGAGAGACTGCTTATTCTCTCTGACTTCTTCAGTCCCTTCGTGCATAATCAGCAGTGCTTCCCAAACATCCTTAGCTGTTTTGTTGTTTACAACATTTTTAAACAGATCGTCCTCTAAGGATTGGAACATGATGTTCTTTTCCTTTTTATCAAGTTGGACAGCTCTCTTCTCTGTGTCTGTCCATTCTTCTTTCACTTTTATTTGTACTTTGTTTGGATCGTCAATGGTTGGTTCAAGCTTTGTTGGTATATAGGGCCCATTAATAACAGTCTCAAATAGATCTTCATCTATTGAGTCCATGTAATCTTGCATCCTGACTTTCCAGTTAGCAAATTTATCTTTGTTGCAAATTGGTGGCTTGCTGCCTCCCCCGGTCCTGGGTTCGCTTGGTACGAGTGCCATTTGGATCTACTAAAGCGTGTAAGCTGTAAAATAGAACCTTCTCTGATACCAATTGTTAGTTCCTAGTAGGCACAAGTTATCTAGAAGGGGGGTTGAATAGATATTTGAAAATCTTTTCGTTTTAACTTGTTCTTAGATAATGATTAAAACTATGCGAAATTAGTATTTGTTTTAATCTTCTTTA
The DNA here is from genome assembly GCA_020205505.1 of Panax japonicus. Classification (NCBI taxonomy): domain Eukaryota; kingdom Viridiplantae; phylum Streptophyta; class Magnoliopsida; order Apiales; family Araliaceae; genus Panax; species Panax japonicus. The sequence continues at coordinate 49,188,744 of CM035109.1, read as the reverse complement.
CCAAGTAATAGAGTTATGAGCGAGTAAGGCAGTTATAGCAGATATAGCAGTTATTGCATGAATGTAAACGACACAGTTGTTTTTAAGTGGTTTAGAGCACTCAAAGCTCCTAGTCCACTTTTCTACTCAACGAGTCGGATATCTACTAAGGATGTCTTTTACAATCTTCGGAAACACACAGATTCCTTCTAGACCAGCAGTCTAGGAACTTATGTAGTTCACTCTTAAACTCTTCAAGTCCAACAGACTTGGCTTTCTTACAGTTCACTACGAACTCTTCAAGTCCAGCAGACTTGGTATACTTCTTCAGTTGATTGATAGTTGTTGAGTTCTTGATGGTTGCTACTCAGTTGCTGTGTAAGCATTGGTTCGTTAAGAACTGAGTAGCTGAGCAAGCTTTGCAATATCTCAGATCGTAGAGTTGAGCTTGAGAGAGATTGTAACGTTGTTTGATTAATGTTTGCTTCTACTCTCTCATCTGTCTGATCTGTATATATGTGATGTTAAAAACTATCCGTTGGATCCATCCGTTGTGGCATTAAATGCATCTGAACTTTCTGTACTATGATGGAGACATTTCTGCACATCTTCTGAATTCTGCATTCTGGCCCACTGACACTGCATGCTGCTTTCTCACCTACCACCTGAAAAGGTGTTTTGTCCCTCTTACCCATAGTACTATCATTAGCTTCTTCAATACACTTCTTTGATGTATACTAAGGATATTTCATACAATCTGGGACTGATGAGTACTGCAGCATCTGGGATCCATTTCTCACTTGTTGAAAACTCAGATTATGAGCCTCGACGTTTTCTGACATGAGACAGATGATTCTCTACGATTTGGATCGTGGTGTTCTACGATTTAGATCGTAGTGTCTTTTACATCCTTGCACACTACGATGCTATTAGTTGAGAGCACTACGATTTCCCTTTATGCTTCACACACTACGATCTTCTCTTGCTCGTGTTGTTGACTCTACGTTCCCGAGAGCTCACTACGATCATTAAATTGTAAACTTCATGTTTCCTTCAGCACACTACGATCGTGGAGTTAACTCAGCAATCGTTGGGACCACTCTACGAAATTCGAAGAGTCTCCTTCAAGGCAGGCACACTACGATCTTCAGGCTCTACGTTTTCTGCCTTGACTTCTGCAATGTTGATCAAATTGATGCACTATGATTTCTTCAAGACTAATCTATTACATCTTAAGATCAACCTAACAATTTTGATCTTTCTATCTATACATTCTTTAACAGAATGATACACATTGAAAGCTTAGATCAACCTAACAACTTTGATCTATCACGAAGTCCTTGTACATATATTCATTTAAGGACCATACAACTAATAATGAACACATGTAATAAACATTAAATCATAATATGCATTCTCTCAACACAACCACTTGAAATTCCAGAATGGAAGTGGGAACATATTATCATGGATTTCGTTACGGGTCTTCCCAAGATTTCTCAAGGCATAGATATGACGCCCCCAAAATAGGTATACAACACCCATTCTGAGTCGTCAAAATACATGGTACAGAAACAACTACAACTTTATTAATACTACATAAAAACTGTGAGTTTAAATACAAATATTGTCATCTAGACAATATCCACATTCAAATAAGTCATTACAATTATTAGTACACTATTTTTACATAATAGTGAGGACTACTAGAACCACTTCTAGAACCATCATTCCACACCCCGACTAGTACTCGCTACATTCTCGCCTCCTGAGAAGAAAAATGGAACAACAAGGAAAAAGGGTGAGCTCAACTAGCCTAGTAAAGAACATTATAACTAAGATAATATAGAACAAATTATCGTTAGTCTTCAACAGGGAAAAATCTAATAGAATACAATAGACAACAAGTTTTAAATCAATATTTGCAGCGGAAATAATAATTCATTAGAAGAGTTAAGTAGAGAATGAAATCTACTATCTTCTATATATGAATTTAAAAGTTCATCGTCTATATTTTATTCTTGTAACATCAATCAATATATAACTGAAATCAAATATTCATCTTTGCACTACAGGCCAAAGATATTCAATTATATCATCATTTAGGACTGAGGATGATGAAAAATATTTTAAAGAAAACGAATCCAATGAAACAAAATAATAAATATTAAGGATTCATATTTCAACTATTTTATGTCCAAAAATACCTCATAAATAATCATAGTGGAGTAAAATTTAAGAATGATCAAAACATGAATATAATCAAAGCTAGTATCTATAATATATATTTTGGACAAAAAAAGAAAATTTAATTTTCCTGTGAGTAGTGTCGTATTCGTGAATAGTATCGTATTCGTGAATAGTGTCGTATACGTGAATAGTAACTCCGACACCAAAAGACAGAAATTCCATAAGAAAATCATCATGCTTCGTGAATAGTACTTGTGAATAGTAATTCGTAAATAGTAACTCATGAATAGTAACCCCGACATGAAAAAGTTTCAAATTTGATAAAAAAATTCCAACTAATATTTCGGCATAATGATATTGAAGAAATAATATCACTTACGAAGAAAATAACATCCCTTACCTCAAAAGGATAGTACTTCTGACTGGAATACTGAATATAGTGCTGAAAGAACTTGCACCGTATAGCAATACTCAAAGTACTAAAATACTCACAAAAATACGCTCGATATTATAGAAAGAGAAAGAGAGAGAAATCTTTAGTTTCTGGTGTGATTTTCAATTCTAATCTAAGCACCCTATTTATAGAAAATTACTTAAAACACCAAAGCAGAAAATTTAATAAAATAATAATATATTTATATAATTTTCCTTAGCCCACCTCTAGACATCTGAATTCAACACATTGATAACACATGTAAGCTCACTTAATTGAACAAAAACGTTTTTCTTAAAAAATAACTAAAATTTCCAAAAATCAATTATTTCGGAACTTCGAAACTTCAATAATTCATAATAAATAGCCCTTTTATCAGAAAAATTTAAACCACATGTCTTTTCCAAAGGAAATTTCATTCTCTACAACTTTACAGAAGAAAGTTTTTCCAAATTCCAAATAGAAATTGACCGAAATCCATAAACGGACAATTTTACAGGCTATAATCAAATTTCAGTTAAGAAATGGGGTCCACCGACACACAAAATATGTGTTATTCATTTAATTCAACAAAAATACTCTTCCTCCTCATATACTCATATATCCCACATTTATTGTAAAAATATCATCATTATTATATTATAATAATATAATAAAATATTATTTTATCAAAAAAGATAAATAATCAATTTTTAAGAATTGTTACTTTAAAAATTTTCTCCATCTATATCCACATAAAATCAATATTTTTTTGATCATATAAATCAATAATTAATTATTCATAAATAATATTACAGAATCACAGTACTGGCAACCAGGCCGTTCCAAGGAAAGAGGGGGCTTTCCAATAAGAATTTCTCTTTACTAGCGCGTAATTAGGTGACCAAACCTTTTCTTAGACACAACTTTCTAGACATTGCCAACAATGTTTTCTAATAATATTATTCAGATAATATGAATTATTGCTTCGATAATAGAAAATAGTGTGTAGTAACAATTATTGAAACAACAGTAATATAAAATATCAACGCAACAATTATTGAATCAATAAAATAGAATACTAAACAGTAACTACGGTAACAATTATTGAGTAGTCCCTTCTTACGTAAGAATCAATAATTGATGAAATACCGTGTTCTACTGTGCAACAACGCGTATTACTCTATTTTAACCACCGGGTATTCCAACAGTGTTAACGGTAACAACTATGCCGTTATTTATAAACAACTTATACTTTTTGTTTTCTTCATCCAATCGCTTTCTGTTATGGGGCCCACACAAGGCTGCGCCGTCGTACAAATATTCCCCGACAGCAAGAACATTCCACGACCAAATGAATATTCTCCGACAACAATGAATATTTTATAACCACTTACTTATTTGAAATATTTGCGCATTTTACCCATAACTAACCACATTAATCAAATCAACCCTTACTATTTTAAAATGATAAATAGAGGAAATTAAATTTCATTTATTAATAATTTGGAGTCTTACAATAGATGCAATTTGGGTTATTGTTGATTGATTGACCAAGTCTGCTCATTTTTTATAATTTGGGTTATCGTGGATTAAGTTTTCCCCTCTTCTCAAATCTTGTAACTCCCTTCCATGGAGCCACACGCAACAATACATGATCCCCAATACTAAATTCCACGTCCTTTCGATGAAGATCCGCATAACTCTTTTGTCGATCCTGTGCCATTTGTATACGTTGTCGAATCGTTTGGATCTTCTCTGTAGTCATTCGTACCAACTCTGGTCCCAACAAAGTTGCTTCTCCTACCTCATCCCAACATACTGGAGAGCGACACTTTCGTCCATACAATGCTTCAAATGGAGCCACACCTATACTTTCCTGATAACTGTTGTTGTAGGAAAATTCCACCAATGATAGGTACTTATCCCAACTTCCTTTGAAATCTAGGACACAAAGTCTTAATAGATATTTGAGAGTTTGAATAGTCCTCTCTGATTGCCCGTCCGTTTGAGGATGGTATGCCGAACTGAACCGTAAATCCGTGCCCATAGCTTTTTGCAAGCTAACCCAAAATCTTGAAGTTAATCTTGGGTCACGATCCGAAACTATGGATACTGGTATTCCATGCAATCTCACAATCTCCTTTACTTACATTCGAGCAAGACGTTCAAGGGAATAAGTCTTCCGTATCGGCAAGAAATGAGCAGACTTGGTTAATCTATCAACAATAACCCAAATAGCATTTATTCCTTGAGAAACTGTGGGAAGACCCGTAACAAAATCCATGGTAATGTGTTCCCACTTCCATTTAGGAATCCCAAGTGGTTGCAACGGACCCTTTGGAACTTGATGCTCCGCCTTTACACGTTGACAATTTAAACACCTTGAGATAAAATTTGCAATCTCTCTCTTCATATTGTTCCACCAAAATGTATATCAAAGATCACGATACATTTTGGTACTTCCAGGATGGATTGCAAATGGTGTATTGTGTGTCTCCATCATGATCTTGTACTTCAAATCAAAATCATTAGGAACACAAAGTCTGGAGTGGACTCGAAGTATTCCTTCTTCATCGATTCTTGCTTCTGGAATAGCACCTTCTTGCACCTTCTTCCTCATACGCATCAGCTCCGGGTCTGTGGCTTGAGAAACTTTTACTTTATCGATTAAAGTTGGTTCTATGCATATACTTGACATCATCACACTCGTTCCTGCATATGATCTTCTACTCAACGCGTCAGCTACCACGTTTGCTTTTCCAGGATGGTATTGAATAGTGTGGTCGTAATCTTTCAACAGCTCGAGCCAACGTCGTTGCTGCATGTTGAGTTCCTTTTGGGTGAAGAAATATTTGAGGCTTTTATGGTCTGAATATATCTCCACTTTCTCCCCATATAGATAGTGCCTCCAGATCTTTAGCGCGAAAACGACTGTTGCCAACTCTAGATCATGAGTAGGATAATTCCTCTCATATTCTTTAAGTTGTCACGAGGCATAGGCTATGAATTTCCCACGTTGCATGAAAACACATCCTAACCCTTTGCCTGAAGCATTGTTGTAGATAGCAAATCCATCCGAACCAGATGGTATTGTCAAAACAGGTGCCAAAATGAGTCTCCTCTTGAGATCTTGGAAACTCTTCTCGCATTCCTCGTTCCATACGAATTTTGTATCTTTACGAGTCAGCTGAGTTAATGGAATAGCGATTCAAGAATATCCTTCAACGAATCTCCGATAATAACCAACTAAGCCTAGAAAGCTACATATTTTGATTACCGACTTAGGTTGCTCTCAACTGTGACTCATATCCCAACCTTGGATAACACGTCACAATGACACCTATCAGTTTACTATCGCACGAATATGGCGTCCCCGACGGAGAGTCTGGCTTCGGTGCATTCCACAAAAGAAGTCACCAGATAGAGGCTCGGTTATCAATTTTTATAGTTGAGTTTTTAACTCCTGAAGTTCAATAGGAGCCATTCGATTTTTACAAATGGGTTTTGTACCGGGTTCAAAGTCGATACAAAATTCAATAACATGCTCTGGGAGTAGGCCAGGAAATTTTTCAGGAAATACGTCAAGAAATTTACTAACAACAGAAATATCATACAAATTTGACGTATTTTTGCTCAAGTCCATAACATGGCTAAGAAAGCTTGACATCCATTTTTCAATAAACGAATGACTTTACGGCTTGATATGAAAGAGTTTGACTTCAATGGTTTGGTTGCTTGAATTCGAATAACAGGTTGCTTAGGAAAATGAAAACTAACAATCTTACAAAAGCAATCAATTTGGCATGATGAGTAGTTAACCAATCAATCCCTAAAATCATATCAAAAGCAAGTATCTTTAAAGAGATAAGATCAACAGGTAATGTGATGATGCCAACTTGGATCAATCAAGATTTATAAACAGTGGATGTGATGAAAGTTTCTCCTAACGGAGTTTCCACAGATAAATCAAAGTCTAATTTCTCAAGAATCAAGTTTAAACATTGAGCACAAGTAGGAGAGATAAAAGAATGGGTAGAATCGGTATCTAATAAGGTATAGACTTCGCAAAAATTTATAATTAACTAACCCGTGCTAACTTCGTTCAGGTTCCTCGCATTCTGACCAGTCACAAAAAATGCTCTTCTAGGAACCGCTGACTTTGACTTGTCCGTATCCGCCTCTGGTGCCACCGTCCCAACTGGATTTAACTTTGCTATAGAGTACATTCCACCATTCATTGCTTCGTCGAATTCTTGATCCATGATTTTAATCATTACTCTCCGATCCATATCGAATTGGGGTTGTCCACTCTACATAGGGTAATTCTGAACTCGATGTTGGATTCTCCCAATTGCTGTCCAAAAAGCGAAATCAATTTCATCTATTTTGGCCTTATTGGATCGGACGTCTTTTTCTACAATATCAACGTGTCGTGTAGCTTTTACCCATGCATCCTCCATTCTCATTCGTTTGGTTACTTCTTCTTTCATCAGAACTTTAATCATAACATTCTCAGATTCTAGCTCTAATATCTTATACTCTGTCAAAGAGTGCTTCTGTTCAAGCATCGCACATCGGGTAACACAATTTAGAATTGTTGCATCTCTTTACTCCACGACCATCTGCCGTTCTTCAGCCTGCACTTCTAACTCATGAATACGATTTGTAATTCTAAATTTTGATCATAAAATTCTTCTAATAAATTCTCCTCAGGTTCCTCTTCTTCCTTACTCTCAGCTGCTACCTCTACGACTATCTCGGTTGCAACTATTAATTCTTCACTCACCACATGGATATCTCTAATTCTTTCTTCGCCTGACATCACATTATCCTGTTGGCGATTAGAGGTGTCTCCACGGTCTCATTCACTCCATTGTTAACATTTTTAGCTGTCATTCTTAAATACTGCCACATAATAAGGGTTAATTAAAGAAATTGACATGCAACATAATAACCCTATACTCTGACCAACCAACAAATAAGCTTAGGTAGGACACACTAGCGAATGATTTACTCATCTCTCACCTCCTAGTTCTATTCCCCGATCTCAGCTAGAGACCATATCCCTAAGCTCTTATACCAACTATGACGCCCCCAAAATAGGTATACAACACCCATTCTGAGTCGTCAAAATACATGGTACAGAAACAACTACAACTTTATTAATACAACATAAAAACTGTGAGTTTAAATAAAAATATTGTCATCTAGACAATATCCACACTCAAATAAGTCATCATTACAATTATTAATACACTATTTTTACAGAATAGTGAGGACTACTAGAACCACTTCTAGAACCATCATTCCACACCCCGACTAGTACTCGCTACATTCTCGCCTCCTGAGAAGAAAAATGGAACAACAAGGAAAAAGGGTGAGCTCAACTAGCCTAGTAAAGAACATTATGACTAAGATAATATAGAACAAATTATCGTTAGTCTTCAACAGTGAAAAATCTAATAGAATACAATAGACAACAAGTTTTAAATCAATATTTGCAGCGGAAATAATAATTCATTAGAAGAGTTAAGTAAAGAATGAAATCTACTATCTTCTATATATGAATTTAAAAGTTCATCGTCTATATTTTATTCCTGTAATATCAATCAATATATAACTGAAATCAAATATTCATCTTTGCACTACAGGCCAAAGATATTCATCAGTTGGTCATGTTCATCTAAACACATGTTCATCTTTGCACTACGGGCCAAAGATATTCATCAGAAATCATTAATCTTTGCACTACAGGCCAAAGATATTCAATTATATCATCATTTAGGACTGAGGATGATGAAAAATATTTTAAAGAAAACGAATCTAGTGAAACAAAATAATAAATATTAAGGATTCATATTTCAGCTATTTCATGTCCAAAAATACCTCATAAATAATCATAGTGGAGTAAAATTTAAGAATGATCAAAACATGGATACAATCAAAGCTATTATCCATAATAGATATTTTGGCTAAAAATGAAAATTTAATTTTTTTGTGAATAGTGTCGTATTCGTGAATAGTGCCGTATACGTGAATAGTAACTCCGATACCAAAAGATAAAAATTCCACAAGAAAATTATCATGCTTCGTGAATAGTACTCGTGAATAGTAACTCATGAATAGTAACTCCGACAAGAAAATGTTCCAAATTTGATAAAAAGTTCTGACCAATATTTCGGCATAATGATATTGAAGAAACAATATCACTTACGAAGAAAATAACATCCCTTACCTCAAAAGGATAGTGCTTCTGACTGAAATACTGGATATAGTGCTGAAAGAATTTGCACCGTATAGAAATACTCAAAGTACTAAAATACTCACAAAAATACACTCGATATTATAGAGAGAGAAATCTTTAGTTTCTGGTGTGATTTTCAATTCTAACCTAAGCACCCTATTTATAGGAAATTGCTTAGAACACCAAAGCAAAAAATTTAATAAAATAATAATATATTTATATAATTTTCCTTAGCCCACTTCTAGACATCTGAATTCAACACATTGATAACACATGTAAGCTCACTCAATTGAACAAAAACGTTTTTCTTAAAAAAATAACTAAAACTTCTAAAAATCAATTATTTTAGAACTTCGGAACTTTAATAATTCATAATAAATAGCCCTTTATCAGAAAAATTCTAACCACATGTCTTTTACAAAGGAAATTTCATTCTCTACAATTTTGCAGAAGAAAGTGTTTCCAAATTCCAAACAGAAATTGACCAAAATCCACAAACTGGCGATTTTACAGGCTATAATCAAATTTCAGTCAAGAAATGGGGTCCACCGACACACAAAATATGTTTTAATCATTTAATGCAACAAAAATACACTTCCTCCTCATATACTCATATATCTCATATTTATTGTAAAAATATCATCATTATTATATTATAATTATATAATAAAATATTATTTTATCAGAAAAGATAAAATATCATTTTTTAATAATTGTCACTTTAAAAATTTTCTCCATCTATATCCGCATAAAATCAATATTTTCCTCATCATATAAATCAATAATTAATTATTCATAAATAATATTATAGATCACAGTACTGGCAACAAGGCCGTTCCCAAGAAAGAGGGGGCTTTCGAATAAGAATTTTTTCTTACTGGCGCGCAATTAGGTGACCAAACTTCTCCTTAGACAGAACTTTCTAAACATTGCCAATAATGTTTTCTAATAATACTATTCAGATAATATGAATTATTGCTTTGATAATAGAAAATACTGTGTAGTGACAATTATTGAAACAACAGTAATATAAAATATCAACGCAACAATTATTGAATCAATAAAATAAAATAATGAACAGTAACTACTGTAACAATTATTGAGTAGTGCCTTCTTACGTAAGAATCAATAATTGGTGCAATACCGTGTGCTACTGTGCAACAACGCGTATTACTGTGTTTTAAACACCGGGTATTCCAACAGTGTTAATGGTAATAACTACGCCGTTATTTATAAACAACTTATACTTGTCATTTTCTTCATCCAATCGCTTTCCGTTATGGGACCCCACACAAGGTTGCGCCGTCGTACGAATATTCCCCGACAGCAAGAACATTCCACGACCAAACGAATATTCTTCGACAACAATGAGTATTTTATAACCACTTGCTTATTTGAAATATTTGTGCATTTTACCCATAACTAACCACATTAATCAAATCAACCCTTACTATTTCAAAATGATAAATAGAGAAAATTAAATTTCATTTATTAATAATTTGGGGTCTTACAATAGATGCAATTTGGGTTATTGTTGATAGATTGACAAAGTCTGCTCATTTTTTACCTATACGAGAAACTTATACACTTGAACGTCTTGCTCGTATGTACATAAATGAAATTTTAAGACTGCATGGTATGCCAGTATCCATAGTTTCTGATTTAGACCCAAGATTCACTTCACGGTTTTGGGTCAGTTTGCAGAAAGCTATGGACACGAATTTATAATTTAGTTCGGCATATCATCCTCAAACGGACGGGCAGTCGGAGAGGACTATTCAAACTCTAGAGGATCTATTAAGACTCTGTGTCCTTGACTTCAAAGGAAGTTAGAACAATTTCTTGCCATTAGTAGAATTCTCCTACAACATCAGTTATCAAGCAAGTATCGATATGGCTCCATTCGAGGCGTTGTATGGACGCAAGTGTCGTTCTCTGGTATGCTGGGATGAGATGGGTGAAACAACGTTGTTGGGACCGGAATTGGTACGTATGACTACGGAAAATATTCAAATGATCCGGCAACGTATAAAAACTTCACAAGATCGACAAAAGAGTTATGTTGATCTTCATCGGAAGGACGTGGAATTCAATGTAGGAGAACATGTGTTATTACATTTTGCTCCATGGAAGGGAGTTACAAGATTTGAAAAGAAAGGAAAGCTCAATCCACGATTCATTGACCCATTTGAATTCCTTGACCGAGTAGGAACTGTGGCCTATAGACTCGTTTTATCGCCAAGTATGTCTCGTGTTCATAACGTTTTTCACATATCCATGTTGCATAAATATGTGAAATACCCGAACCACATTATTGAGTTAGAACCAGACGAGATAGCGGAAGATTTAACTTATGAAGAGGTACATGTTAAAATCTAGGACAAGAAAGAACATATTCTACGCTTCAAGATTATACCTCAAGTCAAAGTTTTGTGAAAAAACCACGATGTTGAGAAAATGACCTGGGAGTTAGAATCTGAAATGAAATCAAGGTGTCCTCACCTCTTCGACATACTAGGTACGTATACCAATTTCGAGGACGAAATTTCATAAGAAGGGGAGGTTGTAAGACCCCAACTTTTATGAATAAAGGTTAATTTTTCTCTAATATTATTTTTGAATATTATGGTGTGGATTTGATATAATGTTATAGTTATGGGTAATATTTATAAATTTTACAAAGTAAGCAAGTTGTCATAAAATATTCGATTGGTCGGGGAATATTCATTTTATCAGGGAATATTCGTACAACAACACAATTATTGGTGGACACCACAACAGAATTATTTTCGGAGTTAGAAAACGACAGAAATATCTTTTTATAAAAATAACGGCGAAAGTTTTACCGTTAATTATGAAATTACCTGTTGATAAAAGTACAGTAATACACGTGGTTGCATAGTAGCACACGAAATTGTACAATATCTTTTATTATTGATTCTTACATAAGGAGGCAGTACTCAATAATTGTTACAGTAATTACTGTTCAATATTTTATTTTATTGATTCAATAATTTCTGCGTTAATATTTAATATTATTGTTGTTTCAATAATTGTCACTGCACAGTATTTTTCATTATCAGATCAATAATTTATATTATTTGAATAATATTATTAGATAGCATTATTGGCAATGTCTAAGGAAGTTATGTCTAGAAAATAGGTTTGGTCACCTAATTGCGTTCCAGAAAGAAGAAATTTTTATCGAAAAGCCTCATCTTTCCTGGGAACGACCTGGTTGTCATAATTGTGATTCTGTAATATTATTTGTGAATAGTTAATTATTGTTTTATATGATACAGAAATATTTATTTTATGTGGATATAAATGATGGACATGAAATTTTTTATTTTGTGTGGATATAAATGAAGGAATTTAAAATGAGATAATTGTTGAAAGTTTGACATATTTTCTGTGGAATTACAATTATTTCTCCGATAAAATATTCATTTAAATATATTATTATAATATATTATAATTGTTTAAATAATAGTATTATATATAAATACTAGTTGGGTCCCGTGCCTCCGGCACTGTATGGATAATATGATTTATCTCAAACTTTGAACGACCAAAATAATTTATTGAGTGTGCGGAAAATTTAAAGTCATTTGTATTTTATTAAATTATTATTAGATTATTAGATAGATAGATGTATTTTATTAGATAGATGTATGAACGGTGGGATTTATCCCAAACTTTGAACGGTCCAGATGATTTATTGAGTGAGCGGAAAATTCAAAATCATTTGTATTTTATTAGATAGATATAATGTGATAAAAGTTATGGTAGGTGGAAAATGTTGCCTGCAAAACTTGTTCCAAATGGTGGGCCTCACAAATTGTGAATTGATATGTTTGGCATTGAAAAATAAGAAGCTTGCCTTTACTTTCCCTTAATTTTAAAAAATTGATGCATGCATTCTTTGGTTCCACCATGTGCTGGTAACATAATTCCTCCCATGGGACCACCTGGTTGGTGGAGAAATTGTCTTCAATATTATGTTTTCCAATGTGTAGGCCTTTAGCCAATTAAAAGGAAGAGAAAGTTAGGCATTAGTTAGGCGTAGAAAATGTTTGACTGAGTTAGGCAGCCTATTTGTTTTTCCTCTGAAATCTCCCTATAAATAGAGGGATAACCCTCCTTCCTAAATCATACCTTCAAAATCAGAAATTCTTATTCTATAGTATTGTGAGTATTTTCTTGAGTATACGGATACTTTGAGGGTAGTTTTTCTCTGCAAGATTTTCTCATAATAATATCTAATATTCCAGTCAAATCTAATTTCTACTAAGATAAATTATATTATTTTATTTCAATACTTGTAAGAAATATTATTTTCTTTCATACTCCATAGTATGAAAGGGATATTATTTCATTTCATATTCTTAAATTTAAACTTACTATGGTAAGTATTGCTTCTATAATTCCTGAAATTAGTAGAATATCCTTGATATTTGCGCTTCATCCAGTATATTTTCATGAAAATATTATTCTGAGCATTCTTAATAAGTTTTAACCTTTTCATGCGAGAATACTATTCACAGGGTACTATTCCCGAAGTACTATTTACAGGGTACTATATTCATGATAAAATTTGATTTCTTTTGGGTCCAAATCATTTTTGATATAATATTATTCTTGAATTTTACTCCACAAAGCAGTATCATGTTGACAATTTGGACATTATTGAATTCTGAATAAATTAAATTATAAATCTTTAAAATTTATCATTTGCTTGCATTTAATTGAATTCGTATATCATTGTCATCATCCTCATGTTTATATTGTTATGAAAGTCATCTTTAGCCCGTAGTGCATAGATTAGCTGTTAATTGGTATGATTATGATTAGGGATCATTCAGTATAATCGTGACCCGTAATGTTACAAATAATGTGGTAAAAGTCATCATTGGCCCGTAGTGCATTGATGGACAGTGGTAGGCATGATCATGACCGTTGGTGATAACCCGAATATCCTTGGCCCGTAGTTCATGGATAATACCGTGATGTGGACTATTTATTGAGCTAAGTCTCAGCGGTACAATTGATGATAAACTTTTTAAATCATAGAAGATAGTAGATATCATGTTCTACATGACTCTTCCAATGGATTGCTAGTTTCGCTGCAATTAAACTTGTTGTCTATTATATTCTATCTGTTTAACACGGTTGAAGACTAACGATAATTTATTCTACATTATCTTAGTCATAATATTCTTTACTGGGCTAGTTGAGCTCACCCTTTGCTTTCATTGTTCTTTTCAGTAAATGAGAATATAGCTGGGACTAGTTGGATAACGGAGTGACGGTCCAAATAGGTGGCTATAGTAGTCCTCACTATTATGTGAAATAGTGTGATAATAATTGTAATGAGAACTTTATTTGAGTTTGTATATGTTAGTTCGCGGAGGCACAATAATTATCTAGAAAAGGGAATTGAATAGATATTTGAAAATTTTTCGTTTTAACTTGTTAGTAGATAATGATTGAAACTTTAGCGGAATTAATATTAGTTTTAATCTCCCTTAAGATAGTGAGTTTATGAGAGTGAGGCAGATATAACAGTTATAGTAGATATAGCAGTTATAGTAAGAATGTAAGAGACATAGTCGTTTTAAGTGGTTCAGAGCACTTAAAGCTCCTAGTCCACTCTTCTACTTCTTGAGTAGGAAATCCACTAAGGATATCTTTTACACTTTCTGAATCACTTAGATTCCTTCTAGACCAGCCGTCCAGGAACTTCTTAGTTCGCTCTTGAACTCTTCAAGTCCAGCAGATTTGGCTCTCTTACAGTTCACTTAGAACTCTTCAAGTCCTTCTGACTTGGAACTTTTTCTTCAGTTGATTGGTAGATGTTGAGTTCTTGATGGTTGCTACTCAGTTGTTGTTTAAGCATTTGTTCGAAAGAACTGAGTGGCTGAGTAAACTTTCCTTTTTCTCAGATCATAGAGTTGAGCTTTGAGAGTTCTTGTACGTTTTTGTTCAATGCTTGCATCTTTCTCTCATCTGCTTGATTTGCATATATGTGATCTTGAAAACTATCCGTTGGATCCATCCGTTGAAGCATTAAATGCGTTTGACCTCTCTGTTCTTTGATGGAGACCTTTCTGCACATTTTCTGAATTACATTCTGGTCCATTGACACAACAGACTGCTTTCTCACCTAACACCTGAAAAGATGTTTCCCCCCTTACCAATGGTACTTTCCTTAGCTTCTTCAATACGCTTCTTTGTTGCATACTAAGGAAATTTCTTATGACTTTGGGACTGATGAGTACTACAGCGTTTAGAATCCATTCCTCATATGTTGGAGAGTGTGTCCACATAAAATCGTGAGGCTTGATGCTTCTGACACAAGACAGATGATACTCTACGATTCAGATCGCGGTGACTTGTCGCCTTGGTGCTTGGTCTGATGCTATCAGCCGAGAGCACTACGATTTCTCTTAAATATTTGCACACTACGATCTTTGTTTGCTTGAGTTATAAACTCTACGTTTTCGAGAGCACACTACGATCTCTGTGTTGGCTCGGCAAACGTTGGGACCACTCTACGTTTTTCGAAGAGGCCCTTCAAGGCAGGAACACTACGATTCTCGAAGCTCTACGTTTTTGCCTTGACTTCTGCAATCTTGATCAGATTGATGCACTACGAATTTTTCGAAGCCTATCTATTACATCTCAAGATCAACCTAACAACTTTGATATTTCTATCTATACATTCATTTTCAGAATGATACACATTAAGAGTTTAGATCAACCTAACAAATTTGATTTATCACTAAGTCCTTGTACATATATTGCTTGAAGGACTTTACAAATAATCATGAGCATTTGTATTTAAACATCAAATCAACATATGCATTCTCCCAACAGTATACTCTCTACGAGACATTATCCGTGTTGAAACTCTCAGCAACGTTTTTGTAGTACTGTATCAAAGAAGTTTGTATTTAAATTCTGTACCATGTATTTGGCGACTCAAGATGGGTGATGTATACCTATTTTGGGGGCGTCACAATAACTGTAATGAGGACTTAGTTTGAGTTTGGATATTGTTGTATTATGTACGATGCAATATTTGTTTTCAAGCTCACAATATGTGTGATCGTATTTTGAACGACAATTTAATAGTTATAATTATGGAAGTTTGTATTTTAATTTTGTAGTATGTATTTGACGAATTAAAATGGGTTGTGTGGACGTATTTTTGGAGGCGTCACAAAGTCTTTTAAAAATAACTCATGAACTTAACGTTCCGGTCCGACACTATGGTGGTTGGAACACCATACAGTCGAATCACTTCTTGCCAAAATAGTGCCGCTGTTTTGGAAGAATTATAAGTCCTATGACAAGGAATGAAATGAGTCATTTTTGAAAACCGATCTACCACCACCATTATGGAATCATGTTGTCGAAATGTTTTGGGCAACCCAAGCACAAAATCCATGCTAATGTGCTGCCGAGGCTTATCCGGAGTTGGAAGGGGGGGTATAAAGACCTGCTTGCTTTTTAGTGCCTTTATTAATTTGACAAATCCGACAACGAGCCACCACGTACTTTATGCACGTCGCGCCGTAGTCGAGGCCAAATATAGCAAATGTCTTATCAAAACCGATATATCCCGCTAAGCCCCCCCTCCATGAAGCTATGAAATAAAAAATTTTCTAAGGGATCCACACGAAATTCATAGTCGAGTTTCGTGGAATAAAAAGCCATCTTTAATTGAAAATACATTATTAGTTTGTCAAATTTTATTGTACAAAAGAAAGTAACAAATTTTTTGATTGAAATTTAACTAGTGAAGGCTGTACATGTAGCAGGTCAAAATGTTTCAAATTAATACATGTTTTAAATGAAAATTTTCATACTTTCAAGTACAGTACCAGTACGTACTTCTATTTGATAAATTAATGTTCCCTTTTATTTATTGAAAATACGAGCCTCTCTCCAATGTTCCAACAACTAACCTTATATGAATATATTGCACGTGCAATCTATTCTTTTCTGAGCTTTCCAAAATCAGTACATATTTTGCCAAGCAATTGGATATTCCACAACTATAATAAAGAAAAAGACAGACTGAAATTCTCAAAGCAAAATTAAAATGATGCATGTTACGGCCGGGAATAAAATTGCATTTAACGATATTTTTATAATTATTCTAGTGACATTTAACCCTTTAAGTAACACTTATTATTCTCATAATATATATCATATGATCAATTGTAAAGAAAAACTTACATAATTTTTTTAATTATATTTTTGGTATGTGGAGTATTCCGACTTGCATCGAACTAATCTCTTCATCTCGAACAAGGCTTTCAAAACATGCTTACGTCTGCAGTCCAAGGCCCCTATATATATTGCTTCGAGTGGATGTCGAACTCAAAACTTCCGGTTAGACCAAGTTTAAAACTTACTTAATTTAGCAAGACTTAGGGTGAATTACCATTTGTGTATAACTAACCAACTATAAGCAGGCTAGGGATGGATGGATGGAAGTGTTCAAAGTTTGTTGTTGATGAGTCCATAGACAGTCACAAGAGCCATAATAAGCAAATGATCTACACGGGGTTCCACCACTAAACTTAATACATCATCCCCTAATACAATTCCTGATGACGACTGTTTTCTTCTCACCTGCCAATTACAACTACAACTAATTACAATTTGTATAATATATACAACACACATATATATAGTCCGGCTCTCTACAGTGAACTGAAAGTAGCGAACTAAGAACGAACTGACTATAGCGACGGTTTTTTCCGTCCCTATAGACTTTCTATGCTATAGCGACAGTTTTCCAGTCGCTATAGCCGGTTTGCTCCTAGTTTGCTCTTTTCAATTCTCTGAAGAGAGCCGGGCTATATATATAACGCATGGTTTTACCAAATTTGACTACAAATCACTATAAAAGCAACACTTTTAAGTGTTTTCTTAAAAATTCAGCTGTACAGATGATAAGAAGATGAAAAAGTAATTAAGAGGTGTCTGTCAAAAGAATTTTTTGTATAGGCAGTGATCTAACTAACCTCTGCAACAATTTGGGTTTCGCCTCTTATTATTTTGAATTCTGATTTTTCATGCAACGACGACCCTACAATCCTGTAGCAGTTTCCTTTAGCTTTATGATCACACCCGGCCAGGCTAACATTACAAGTAGTGCTTGTAGCAAGAATCTTGCAATCTTTTCTAACTTGAAACCATGGTTTGATCTCCTTTCCCACCCCCTCACAACCACTCCATTTAAAGCCATTCCAAGGTTTGAAAACTTGAAATTTCTGCACCACAATATATATATATATATATATATATATATATATATATATATATATTATATATATATATATATATGTGAAATTAACAAACTTTTAGAATTTTATTTGTGTAATATACTAGAAAGTATTAGCTAGTGATATACTAAAATTAAAACTAGTACGTAGTAATATATATATATATATATATATATATATATATATATATATATATATATATATATATATATATATATATATATATACGGTCCGGATCAAGTGCATACCCATTATCTTACTCACCCGTGCTCACCCCCCTTTAGGCGACGGTTTCGGTCATACAACCGTCGTCTATACTTTTAGCGACGCTATAGATT
Organism: Panax japonicus; assembly: GCA_020205505.1. NCBI lineage: Eukaryota > Viridiplantae > Streptophyta > Magnoliopsida > Apiales > Araliaceae > Panax > Panax japonicus. The sequence continues at coordinate 49,170,276 of CM035109.1, read as the reverse complement.
GTCCGTCGCTAAAAGTATAGACGACGGTTGTATGACCGAAACCGTCGCCTAAAGGGGGGTGAGCACGGGTGAGTAAGATAAGGGGTATGCACTTGATCCTTACTCTATATATATATACCTTTCTTTGTAAGGAAAGTAGAACTTTTCCTCGGATATTCATCGGGTAAACTTAGCTTCTGCATTTCTGGTCATAGTTATCAACACGATAAACGACGTCGCCGTTGGAATTAAAGATGGTGCAACCACATCCATGGAACAAAAGGGATTTCATCCATATAGTATATGATTCTCTTGTGGAAGTCAAGTTGGAAATACTACTACTACTACTAGAAGAGGATGATTCACTCGCATCAGGATATACCTTAAACATTTAAAGGAGAATGAAATGAAATGAAAACCACTCAAACCAATTGGCCGGCTCATATATATAGTATAGTTGGCCTACAAAATTTTCCACCAATCATATTGTATTAATTCTGATATGAGTCCTTCTACACGGACATGTAAATTGAACAGAAAAATTGGACCGGTAGAATAAAATGGATTTGTTCGCGCGAATAAATCCATTTTATTCTACCGGTCCAATTTTTCTGTCCAATTTACTTCTCCGTGTATACTTATTCATAATATTTCTTCTATTTCATATTATAAGATCGACCATTATTGACTTATATATGAAGGTTAACTTGTAAGTATTTTCAAACTCAAAGAGTTAATTAACCATTACGAAAGAATAAAAATCTTATACTCGATAGTATATATATTTTATATAATTTACAATATTCGTCCTAATATTGACTAAAATTTAAAGAATCTTACATTAATGTGGGTCGGAAGAAGTAATAACTACTTAAATGGCTGCAATTACCCCCCCCCCCCCCTACGTACAGTTTGCTTTATTAGCAACATTTATCTCTTTTGCAACACACTTTTATACTACTTTTTGTTTTCTATAATGACTTTTTGTACTCCATTTTATCGCTAGTCCTAACCAAATCAGCATCACTAATTAAGCTAAAAGGCCATTAAGGGAGTAATTAATTAATTATATACTTGATCAAGATTGATTCTTTGATACAATCTTATCGTTTCGATACTTGATTTAAGCTGATTAATTCATTCTTAATTGATTACGTACTCTTTTAATGTCACTCTACAGGAGTTCAAAGCCATACTACGTACATACACGTCTATATGACTTATACGGTGTGTTTTTTGTTACTCTCTCCGTCCCATGATAAAAATCGTTATTACTATTTTGGGTAGTCCTATATTAAATGTCAATTTTCCTTTAATAACTAAATTTTTACTCATGTTTTCCTATTATACCCGTAGCATTAAATATTTCATACTTTTTTTATTCTAATTTTCTCTCCATATTTAATGACATTATTATAGACAATTTTGTCGTTTCATTCATCTTCTTAATATGCGTGAAAAGTCCACCGTGACTTTTATCCTGAGACGGAGGGAGTATTAAATAATAATTCTTACGATTTATACTACTTTTTAATCCCACAATATATAATAGACATCATTATATTAATAAAAATATAATTTAATTTATGTCAATATTGAGTTAAAATGTCTTAAATTAATTTCAAAAATTCAATCGTACTGATCTTATATATTTTGAAATAGAGGAAGTATAATATAAAGGGAACTCATCCATAGCAAACGTTTGCTGCAGCAAACAAGTTCTCCCTGCCGCTACAAGCTGTAGCGGCAGTCCTTTTTCCTCTTAGCCGCTACAGCCTGTAGCGGCAGTGTGGGCAGTGTTGGCCATATGGCTATAATATAAAAATGAGTTTATTTTTAGGTATACATAATGTAAAAATAAAAGATAATGATAAGATAAGTATGAATAAAAGATAATGATGAGATAAGTCTGAATAAAAGATAAATTTATTTTATAATAAAAGATAAATTTATTTTATAATAAAAGATAAATTTATTTTATTATAAAAGATAAATTTATTTTATAATAAAAGATAAATTTATTTTATAATAAAAGATAAATTTATTTTATAATAAAAGATAAATTTATTTTATTATAAAAGATAAATTTATTTTATAATAAAAGATAAATTTATTTTATAATAAAAGATAAATTTATTTTATTATAAAAGATAAATTTATTTTATAATAAAAGATAAATTTATCTTTTATAATAAAATAAATTTATCTTTTATCCAGACTTATCTCATCATTATCTTTTATTCATACTTATCTTATCATTATCTTTTATTTTTACATTATGTATACCTAAAAATAAACTCATTTTTATATTATAGCCATATGGCCCACACTGCCGCTACAGGCTGTAGCGGCTAAGAGGAAAAGGGACTGCCGCTACAGCTTGTAGCGGCAGGGAGAACTTGTTTGCTGCAGCAAACGTTTGCTATGGATGAGTTCCCTAATATAAAAGCTGATCTTATATATTCCTTCTCTATATATTTGCATGTAATATTTTATTAATTTCTGATTAGTTTTTCAAGTTTTTGAGACACGTCGCATATTTAGTTAATTTAATTTATTCCATTTGATTTTTTGGGGTAGACAATTGGATTAAATAAACATATATAGGTGGCCGTCGACTCCGAGCTGACAATGATTAGCGTCATCCAATAAGTACTAAAAGATTCTAACAGAACCATGACCCAAATAAGACAAAGGATTAATACCCGGGTAAAGTAAAATATATGGGGTGTTATAAAATTATAATGGATGTCTAGATTTGTATAATGGATGTCTAGATTTATTCTTGTTATTTTTTATTATAATGATTTTGAAACTCCTATGACCATTGAGTTATGAAACTCATGATATTTGAGTTTTGTAACCTCCTAGTATTGATGTTTTTATATCTATAAATAATAGCATTGTAAAGTGAGTGATAGACATGAAAATACAATCAGAATACTCTCTATTTTCTACTAATCATCATTGTTCTTAATATTTAGTATAATCTTTTATAACACGTTATTAGCACGATTCTCTACCAAATTTTGTGAAGAAAAAAAAGGTTCTCTCAACTCATTTTAAGTATTGTTTCATTACAATTAAATTTGATATACATATAAACATTTTGTTTAACAAAAGGCGCATGAAACAATAATGATAATGGACAACTCTGAAGTTTCTGAGAATACAAATTATGTAAGTACACTACATTTGTGATGTAGTAGTATTAGTATAAACAAATAATCATTCCACCTCCCAATTCTTCCACTTTGAAAGTGACTAGAGAAGGGTAAATATTTTTATTGTCTTCTTATAAATTTATACTTAGTTATTTAATTTCTCATGTATTTATATATTTATATAGATGTCAAATCTTATGAATTTGAATTTGTTGTCCTTGATATATATCGAGAAAGAATTATTTGTCATGGACTCTTGATGTTGTTATTCATATAAAGACAACTTTGGATATATAATTAAGATTGACGACAAACATGTATCCCTGCAGGATCATGCAAAATCAATTATTTTTATTTACCATTATCTCCATGAAAAAAATATTGATAAAGACGTGTTAAAAAAAATATTTACTGTATTTCATGCCTCTAATATGCTCCTGCAGTAGCAAAATTGTGAGTGTAAATTCATAATATATTCCCTGAAGCGATAAAGAAAATTATATTCCTAGAAGTGATATCATTTCTTCTAGTGGCTGAACAAATAATGAGTTTTTACTAAAAATAACCAATCTCGTCCGACCGGTTCTACTCCATTCCTTGAAGTGAATGGAATCTCATTTGATAAACATAAAGAAAATTATGGTTGTGGTCGTGGGCGTGAAATGAACAATCAATATAGAAAAGAGAATGTACATGTTGTACTTCTAAATATTTGGTAGATTTGTACAATGCCTCCATAAAAGCAAAAAAGAAGGTAATTGAAACAAATTTTAACGATCATAATGATCCTGAAGATCCCATGAATTATTTTAACTTTTCAAATTGAGTGAAAATAACTAATTTTGATATCTATGATTTCCTTGATGATGTTGATAGAATTGTTCATACCAATTAATTATTTTTATTTCATTGTATTATGGAATTATAATAAGTATTTTTATTATAAGTTATATTTAGGTTTCAAATAATAAAGTTAAATTTATGTTTTTGCATATATAAAGATATGTGGGCCAAAAGCTCATCAAACTTAATTAAAAGCTCTGGAAGAGCGATTATTCATCAAACTTAATTAAAGACTCTTGAAGAGCGATTATAATGTTGTCAAATGGCACAAAACTTTGTATTGATGATTCTTTATATATATTCTTCTGAGACAAGCAGAAATTTGCTCATCTTTAAGGATATACGTTATAATGGTTATTATATTGAAACCAATAATGAAGGTAGTGAAGAATTTCTTTATATTACTTCAATAGTATCAGGCCAGAAGCTCATATTAGAAAAACTGTATATTTTCTCTTCTAGGTTATATTATACTAAAATGAGAATAGTTGAAATAAATGTTGTAATACACCAGAAGGTGTTCGGATCCAAATGTTTTTATGATTTGGCATGATCATCTAGGATCAATAATGATGCGTTAAATTATTGAAAACTCCCATGAACATCCCTTAAAGAACTAGAAGATTCATTTACCTGTTGATTATATCAAATTAAATTAATTACCAAACTATCACATTTAATAATTGTTATTTAGTATTCATATTTCTTAGAAAGAATTCAAGGTGATCTATTTGAACCAATACACCCACCGTGTGTGGTTCATTCAAGTATTTTATGGTTTTAATTGATACATTAACCAGATAATCACATGTATGTTTACTTTTAAGTATAAATATTGCATTTCATATGCTTCTTGCTCAAATAATTAGGTTGCGAGTACAATTTCCTGATTATATAAACTAGGAAAATTTATTTAAATAAAGTTGGTAAAATTTACATCTCAAGTTTTTTTATGAATATTGCATTTTAATTGGAATTTATGTTAAACATCATGTTGCACATACACATACTCAAAATGGTGTAGCTGAATCAATTTTTAAGAGATTTTAAATTATTGCTCGACCTTTGATTATGAAATCAAAATTACCAATTTATGTTTGGGGTCATGATATTTTACATACTACATCATAACCTCAATAAGTGATATTTTTAAGGTATATTTTGAGGATTGTTATTTTAATAAAACAGTCTTCCCACCATTAGGGGGGAAAATCGTTGACTGAAGTACGACGTGAGATCGTTGCCTGAAGTACGACGGTAGATTATTTGGAATGTTTCAACGTTATTTAATCTTGATCCTCATACAAATCAGTATGAACTAGAAGTTCAAAAGATTATTCATTTGTAATGAATTACAAATCAATTATCAGAATTATTCACCGATAATAAGAAATTAATGATATCTGTGAAACCCCAGATTTTATGAATTAAAAATTAATTTTCTCGAAATAATTTTTTAATATTATGGTGTGAATTTGAGATAATATTATAGTTGTGGGTAGTATTTATAAATTTTGCAAAGTATGCAAGTTGTTATATTATATTCGACTGGTCAGGGAATATTCTTTGTGTCGAAAAATATTCGTACGACGGTACAATTATTGGTGGAACCCACAACGGAATTATTGTCGGATTGAGAAAATGACAAAAATATTTTATTGAAAATAACGGCGGAAGTTTTACCGTTGATACTGTTGAACTACTAAGTAGTAAAAGTACAGTAATACGTGTTGTTACATAGTAGCACACGACATTGATTATTGATATTTATGTGAGAAGTCGCACAGTTTGATTCAATTATTGTCGATTAATAATATGAATTATTATAGCGATGATGACGTTTTGTTTTATTCGTATTATTAACGTAATAAAACAGAAACATCTTTTTATATAAAACAGAATATTTTATTAAAGTTGTTCTATAAATAGAATATATTATATTTTATTATGCATAGTGTTTTGCATAGTGTTGCATAGTGTTTGCATAGTAAAAATCTTTTTATATAAATAGAATATATTATATTTTATTTAAAAGATTTTTCTTTAAATATGGACCGTCAGATTAAAGTAAATCAATCTGGACCGTTTATGGATTAGTTACTATGCATTCCATTTTCCTATAAATAGAAGCTCATTCCTTCATTATTTTCTTACGAATTCACTGAACTCTAGAGTGAGAAACTATAGAGAGATAGAAGAAAAGCTTTTTGCTACTTAACTTTTCTTTTCCTATATCCAATTTCTGTTACGGTAAGGGGTGTTATTCTTTCTTATTCATGAAGAGAACTGTTGTTATTTCATTTTTATTGTTCTGTTGGAATAACCTGTATACGCGGGCTACCCTATACTTGGTTACATTCTTCTATTATTCTGCCTTTATTATTTTGTCAGAATATCCTGTCTGTGCTATACGACGGACCTGGTTCCGTCTTTATTATTATTTCGTTGGAATATCCTGTCTGTGTGTTTTACACCGGACCTGGTTCCGTCTTTATTATTCTGTTGAAACATCCTGTCGGTGCAAATTTTGCCTGACCTGGTTCCGTTATTATTATTCTGTTGGAATAACCTGTCTATGTGAAGTACCGCATGCATGGTGATTTTTGTTGTTATTCCATTCTTTATTATACTCAGTTGGTTAAAGTTTTGACTTCTATACTCCATGAAATTAGTAGAATATCCTTGATATTTGCGCTTCATCCAGTATCTTTTCATGGAAATATTCTTCTGATCATTCTTGAATTTTATTCTACAAAGCAGTATCATGTGGACAATTTGGACTTTAGTAGTTCTTGGACAAATTAATTCTTGAACTTGTTTTATTGAATTCTTATATCATTGTCATCATCCTCATATTTATATTTATTGAAAGTCATCTGTGGCCTGTAATGCATAGATGGACTTGGTATGATTATGACCAGAGATTATTCGGTATAATAATGACCGTAATGTTATAAATGATGTGAAAATTAAAAGTCCTCATTGGCCCGTAGTGCATTGATGGACAGTTTTTGGTATGATTATGGTTATGGATTCTCTTCGGCCAAGGGAGCAAAGATGAATTGTTTTATGGCATGATCAGGACCGTTGATGAAAACACGATTATCTTTGGCCCATAGTGCATGGATAATTCGTGGTCGTGATACTAAAGAATATCCTTGGCCTGTAGTGCAGGGATGATTTAATGATGTGGATTATTTATTGAGCTGAGTCTCAGCGATAAAAGTGATGAAAAACTTTTTAAATCATAAAAGATAGTAGATTCAATTCTCTACTTGACTCTTTTAATGGATTGCTTGTTCCGCTGCAGTTAAACTTGATGTCTATTATATTTTATCAGTTTAATACTGTTGAAGGCTAACGATAATTTATTCTGCATTATCTTAGTCATAATATTTCTTACTGGGCTAGTTGAGTTCACCCTTTCTTTCACTGTTCTCTTCAGGAAATGAGAACATGGCAGGGACTAGTCGGGGAACGGATTGACGGTCCAGAGGATAGCATTAGTAGTCCTCACTATTCTGTGAAATAGTGTATTAATAATTGTAATGAGGACTCTTTTTGAGTTTGTATAATCTCTAGTAGACAATAATTGTATTCAAACTCACAGTTATGTTTTGTCGTATTGTACACGACAGTTATATTAGTAAGTTGTATTTGAATTATGTACCATGTATCTGATGACCCAAGATGGGTGATGTATACCTAATTTTGGGGGCGTCACAATATCTCACATTCTAGCTGCTAATACTATAGTAGGGATTGAAGTCCATGTAGGACAATCAGTTAATACAGTAGCAAATTGAATTAAAGTCACACCTGAAACGTGAAAGAATGATCGATGTTAAAGATGAAATTTCCCAGAAGAAGAAAGTACAAGAAAAATAAATTGCAGCCTATAAAGAGGCTATACCCATGAAACATGCTACGAAAAAAATTATTGATCTATCCAAAACTTATGAACAAAAATCTCTTGTAAATAAAACTCTTGAAGAGTTATCCCCTGAAGAGGATGAGTTATCTCCTGAAGAGGATCAGGTACCTGAAAATAACGAGATCTCGATACATTATGTATATACAGGAGACAGATATATTGGATAGAAATAAAATTGTTGTCGAGAACATATTTTTATATAAAGTTGTTCTTGATATTACCAGAAGTAATGATCATGAATATGAACCACAAATCGTTGATGAAAGAAGAAATGTTTGGTCAATGTGGAAATAAGCGATTTAAGCAGAATTAAATTCACTAAATAAATGTGAAGTTTTTGGACCTGTAGTCCGAACACCTAAAGGTGTGATACATGTTGAATACAAATGGGTATTTTTACGAAATAAGAAAAATGAATTTATATGGTACATAACGCAACTTTTAGCATAAGGTTTCTCGCAAAGACCTAATATTGATTATGAAGAAACATATGCTTATGTAATGGACACAATTACATTCAGATTTTTTGATAGCTTGGTAGCAAGAGAAATTAATGGATGTTATTACATCATAGCTGTATGGATTATTGGATAATTATATCTACATGAAAATCCCTGAAGGATATAAAATGCATGAAGCATAAATTTTATATCTCGAAATATGTATTCTATCAAGCTACAAAGATTTTTATATGAGTTAAAGCAATCCAGATGCATAATGTGGTATAATCGCCTTAGTGGATATCTTTTGAAAGAAGGATTTGAGAATAATCCAATTTGTACATGCATTTTTATCAAAAGATCATAATCTGGATTTGCTATTAATACTGTATTTATTGATGAAAGATCTTGCTCTAGAAGAGTCGACAAAAATAAAAAAATTTGGATGAAAGATAATGGTAAGACAAATTTTTCTCTTGGCCTACAAATTGAACTATGGAATTCTTGTTCATCAATCAACATACACAGAAAAAGTCCTAAAGTAACTTTACATGGATAATGTTAATCCTTTGAGTACTCCAATGATGGGTTGGTCACTTGATATCAAGAAACATCCGTTTGGACCATAAGAAAATGATGAAGAAGCTTTTGGTCTTGAAGTACCATATCTTCGTGAAATTGGTGTTTTGGTCCTGAAGTACTATATCATAATATAATTGGTACTTTGATGTATCTTGCAAATTTGACAAGACCTTATATAACATTTGCAGTTAGCTTACTAGCAATGTATAGTTATGCACCAACTTGAAGAAATTGTAATGAAATTAAACATATTTTACGTTATCTTCGTGGGACTGTTGATTTGGGATTATTTTATCCAAAGGGTGATAGAACCAAGTATATTGCACCAAAATTATTTTATACACATGAGCCCCAGAAGAATGGAGATATTGATATCAAGTATATATGATCATGTGATAATTTGGTAGATATATTCATTACGTCATTACTAACTACGATTTTGAAGAAGATGATGCACAATATTGACATGCTTCGACTTAATGATATTTTCACCATGAACAATGGAAATTCTATGTACTTATGAAGGGGAGTAAAAAGGATATATGTGCTGATTGAACTATTTTTCCTTCGCTAAGGTTTTTTTCCACTGAGTTTTTCTTTGCAAGGTTTTAATGAGGCAATCCCAAGGCACTAAAAGTTATATAAGAATATTGTACTCTTTTCTTTCGCCAAAATTTTTCCCACTAGGTTTTTATTTAGTAAGGTTTTTAACGAGGCACATTATTAGAAAATTGCTACAAAAGAACTCCATCCATTCTGTATGAAGACAATGTTGCATGCATAATACAATTAAAGGGAGGATACATCAAAGGAGATAGAAGAAAGCACATATCACCGAAATTCTTTTTCACACATGACCTTGATAAGTGTGGTGACATTGATGTTTAACAAATTTGATTAAAAGATAATCTAGCAAATTTGTTCACCAAAGCATTACCAATTACAATGTTTGAAGGATTGCATCGCAATATTGGAATGCGATAGCTGAAGGACTTAAGGATACATTCATGAGTGGGAGCTAATACGCACTGCACTCTTTTTCCCTTAACCAGGGTTTTTTTCCATTGGGTTTTTCCTGGTAAGGTTTTTAATGAGGTAGTTTTCAATGCGTATGGCTATACAATAGACATCCAATGGGGAGTGTTATAAAATTATAATGGATGTCTAGATTCATTCTTCTTATCTTTGATTATAATGATTTTGAAACTCCCATGACCATTGAGTTATGAAACTCATGACCTTTGAGTTTTGTAACCTTTTAGTATTGATGTTCTTATATCTATAGATAATAGCATTATAAAGTGAGTGAGAGACATGAAAATACAATGAGAATACTCTCTTTTTTCTACTAATCATCATTATTCTTAATATTTAGTATAATCTTTTATAACATAGGGCCCTTTTTTGTATGAAAATTTGGATATTTAGTTTCTCTATTTTGTAAAATTAGGGGTTTGTACTGGTCATTCTTAAGCTAATTGAAGAATCTGAAAGTGCTTTGTGGTGGGGAGATAATGTAAGTGTCTCGAAATTCCCCTTTATTGATGTCTCCCTTTTTATTCTTCTTTATCTGTCTATCGTGGCCCCTTTTATTTACCTTTAAATGTCTATTGTTGTTGATTTAAACCCCTTCCCTTGTCTATTGTGGCCCCTTTAATGAACTTTATTTGTTGTTTGTTATAATATAAATATCAATATTTTTTGGGTATTAGGTTGTGGTCCAACTATTGTCTGGTGATAATTATATATTGTCTCATCTGTATTTATGGTCTGTCTTTTGGATCCATCGGAAGCATTTTATTTTATTGTATATTATTGGTAGTGGAACTCCACCCTGGATTATTGTCTGTATTTTGCCTCCATATTCAAAGCTTTGTTGTGGTCTTGATGCCTGTTATAATAATAATGAATATATTTTTTAATTCATGTTTATGGTATTTTATTGTAGATCCTTGTTAGTGGAACTCCACCATGGGGATTTATTTGGTTACATCCTGTTTTTCATTATGATTTTGGAAATTTTGATAAGTTTAAAATCCCTTATTTTGAATTGAATTTTGAGAAGCTAAAGACAAGGTGTGAGGGTTTAGGGTACAATGATGTCATTGATTTATATTACAGATTTCCTAGAACTATATTTTGTGGGCAATTTACAAATCTTGCAAATGATGATGACCTAAATATAATGTTAAATGGTGTTGTAGATTATGAATATGTTGAGATTTATCTTGAGCATGATTGTGAATGGGGTAAACAGGCTACACAGGCTAAACAAGGTGGGAATATGGATAAACAAGCTAAGAAGGTTACTTTGTCCACTGATATTGGTCATGATGGTGATGTGGTGATAGAAGAAATTAGTAAGGACCCAAGTTCTTCAAGTGATAGTGATATTCTTGATGAGGAGGAAGAAGAAATGTTTCTAACTGATGATGAACAAGTAATTGAGGCAAGAAAAAAACTAGAGAGTATAAAGAACATAAGAAAAAAGTAAAATAACCAATAAATGCCACTCTAGAAATTAATGATGAACCAAACACTAAGCAACATCAAACAGCTAGCAGCCAAGAACCAGAACCAGAACCAAACACTGAGCAACATCAAACAGCTAGAAATACTGTTGAGATAGAAGAACAAAGTTCTAAGATAATGATAATACTGAAAATTATGACTCTAATCAAGTAGAAAATGACAGCCTTGATGAAGTTGACTCTGAGGATGATACACTTGTATGGAGGCAAAACCTTTTCCCAGTGTATAACCCCAACACCAAAATTATGGAGACAAAGTTAGATTTAGGAATGTTATTTGCAAATAAGAAAGAATTCAAGAGTGCAATCATTAATTGGTCATTAACAAAAGGTTTTGATTTAAAATTTATGAAAAATGAAAAACATAGGGTCAAAGGGAGGTGTATGAATAACAAAAAAAATATCATGTGAAAGTATGGGGAAGTCAAGTTCAATTTCAACAAACTTTTCAGCTTAGAACAATAAGGAAACGACACAGATGTTCAAAACTTTAGTGAGTAGTCAGGTTAATGCTAAGTGATTAGCAAAGAATTTGACTACAGAACTTAAAGAATTCGGGAATTAGAGACTGGTTGATATTCAATCTAATGTTAAGAAAACCTTTCTAGTTACTGTGTCAATAGACAAATGTTATAGGGCTAGACAGTTTGCATTGCAAGAGTTGATGGTGAACATAAAAGAACATTATGCCAAGTTGCATAGATATATTGAGGAGTTTAGAAGGTCAAATCGTAGGATTACAGTTGACTTGTATCAAGTATTTTATTCTGGTTCCCCTGAATTCAGAAGACTTTATATTGGATTTAAGGCTTTTAGAGTTGGTATGCTAGCTGGTTGTAGAAAAATAAGTGTACTGGACGGTTGCTTTCTAAAAGGGTGTTGCGGTGGGCAGCTTTTAAGTGTTGTAACTAGAGATGGAAACAACCAAATGTTTCCAATCTCTTGGGAAGTTGTAGAGGGAGAAAATAGAGACTCGTGGTAGTGGCTTCTGGGCTTGCTCAAAGTGGACCTGAAGTTAGAAGATGGTGAAGGGTGGACCTTCATTAATGATCAACAAAAGGTAAATATAAACTTATTATTTCTTATACATGTTATACATTAACTTGTAGTGACTAATACATGTTATATATTAACTTATTATTTGTTTTTGTATTGCAGGGATTAGAGGGTGCATTAGCTTATCTTTTTCCTTTCTTAGAAACTAGAAATTGTGTAAGGCATATTTATGCCAATCTTAGAAAGAGGTATAGAGGTATAGCTTTGAAGAAAACTTTTTAGAGGGCTGTGAAATCCATAACTACTGTCGATTTTGAGGATGAGATGGAAAGAATTAAGGAGTTAGATGATGGGGATTTTGAGTTCTTGATGGCTAGGAATCCTAGGAAATGGTGCAAGGCATTTTTCAAGATTGATACAAAGTGTGACATTGTGGACAACAACCTATGTGAGTGTTTTAATGGGTACATAATTCAATCAAGAGGCAAATCATTGATTGAATTGGTAGACATCAGGCAACTATTAATGACCAGTCTATAACAAAAGAGAGATTTAGCCATCAACAAGAAATGGGACATTTGTCCTAGGCCAAAAAAAGTTCTTGACAACAACATTGATGAATGCTGCCAATATGTTGTGTTATACAATGGTGATCTGCAGTTTGAGGTGACATCTTGGATTGCACCTGATGGATACATAGTAGATTTGAAACTTCTCACTTGTGCTTGTAAGGCTTGGGATCTCAGTGGAATTCCTTATGCACATGCATGTGCATCTATGTTCTACATGAGACAAAATCCTGAAAATTATGTATAACACTGGTTTAGGGTACAAACATATGGGAGATCATATTCAAAAATGTTAAGGGTGGTTAGAGGTGAGAGATTTTGGCCAAAAGTTAATGTCATTCAACCATTACCTCTTCCATTAAAGACAGCAATAAGAATGCCACAAAAGATGAAAAAGAGGGAGATGCACGCGGAGTCAAGTACAGCAAGTCAAAGCAACAAGAAAAAAAGTAATTCATACAAATTATCTAGGAAATGAACAATCATGGTATGTTGTAATTGCAAGACAGCTGACCACAATCGTCTCACATGCAAGTTAAGTACACAAACAACACAAACAAGACAAGGTGTTGACTACAAATTTTTTATAAATTTGTATTGATTTTACTATTGTAATTGGTTATAAATGTTAAGTTAAATGCTATAAATTACTTGTCTTAGGAATAACCTGGACAAGATAAGGGAGATAGTGGCAAGAAGAAAAAATAAAAGATCAAAGGGGAACAAAACAAGGTCTTAACTACAAACTTTTTTCATGTTATGTTGCATATATTTATGTTAAGTTAAAAAATTAAATATTTGTTTTCAATTTTAGGATCCACTTACACATGATAAGGGAGAGAGTAGCAAAAAGATAAAACAAAATAGTATAGAGGAAGGAGTCAAGGTCTGGTCATACAATTTTTTTCCATGTTATGTTACATATATTTATGTTAAGTAAAATAACTAAATATATGTTTTCAATTTTAGGATCCACTTACACAAGATAAGGGAGAGAGTAGCAAAAAGACAAAACAAAATAACAAAGAGAAAAGAGTCGAGGTCTGGGATTACATGTGTTTTTCAATGTTATGTTACAATTGTTAAATAACTAAACATATGTACACTATTTTAGGAACATATTGGTAAGAGACCTACAAAAAGAGATTGGGTTCCTCCTATTTTTGGCTATTTCATATCCCCAAAAACTGGCAACACTTATATTTTAGTAAGTAGATGTTTTATATCCCTAAAATACTGTCAATTTCTTTGAAATAAATTATTGTCTATATGAGGGTTTGTTTATCTTTTATTTCATTCTGTACAATTGATTGCTTGTGTAGTTGGATGCTTGAATTTCTTTGAAATTCATTTGCAATACTGTGAATATCTTTGATATAAATTACTGTCTAAATTACTGGTTTTGACTATTTTGTGTGATTGATATATACTATATTATGATGTAGACAACACCTAGGAGATGTTACTTAGCTGGAGCTGGCTCAAAGATTGCACCAGTTCAAGCACCTTTTCTACCACCACAAAGTGTTGCACCAAATGGTAATGAGCAGGGTAGAGGAAAGATGAATGTTGTACCAACAAGAAATGAGAAAGGGCAAAGATAACAACTGAACCCAAAAAAGGGCAAATGTTAAGGATAAGGCCCCAAAATTGATGTCTGGTGTTATGAGAGTGGCAGTTGCACATAATGGCTTAATTGAAATAGAGGATCAGTTTATGGCTCAAGCCTTGTATTATAGCTTTAGAGAGACTAGAGAGGGAGGAAAACCAGGGGGTAAAGGACAATCAAGTAGAGTGTCAATCAATTTTCCCAACACTGGTGGAACTCAAGAAAGTGTGAACAAAGAGTAGAAGATACCAATCTATACTAATCTATATTATTTGTCTGTATTTGACTTATATATATGGTATTTTGGGGTTTGTATTTATCTCACAACAAAACTGATACACATTGAATTTTTGGTGTTTTTAATCCTGAACAATGGTGTTAGTACTTCAAGCCAGTACTTCATGCCTGCAATAATGTACAATCATATTACTATTTCAATGTGAAAAGTACCTTTTGAGTTCTTGGTTAATTTAAGAAGTTATTTGTTCACATGATTGGTTAATTTAAGAGTTACTTATTTAAAACAGATCATTGACATGGTTTGTGCTCATGTATGTGTATATACAATTTAAAAGTTACATTATGGTTAATTTAAGAGTTTGTTTCTACACATGGTTAGTGATCATGTATGTGTATATACAATTTGAAGCTTCCACTGATTTAAAATAGAGCATTGACAATTTAATGTCCCAAACCAGAGGAGAAATACTCTATTTTGCTTAGTAAGAATGTAAAGAAAGACAAATATCCAAACATCATGAGTTTACATTAACAAAATAATCCAAAACATTAATACAACTAAAACTTCAACATGGTTTTTAACATGCTCAAACACAAAACAAAAAACACCCCAATTACAAGCATCAACCACTTCTCCCTAGTTTGTAAATTACTTATTTCTTCTTTTAAACACTTCAAATCCTTCTTCAATTTGATTTTCTTTTTTTCCATTTTTAATACTTGCACTTTCAAGTCATGAGCTTTGTCCTTCATCATTTGTAGTTCAATTTCAATACTCTTCAAATTCAACTGACCCAAAGAATTTTGAGCATCTTCTAGCATGTTGATAGAGTCAATCCATTGAAAAAACCCACAAAATGATTACGTCTATACAAAATAAAACTAACAGTTATAACAATTGTTTGTAAATAATTAAAATTTGATATCATGGTTGTGAGACCCCGGATTTTATGAATAAATATTTAATTTTCTCGAAATAATTTTTATGAATATTATAGTGTGGATTTGAGATAATGTTCTAGTTGTGGGTAGTAGTTATAAATTTTACAAAGTATGCAAGTTGTTATATAATATTCATTGTTGTCGGAGAATATTCGTTTGGTCGTGAAATATTATTTCTGTTAGGGAACATTCGTACGACGGCGTAGCCATTTGTGGGCCCCATAACGGATAACTGTCGGATGAAGAAAACGACAAAGTTTGGGTTGTTATAAATAATGGCTTAGTTATTACCGTTAAGACTGTTGGAATACCCGGTGGTTAAAATACAGTAATATGTGTGGTTGCACAGTAGCACACGGTATTGCACAGTATTGTTGAATTATTGATCCTTACATAAGAAGGCACTACTCAATAATTATCACAGTAGTTACTGTTCAATATTTTATTTTATTGATTCAATAATTGCTGCGTTGATATTTTATATTATTATTGTTCAATAATTATCACTGCACAGTATCTCCATTATCAGATCAATAATTCATATTATTTGAATAATATTATTAGATAGCATTATTGACAATATCTAGAAAGTTCTGTCAAGGAGAAGTTTGGTCACCTAATTACGCGCCAGTAAGGAGAAATCCTTATCGGAAAGCCCCCTCTTTCCTGGGAACGGTCTGGTTGTCATAATTATGATTCAGTAATATTATTTGTGAACAATTAATTATTGATTCATATGATAAGAAAATATTTATTTTATATGGATATAAATGATGGATTTATTTATGTGGTTATAATTGAAGGAAAAAATGTTGAGGTGTTTTATCAGTATTTTGTCGGATTGGAGGTATTAAAATATCAAATCGGTGTTCTTAAAGCTCTATTGCGTGAGTTATAATTTTTAATACGACCGTTGGATCGTTGTGATTTTTGGATATGTTATACATATATAAGTTGAGTATATGTCCACAAATTTTGAACCATTAAAAATGAACGTATGATTTGATATGAATTTTAAGAGGTGGTTCAGAAATTGTTGAAGTATCCAAATTTATCATTTTGGTGGAAAATTCTAGAATTGGTGAGCCCCACTTTTGGTTGGTGAGAAATGTGCTCAAATTGAATTTCAAATATGGTAGATGGCAATAGTAGCAGGTAAAGTCATCAGGTAGCAGGTCAAGTCTGCTTCGGCGTGCTACCATTTTCCTATAAATAGAGAGCTAAATTAGAATTGAAAATCACACCAGAAATATAAGCTTTCTCTCTTTCTCTCTCTATATTATCGAGCGTATTCTTGTGAGTATTTTGATACTTTGAGTGTTGCTATACGGTGCAAGTTTCATATTCTGAAGAGATATTATTTTTCGTATTCGTATGAATATTATTTCGTTCAATATTCGCAAGAAATATTATTTTCATTTAATATTCGTAAGGAATATTATATTCGTTCAATATTCGAAAGGAATATTATATTCGTTTAATATTCGTAAGGGGTGTTATTTTCATCGCAAATGATATTTTCTTTCAATATCATTATGCTGAAATATTGATCTGAAATTTTTATCATATTTGGAACTTTTCATGTCGGGGTTACTATTCATGAGTTACTATTTACAAGTACTATTCACGAAGCATGATGATTTTTCTTGTGGAATTTCTATCTTTTGGTGTCGGAGTTACTATTCACGTATACGACACTATTTACGAATACGACACTATTCACCGAAAAATGAAATTTTCTTTTTTTTTTGTCCCAGTTGTCTATTATGGTTACTATCTTTGATTGTATCCATGTTTTGATTATTATTTTTGAATTCTGCTTCAAAATTGGTTATTTCAGAGTATTATTAAACTTGGATAAACTGTAATACGAATCCTTAATATTTGATCTTTTATCTTACTAGATTCGATCTCTAAAATGTTTTTCATCATCCTCAGTCCTAGATGAATGATTAACTGATGAATATCTTTGGCTTGTAGTGCAAAGATGAATGATTACCTTATGAATATCTTTGGCCCGTAGTGCAAAGATGAACAGGTGTTGAGATAAACATGACCAACTGTTGAAAGTCATCTGTGGCCTGTAGTGCATAGATTGACTTGGTATGATTATGACCAGGGATTATTTGGTATAATCATGACCGTAATGTTACAAATGATGTGGTAAAAGTCTTCATTGACCCGTAGTGCATTAATGGACAGTTTTTGGTATGATTATGGCTATGGATTCTCTTTAGCCGTAGTGCAAAGATG
Source organism: Panax japonicus (assembly GCA_020205505.1). Lineage (NCBI taxonomy): Eukaryota > Viridiplantae > Streptophyta > Magnoliopsida > Apiales > Araliaceae > Panax > Panax japonicus. The sequence continues at coordinate 49,152,194 of CM035109.1, read as the reverse complement.
AATTATTTTATGGCATGATCAGGACCTTTGATGAATACACGAATATCCTTGGCCCGTAGTGCATGGATAATTCGTGGTCGTGATATTAAAGAATATCCTTAGCCTGTAGTGCAGGGATGATTTAATGATGTGGATTATTTTTTTTAGTTGAGTCTCAGCGATAAAGATTATGAAAGACTTTTTAAATCATAGAAGATAGTAGATTTTATAATTTACTTGACTCTTCTAATGGATTGTTTATTCCGCTGCAGTTGTTGATTTAAAACTTGTTGTATATTATATTCTATCGGTTGTTATACTGTTGAAGACTAATGATAATTTGTTGTATATTATCTTAGTCATAATATTTCTTACTGGGCTAGTTGAGCTCACCCTTTCTTTCACTGTTCTCTTCAGGAAATGAGAATATAGTTGGGACTAGTCGGGGAATGGATTGACGGTCCAGATGGTTGCATTAGTAGTACTCACTATTATGTGAAATAGCATATCAATAATTGTAATGAGAACCCCTTTTGAGTTTTATACTGTCTATTAGACAATAGTTGTATTTAAACTCACAGTATATGTGTTGTCGTATTACTGAAGTTGTATTTGTTTTTATACCATGTATTTGGCGACTCAGAATGGGTTAGGTGGAATGGACCTATTTTGGGGGCGTCACAATGGTAAATATAATTACTTACACCATAATTTGAACTACCATAAAACTTCCTCCTTACATTTTTTTCCCTTTGAAGATGTACACATTTTTACTCGTATCCTACACCCACAATACATTGGTGATGAAATCTCACTGACTCCAGTAAATATTGAACCGCCCCAAACCTTTTGGTTGCTATTTTCTTTAGTTTGCTTTCTCCTTTTCATTCCTCACGAATGTCTAAGATGATGGCCGCTAAACGCGAAAGATGAGAGAGAAAGAGAGAAGACAATTATTCGAACTTTTGGTCTCAAATTATCGAACCCTAACATTTGAATCTCTCAAATTGTTGAGCTTTAGATGAAAGAGAGACGATGGCTGGAGATTAGATCGAAGGATCTGTTTTGTCTTTTAATTTATTTGTGGGAACGAAATTGTTCTATTATAAAGGTTAACTAGCGATAACCCGTGCCCAAAGGCACGGCGTAACGAAAAATAAAATTAAAATTCAAAAAATATTACATTATCTAAAGACACATACCACCACAACAATTAATACATACTCAATCAGCAATACATATCCAACCACCAAAACATCGAGCTAGTTGTTACTAATTTCAAGAAATTTCGACAGAATTTTCTTTAAAAATAGATATCCAGAAAATTCCAAACCTGTATACAAAACTTACGATCATCATTACATATCCAAACCACCAAAAAAATCATCATTCCATACCCAAAAGGCCACAATCATCATAACCATGTATAATTAGTTAACGTTACAAAATACGGAATACACAATCATCAACACGTCCAACCTCCAAAACATCAAGCTAGTCGTTACTAATTTCAAGAAATTTTGGCAGAGTTTCCTTTAAAAATACATATCCAGAAAAATCTAAACATGTCTACAAAACTTACAATCATCCATACATATCCAAACCATCAAAAAAACCATCATTCCATACTCAAAATCATCATAACCATGTATAATTAGTTAACTTTACAAAATACGGAACACAAAAAATGCATACATGAAGAAATTAATACATACTCAATCATCAACACATCCAACCACCAAAATATCAAGCTAGTCGCTACTAATTTCAAGAAATTTCGGCAGAGTTTCCTTTAAAAATAGATATCCAGAAAAATCTAAACCTGTTTACAAAACTTACAATCATCCATACATATCCAAACCAAAAAAAACAATTATTCCATGCCTAAAATCATCATAACCATGTATAATTAGCTAACTTTACAAAAGGCTGAATAAAAAGAATACATACATGCAGAAAATAGAGAAACAACATGTTGAGCATAAGACCCTTTACTTTATAGCTTACACCAAGTATATTCTTTACAGCTTACACCATGTATCCTTCAATATATACCTAAAAAAAATTTAAATATAAAAATTATCGAAATATGTGAGTCAAAATAAAACAATTGTAAATCCGAAACATAAGACACCTTACTTTACCCTGAATTATCTAAAAAATAAATGAGAACACATATTTGTATGTAGGGGGGATGATTTAGATTGATACAAGTAAGAATTTAGAGAGATTGTAACAAATAATTAATTTATTTAGGAAAAGATATGGACTTATAATCAAATAAAGTTTTCTTAGTACCATTTCAACAAACGGTTTATTTGCTTCATGATTTAAATCATAAATCTGTATTGGTGGCAGTATAATGGTGTGTGTGTGTGTGTGCGCGCATTACTACTGTGAAAGGGAGATACAGAGATTAAACACCCATTGTAAAAAAAACAAATTTAAAACACCCAAAGTTAAACTGAAGCTATCGTCGACTTTATAAGAAGACTTATGATGAAATAGATAAGAATTTTTAACTGAAGCTATTCGAAAACTTAAGTTAAAGATTTCAAGGTATAACTGATACTAATGGTTGATTCACTTAATAAAAAATTCATGATAAAAACAATTTTAATTTAAACCACGACTCAGTTGATTCGTAAATTTAAACCAATTTATTGAAATTAAAAAACATCAAGATTAAAAAATAAAAATAAAAAGAAAGAAACTATTTACAACTTACATAATATGAGTACCAATTTGTCCTAACTCCTAATGAAAGATTTAAAAAAAACATCCAAAAAGTTCCCATAAAGAACAACCGAGAAGAAAAATTAAATCCATAATCACGTATTAAACCACATTCAAGTAACATATTTGCGATTTCTTCAAACATAACAATCGAGAAGAAAAATTAAATCTATAATCACGCATTTAACCCCATAAAAGTTGAACAGAAAACCAAACCCATCACTACAAGGAAACCGACTAATCCCGACGGAACTAAGTTCGACGGACTGTATTTAGTCGAAATTAATATAATTTCGACGAAATATTAGGTCAAAAATAATTCCATCCAAAATAGTTTATTTTCGAGGAAATTCTGTCGGTAATATAAGACCTCATATGGCGCCAAATTTTCTGCCAGTGCGAAACTTAAATTCGACAAAATTATGGTTATTTCTGAGGGACTGTACGTCGAAGATAAGGTAATTCCGAGGGACGTAGGTCCGACGGATATTCCGTCGAAAATATCTTATAAAACCTATTCGACTGACTCAGGCCAGCGTCTCCCCGTATTCTCTCAGTTTTATATCTCTCCTCTCTCAGTCTCTCACTCTCTCACTCTCTCACTCTCTCATCTCAGTCTCTCCTCTCTCACTCTCATCTTTCTCTCATCTCCGGCGCCAACCTGCCACAAACACCTCCACCGCCGACCATCCGTGTGCCCCCTTCTCGCGATCGATCAGTTCTCCCCCATCGCCAGGCGTGTGACGCCCCCAAAATTAGGTATACATCACCCATCTTGAGTCGACAGATACATGGTACAGAATTCAAATACACGTTAATAATATAACTGTCGTGTACCATACGACAAAACATAAACTGTGAGTTTTAATACAAATACTGTCCTCTATAGAGTATACAAACTCAATGGAATCCTCATTACATTTATTATCACACTATTTCACCGAATAGTGAGGACTACTAATGCACCATCTAAGACCATCACTCTGTTCCCCAACTAGTCCCTGCTACGTTCTTATTTCCTGAAGAGAACAGTGAAAGAAAGGGTGAGCTCAACTAACCCAGTAAGAAATATTATGACAAAGATAATGCAAAAAAAAATTATCGTTAGCCTTCAACAGTGTTAAACTGATACAATATAACAACCATCAAGTTTAACTGCAGCGGAACAAGCAATCCATTAAAAGATTCAAGTAAAGAATAAAATCTACTATCTTTTATGATTTAAAAGGTTTTTCATCACTTTTATAGCTGGGAATCAGCTTAATAAATAATACACATCATCGAATCACCCCTGCACTACGGCCAAGGATATTCTTTAGTATCACGACCACGAATTATCCATGCATTACGGCTAAAGATAATCAAGTTTTCATCAACGGTCCTAATCATGCCATAAAACAATTCATCTTTGCACTACGGCCAAAGAGAATCCATAGCCATAATCAAACCAAAAACTGTCCATCAATGCACTACGAGCCAATGAGGACTTTTTCCACATCATTTGTAACATTACGATTATGATTACACCGAATAATCCCTGGTCATAATCATACCAAGTCCATCTATGCACTAAAGGCCACAGATGACTTTCAACAAAATATAAACATGAGGATGATGACAATGATATAAGAATTCAATAAAACAAGTTCAAGAATTAATTTATCTAGGAACCGATAACGTCCAAAGTGTCAACATGATACTGCTTTGTAGAGTAAAATTCAAGAATGCTCAGAAGAATATGTCCATGAAAAGATACTGGATGAAGCGCAAATATCAAGGATATTCCACTAATTTCATGGAGTATAGAAGTCAAAACTTTAACCAACTGAGTATAATAAAGAATGGAATAACAAAAGAAATCACCATGCATGCGGTACTTCGTATAGAAAGGTTATTCCAACAGAATAATAATAACGGAACCAGGTCAGGCGAAATTCGCACCGACAGGATGTTCCAACAGAATAATAAAGAATAGAATAACAACAGAAATCATCATGCATGCGGTACTTTGCATAGACAGGTTATTCCAACAGAATAATAAATAACGGAACTAGGTCCGGCCTAAAATGCACAGACAGGATATTCCAACAGAATAATAATAAAGATAGAACCAGGTCCGGCGTAAAACGTACAGACAGTATATTTCAACAAAATAATAATAAAGATGGAATAATAGAAGAATGTCACCAAGTATAGGAAAGTCCGCGTATACTGGTTATTCCAGCAGAATAATAAAGAATAGAATAACAGAAGTTCTCTTCATGAATACAAAAGAAATAATACCCCTTACGGGTACAACCAATAATATTCCCTACCTTAGAAGAAGACTGAATATAGGAGTAGTGAAGTAGCAGAATACTTTTCTTCTTTCTCTCTATAGTTTCTCTCTATAATAATTGCTCTAAAGCTTTAGTGAATTGGTGAGAAATGAAGGAAAAATGAACTTCTATTTATAGGAAAATATAGTTTCGATAATTGTACGTTTTGGGGCTCGAAATATTACAGTATAATACCTTCCTCTTTTTCTTCATTTTTAATTTAGTCCTGCATGTATTATCAAACTTACACCACCTCCCCTGATAGTAAATAATGTGAATCAATAGTAAATCATGTGACTCAATAGTTCTAATCATGTGATAAAAACAATTACAGTATAGTACCTCCATCTATACCTCCATTTTTAACATAGTCATGCAAGTATTATCAATCTTGCACCAACTCCCCTAATTGTATCAAGAATGTGATACAATAGTATACACATGTGAATAAATAGTTATAATTATGTGAATTAATAGCAATCAATTGCTCATTTATCCGGTTAAATACTCGATTGCTCAATATAACCTCCAGACATAAATTATTATCAAAATAAATGTCGATTTTCACTAACACAAATAATTCCAACATAATGAAACTATTTTTATCAACAATATAAATTTTGGAATTTTGAAGTTTGACTTTTTCCGAAAAAGTCAACTGTTGACTTTTTGACCAAATAGTGAATTCCAGAAATTTTTTGTGTTTATAGACTATTTTGACTAATTTCATCGTTTCGGACTCAAATATCACGTCCGCGTCTCCAAATTCAACTCCGAACACAACTTTAATTTTAATAACATTCATCATTAATATTATAACTCACAATATTTATCAACCAAGTCGTTCCCAGGAAAAAGGGGGCTTTCCAATAAGGATTTCTCTCTATTGGCGCGCAATTAGGTGACCAAACCTCTCTTTGACAGAACTTCTAGACATTATAAATATTGCAATTTAATAATATGAATAACCTTGTCATCTCAATTATTGATTTAATAAAATAACATATTATGCAGATGATACTGTGACAATAATCGAATCAATAATATGAGAGATATGATGCAATAATTACTTTAGCAATAATTGAGTATAACTAAGTGACTTCTCACGTAAGCATTAATAATCAATACCGTGTACTACTATGCAACCACGCGTATTACTGTACTTTTACTACCGGGTAGTTCAACAGTATTAACGGTAAAACCTCCGCCATTATTTTCATAAAATATTTTTGTCGTTTTCTAACTACGATTGTACTTCCATTGTGGGGTCCACCAATGATTATGTCGTCGTACGAATATTCCTCGACAAAAAAAATATTATATAACAACTTGCATACTTTGCAAAATTTATAAATATTACCCATAACTATAATATTATATCAAATCCACACCATAATATTCAAAAAAATTATTTTGAGAAAATTAAATATTTATTCATAGAATCTGGGGTCTCATAATCTCCCCTCCTTATGGAATTTTGCCCTCGAAATTTATATACGTACCTGGTATGCTGAAGAGGTGAGGATACCTCGACAGATTCTAACTCTTAAGGTATAACCTTTGAGTGTTGAATACGATTCTTCTTATCCAAGATTTTAACACGTATCTCCTCATACGTTAAATCTTTTTCTATCTCGTCCGGTTCTAAATCAATAATGTGGTTCGGGTCGTCCACATATTTACGTAACAACGATATGCTAAAAACGTTATGAACACGCGACACACTTGGCGGTAAAATGAGTCTATAGGCCATAGTTCCTACTCGATCGAGGATTTCAAATGGGCCAATTAAATCGAGGGTTGAGATTTCCTCTCTACGTCGATTCTTGCTTCTAGAATAACGCCCTCTTGAACCTTCTTAATTCTTCACAATCATCAGCTCTGAGTGTGTAGTTTGAGCGGCTTTAATTTTATCGATTAAGGTCAATGCTAATCTTATATTCATTATCTTGACGTGGGTCCCTAAAGTCTTTAACTCTATCTTCATAATTTGTAAGTTATACGAAATGAGTCTTTGTGTTAACAGCATCGCACTCGTAAACACATACGATCTTTTACTCAACACGTCAGCTACCAAGTTCGCTCTTCCACGATGATATTAAATAGTACGATCGTAATCTTCAACAGCTCGAGCTAACGTCTTTGGCGCATGTTACGTTCATTTTAGTTGAAGAAATATTTGAGGGTTTAAGAAATGAGTTTTGTACTGGGGTCAATACAAAATTCAATTTCACGCTCTAGGGTAAGCTAAGAAGTCTTCAAGAATACGTCAGAAAATCTATTAACAATAGAAATGTCATTCAAAACTATGACTCTCATCCAAGACTTGGATAGTACGTCACATTGATACCTATTAACTTTCCATCGTCATTCACGACATCACCTACAGAAAGTCTGGCTTTGGTGCATTCCACACAAGGAATTCAACAACGAAAGGCTCGGGGCTCTTTACTTATGGCTTGATATGGCAGTGATTAAATTTAGTGGTTTAGTTTCAAAAAATGTTAGGAATATGAAAGCTAACAACCTTACGAAAAGCATGATGGGTAGTTAACCAATCGATTCCAAAAATCACATCCATGCAAATATTTTCAAATAGATAGAGTCGACAGGTAACGTGAAAGTGTTGATTTAAATCAAACAAGATTTATAAATAGTAGAGGTAACGAATGTTTCTCCCAACTGAGTTTCAATAGATAAATCAAAGTCTAACTTCTTCGAAGTTAAATTCAAACATTGAACACAATTAGGTGAAATAAAAGAGTGAGTAAAACCGGTATCTAACACGGTATAGACTTCGCAAAAGTTTATGATTAACTTACCCGTGATAATTTTATTCAGGTTCCTCGTTACAAAAAAACCGATCTCTCTTAAATAACCGGTTTTGGCTTGTCTGGGACATCCTTTGGCATCATTATCCCAGCTGGACTTGACTTCACCATACGACAAAATCGAGTGCTGGTGCTGCTGTCTTTCCATCATTATTGAACCTTCTCTTCTTGAAATTTCCACTTCTATTATTTTAGCCATGATTACCACCGAAGTGGTTATCATTCTTGGCATGATAATTTCCCCCACGATGGTTATCATTGTTCCGATGACCGTTGCCACCGGTACGATTATTATCGTGTTGTTGGTCATTGCCTTTTGGTTATGCTGACTCATTATTGCGCTCCAATAACTGAGCCCTATTCACAACATCTGAATACAAACAAAGTTTGTGAGAAATAAGATATTGATGTATCTCGGGTTTCAAACCTCTTAGAAACATTCGCGTCATTCGCTCCTCATTATCAACTAAATGGGATGCAAACCGGGACAACTATGCAAATTTAGCCTCATACTGTGACACGGTCAAATTATTTTGCTCAAGCTTGATAAACTCCACCTCCTTCATGTGACGAATACTTTCGGGAAAGTACTTGTCGTTGAACAGCTCTTGGAACTTCTCCCAAGACATCTTGAGTGCGTCAGTCTAGGTACGTTTTACAAATTCCCACCAATGATCTGCTTCTTCACGCAAGATAAAGGTGGAAAAGGAAACCTTTTGCTCCTCGGAGCATCCCAAGACCTCAAATATCTTAGTGATCTACTTTAACCACGTCTCCGCCTTAAGTGGTTCTGGCTTTCCCAAAAACTCTGGTGGTCCCAGCTCCTTGAACTGCTTAGTGGTGACCAACCGTGGGTTGTTATTGTTTCCTCCTACATTATGAACAGGAGCCGCCTTCTCCTGATGTTGCATGAATTCTAAAAAGCTCCTAAACGTACCGTCGTTCATCAATTGATCAGTGTTGTTATTTACAAGAGGATTATCACCATCCTGTTGTACATTGTCCTGATTATTGATCTGTGGAGACTCAACAGTCTCATATGCTCCATTGATATTCTCAACATTCTCGGATGTCATTTTCAAATACTGCCACAAAACAAGGGTTAATTAACATATCACATATTATCCCTATACTCTGACCGACCAATTAAATACCAAATAAACTTAGGTAGGTCATACTAGCGAAGGAATTCCCCGTCTCTCCCCTCCTAGTTCTTGTCTCACATCTCAGCCAGGGATCATATCCCTAAGCTTTGATACCAACTGTGACGCCCCCAAAATAGGTATACACCACCCATCTTGAGTCGCCAAATACATGGTACAAAATTCAAATACAACTTAATTATACAACAGTCGTGTAAAATACAACATAACATAATCTAAAAGTTTTAATAAGAATATATATTCATACTCAATGGAGTCCTCATTACATTTATTGTCATACTATTTTATAGAATAGTGAGGACTACTAAAACAACAATCTGGACCGTCACTTTGTTCCCCAACTAGTCCCTGCTACGTTCTCATTTCCTGAAGAGAACAGTGAAAGAAAGGGTGAGCTCAACTAGCCCAGTAAGAAATATTATGATTAAGATAATGCAAAAAAAAATATCGTTAGCCTTCAACAGTGTTAAACTGATACAATATAACAACCATCAAGTTTAACTGCAGCGGAACAAGCAATCCATTAAAAGATTCAAGTAAAGAATAAAATCTACTATCTTTTATGATTTAAAAGGTTTTTCATCACTTTTATAGCTGGGACTCAGCTTAATAAATAATCCACATCATCGAATCACCCCTGCACTACGGCCAAGGATATTCTTTAGTATCACGACCATGAATTATTCATGCACTACGGCTAAAGATAATCATGTTTTTATCAACGGTCCTGGTCATGCCATCAAACAATTCATCTTTGCACTACGGCCAAAGAGAATCCATAGCCATAATCATACCAAAAATTGTCCTTCAATGCTCTACGGGCCAATGAGAACTTTTTCCACATCATTTGTAATATTACGATTATGATTACACCGAATAATTCCTGGTCATAATCATACCAAGTCCATCTATGCACTACAGGCCACAGATGACTTTCAACAAAATATAAACATGAGGATTATGACAATGATATAAGAATTCAATAAAATAAGTTCAAGAATTAATTTATCTAGGAACTGATAACGTCCAAAGTGTCAACATGATACTTCATTGTAGAGTAAAATTCAAGAATGCTCAGAAGAATATGTCCATAAAAAGATACTGGATAAAGCGCAAATATCAAGGATATTCCACTAATTTCATGGAGTATAGAAGTCAAAACTTTAACCAACTGAGTATAATAAAGAATGAAATAACAAAAGAAATCACCATGCATGCGGTACTTCGCATAGACGTGTTATTCCAACAGAATAATAATAACGAAACCAGGTCAGGCGAAATTCGCACCGACAGGATGTTCCGACAGAATAATAAAGAATAGAATAACAACAAAAATCATCATGTATGCGGTACTTCGCATAGACAGGTTATTCCAATAGAATAATAAATAACGGAACTAGTTTCGGCGTAAAACGCACAGACAGGATATTCCAACAGAATAATAATAAAGACGGAATCAGGTCCGACGTAAAATACACAGACAGGATATTCCAATAGAATAATAATAAAGACGGAACCAGGTCCGGCGTAAAACGCACAGACATGATATTCCAACAGAATAATAATAAAGATGGAATAATAGAAGAATGTCACCAAGTATAGGGTAGTACGCGTATACTGGTTATTCCAGCAGAATAATAAAGAATGGAATAACAGAAGTTCTCTTCATGAATACAAAAGAAATAATACCCCTTACGGGTACAACAAATAATATTCCCTACATTAGAAGAAGACTGGATATAGGAGTAGTGAAGTAGCAGAATACTTTTATTCTTTCTCTCTATAGTTTCTCTCTATAATAATTGCTCTAAAGCTTTAGTGAATTGGTAAGAAATGAAGGAAAAATGAACTTCTATTTATAGGAAAATGTAATTTCGATAATTGCACCTTTTGGGGCTCGAAATATTATAGTATAATACCTTTCTCTTTTTCTTCATTTTTAATTTAGTCCTGCAAGTATTATCAAACTTGCACCACCTCTCCTCCAGCCGCCGACCACCACCACCACCACACGCCGGACAATTTATTAGCTCCAAAAGGTATAAGTTCAAATATTGTTTCATTTTGATGATGATGTACAAAATCAGTAGATTTAATAATTTTTATATTGTATGTATATATTGATTTGAGTCTAAAAATTGGTAAATTCCTTAATTGGTTATTGTATGTGCATCAATTTGGCTTTGGCAATTGGATTTGAGGCTGAAATTGGTATAGGGTTAAAAATTTATTATATATTTGACTGAAATTTGGATTTGAGACTAAAATTTGGGGCAAAAATTTGGTATATATTTTGATTGAGAATGGATAATTATGCAGTATATATTGTTTGCATTGTTTATGTAATTTAATTAGTTTTCAATCTTGAATTTAACTGATTTTAGGACTGTTTTTAATTTTGATATATCTGCAATTTTCGACTAAATTTGTGACAGAAATTCTGTCAGATGTATGCATTTGCAAGATTTTGTCAGAATTATTTTGATAATATTAGTAATTAGTCCAAATATTAAAATATAAACTAATTTGATGTAAATTAAACAAAATCAAACAAATTTTATTTAATTTAATAAATAAATTAAATTTAATAAAAAATATTTACAAATATATAATATAATACAAATAGAATTCAATTTAATAAAGAATAAAATAAAATATAATCAAATAATTTCAATTTAATTTAATTAAAATAAAATAAATTAAATTTAGATAAATTAAATTAAGGCTAAATTAAAATAAATTAAAATAAATAAGTAGGAGTGAATGTCAAACAGTAGTCTTTATAGATTCCTAACAATTCTCATAAACTAAGTACCACTTACTTAGTTTATCCTTGGAAAAATAAAATAAGTAGGAGTGAATGTAGAACAGTAGTCTTTATAGATTCCAAATAATAATTCTCATAAACTAAGTACCACTTACTTAGTTCACATTGGCAAAATAAACTAAGTAGGAATGAATGTCGAATAGTAGTCTCTATAGATTCCAAATAATAATTTTCATAAACTAAGTACCACTTACTTAGTTTATTATCATTGGCAAAATAAACTAAGTAGCATTTGCTTTGTTTGCCACAATTTTCAATATATAAATGCAATAACACTCTCCCTACATATATGTACTCTTTCTTGCATGCATGTTACGACATAGCAGTTGCAGCTAATAGTACTCTAGCCGGTTCCTCGGTAACAATTAAAAAAAAGGGTCGTAGTTCCTGTGTGTATCCTATACTCGAATAATAAAGGTAATTGAATTACTGTAGACATTCTTCATTGTTCCATCATAACAGATGGCAACATTCGGAAGGAGTGCCAGTAAGTTGTTGAACAAAGTTCTAGGTTAAGCAACCCTCTAGATGAGCAAACGATCACTTCTCTGTTAGGAATGAATCATCTCCCCATATGAGTCCAATCCATGATATAAACAGCTTCTCACCACTCCGAATTCCTCGGATGGGTAGTTCTCACAGAACGTCTCACCTCTTGCATGAGAACTATCCATTTGAGGAATTCAGAGTGGTGAGAAGCTATCTATATTATGGATTGGGCCCATATGGGGAGATGATTCATTCCTAGTAGAGAAGTGATCGTTCGTTCATCTAGAGGGTTGCTTAACCTAAAACTTTGTTCAATAGCTTAATGGAACTCCTTGGGGATGTTGTCATTTGTTATGATGGAACAGTGTGAAATGTTTGCAGTAATTGAATTAACTTTATTATTCAAGTATAGGACACAACAGGAACTTTTCGTCTGGAATAATATATTTTCGACTGAATAGGCTTATGTCCGACGGAATAATCCGTCGAACTTAAGCTTTTTTCTTGTAGTGCATCCAAATTGGAACATCAATCCATCGAAATAAATTCAATATGCAAAACCCGGAGTCACTCAACCTTTAAAAAACCACCATTTTAATCAATAGTTTAGCAAACCCATTCAATAAAAAGAAAACTGTAAAAAGCAAAGAATAAGATAAACTATTGCTATGAAAGAGAGAGACAGATATTAAACACCCATTGTAAAAAAACAAATATAAAACACCCAAAGTTAAACTGAAGTTGTCGTAGACTTTAGAAGACTTGTGATGAAATACATAAGAATTTTTAACTGAAACTATTCGAAAACTTAAGTTATAGATTTCAAGATATAACTGATACTAATGGTTGATTCACTTGATAAAAAATTTATGATAAAAACAATTTTAATTTAAACCATAACTCAGTTGATTCGTAAATTTAAACCAATCTACTGAAATTAAAAAACATCAAGATTAAAATTTTAAAAAAAAAAAAAAGAAACTATTCACAACTTACATAATATGAGTACCAATTTGTCCTAACTTCTAATGAAAGATTTATAAAAATATCCAAAAAGTTCCTATGAAAAACAACCAAGAAGAAAAATTAAATCCATAATCACGCATTAAACTTCATTCAAGTAACATATTTGCGATTTCTTCAAAAAGAACCAAGAAGAAAAGTTAAATCTATAATCACACATTAAAACCCATAAAAGTTGAACAAAAAACCAAACCCATCCAAATTGGAAACTCGATATACAAAACCCACCTTTAAAAAACCACCACTTTAATCAATAGTTCAGCAAACCCATTCAATAAAAAGAAAACGATAAAAATCAAAGAATAAGAAACTACTTTTGCTTTCTCACAAAGGTGTTTGCTTCTAAATCTTTTCACAATAACAAATTAAAAAAATCTAACAGCACCACTCAGTTTAAAATCCAATTTGAATCTTTTACCACAAACTTTTATGTAAAACATTTAAAAATGTAACTTTTATGTAAAACATTCATCAAAAATAGGGGAGAATAAAACATGGTTTCCAACCACATATGGGTATTGAATGTACTCATTTAATAAAGCTTTTAATACTCATTTTCTGCACCTCCCCTACAAAAGGCTATTTTATTGAAGGTACTTTGAAGACTGGTGATATAAAAGGCTTTTAAATTTTCAAATTATCCTTTATAAGACCTCAACTCGAAGTTATTTTTAAGGTTAGGTATTTATAACAATTTTTCGTTACGTCGTGTCTTACTCTCCTTAAACTATAAAGTATTTTTTTAAAAATATAACCATCCAAAATCTTCCGTTCCCAAGCATCAACAAAATCAAGTCATTTTTTTCTACTTTTTAGTGCTCCAAATTCAATATAAGTCATCACCAAAATCAAGTCATTAACACCATGTATTCAGGGCTTTATTTTCAAGGCAGGGATTACAGAAGCAGAGCAGTAATATTCAGGCAGTGAAGGAATTCCTTCAAGAATGCCACTAACTTCTAGTTTTAGTCCCTTCTAGTTATACAAACTTGTTTACATTCATGGAGAATAGAGAAATTAGATTACACATGTTTGGTTATTCAGTCATCTACAGGGCATTCAACAGGGCATTTAACATTAATTTATGAATTGAGCCAGAACTGTAATGGAGGGTATTGATTATCACTGTTTCTCTCTCTCAATCATTAATACGTTTGTTAGATATTAGAGGTTGAGTGTTTTGTTGAAAGATTAATTTGGTCTACAAAAGTTAATGGGTGAATTTTAGCAGATTAACTAACGAATCGAACCTATTACCGACCAAGTATGCTCATTGAACTCTTCTTGTAATATATTACTCAAACATCAAACATGTAATGGTATTTAGTGAAGAAACAAAATCAAACATCAATTAATTAGTGAATTCCATGTAATGGTATTTCTCTCAACCATTTCATCAAACACACATTATGCATAATCCATTCCACTAAAATTTACATAAGTCGATGAATTTATTACCTGGGAAAGCGACAATTTGAATACCAAATTAGGCTAAAAACCCATGGACTGACAAATCATTAGATCTTCAAAAATATTGAAAAGCTCCATATCCGGAAGCTTGGGAACTGAGCAATATTTATCCAAAATGCAAAGTTTGTAAATTCTTAAGACTTGCCAATAAATACAAATAGCAATCAAAACAAAGAAAAAGGTGTCATCCCTAAATGAGGAAAACTATTTTCCATGCCAAAATGAAAAAGATAACATGAAAAAGTTATTTCCATAATCACATTTGTTAATAACAAAATCATAAGCTTACAAAGTTGATTTAGCAATCACAATGATAACATTTTCCTAAGAAAATTAAATTCTGATCCTCCTTAGTTGGAGTTATAAACATCTAGGGCAAAAATACAAAATTTGCTCAAGTCACTAAAATCATACCTCAATAAACTATTTAATCATCATAAAAAATAAATAAAGGGAAATAAATCAAAGCATTACCGACAAAACCTAAACAGTTGGGTTGGATGACAGTTCATGAGGATAATTAATTTCCCTGGATAAACTATATATAGTTACCAGTCACTAACAAGTTTCAATGTCCATAAGCATCTCGTGGTTTCCTCTCCAGTCTCCAGTAAAGGATAAGGAGAGATGGGAAAAGGAAGTGAAAAATAACAGACTTATCTTACTACCATTGACATAGTTTTAATAATCAAAAATGGCCAGAAAATACAATTGTGAAACCCCAGATTTTATGAATAAAGAATTAATTTTCTTGAAATAATTTTTTTATATTATGGTGTGAATTTGAGATAATGTTATAGTTGTGGGTAATATTTATAAATTTTGCAAAGTATGCAAGTTGTCATATTATATTCGATTGGTTGGGGAATATTCGTTTTAAACAGGAAATATTCGTACGACGACACAATTATTGGTGGACCCCACAACGGAATTATTGTCGGATTGAGAAAACGACAAAAATATTTTATTGAAAATAACGGCGGAAGTTTTACCGTTGATACTGTTGAACTACGCGGTAGTAAAAGTACAGTAATACGCGTTGTTGCATAGTAGCACACGGTATTGATTATGAAGTTTTGTTTTATTCAAGTAATAAAATAGAAACATCTTTTTTATATAAAACAGAATACTTTATTAAAGTTATTCTATAAATAGAATATATTATATTCTATTATGCATAGTGTTTTGCATAGTAAAATCATTTTATATAAAACAAAATACTTTATTAAAGTTATTCTATAAATAGAATATAGTATATTCTATTATGCATAGTATTTTTCATAGTAAAATCTTTTTATATAAAACAGAATATTTTATTAAAGTTATTCTATAAATATAATATATTATATTTTATTATGCATTGTGTTTGCATAGTGCCCTCATAGTGTTTGCATAGTAAATATCTTTTTATATAAATAGAATATATTATATTTTATTTAAAAGTTTTTTCTTTAAATATGGACCGTTAGATTAAAGTAAATCAATCTGGACCGTTCATGGATTAGTTACTATACATTCCATTTTTCAATAAATAGAAGCTCATTCCTTCATTATTTTCTTACGAATTCACTGAACTCTAGAGAGAGAAACTATAGAGAGAGACTATAGGGAGATAGAAGAAAAGTTTTCTGCTACTTCACTACTCTTATATCAAGTATTATTTTACGGTAAGGGATATTATTCTTTTGTATTCAAGAAGAGAACTTATGTTATTCCATTTGTTTATTGTTCTGTTGGAATAACATGTATACGCGGGCTACCCTATACTTGGTGACATTCTTCAATTATTCTGTCTTTATTATTCTGTCAGAATATCCTGTCTGTGCTATACGCGGGACATGGTTCCATCATTTATTATTTCGCATTTATTATTCTGTTAGAACATCCTGTCGGTGTGAATTTCACCTGACCTGGTTCCATTATTATTATTATGTTGAAATAACTGTTAGGTTTGTAATATTCAAGAACGCAATCAAATTGCAAAAATTAGCGGAAACGTGTAAAATCAGAGTTTTAAAATTTTACAAACCATAAACCCGGATCATCCTTTATGCACAATTATTAATTAAACGAAAAGATATGAATAAGAATCATACCCTTGAAGATCCAAGCTTCCTCAGGTACAAGTTCACCTCCAATCCTTTTCGCGTTCATCTTGAATCCACCGGGTTTGGTTCCTTCCTTTGATCAACGTTAGCCACCCAAGTGTTTGGCCTCTAGAGGTGATCCACCAAGGAAGAAGAAGAAATCAAGAAGATGGGTTGTTGGCTAAACCCTAGTTTTTCTATCTCTATAGAAAAAGGCGTACTCTCCCAACAATTGGAATTACGTATTCTAATAATACGTCAACCTCTCCCTCACCCATAATAAGACTCCTCTTATTTATAGATGTGGGCAACCCATCCTTAACAATTAAGGAATTGGGTTTTATTTTAATTAATTAAACTCTTTTAATTAATTAAGCTCCTAATCTTATTAGGAATAATTAATTAACCTTTTAATTAATTAACCTCCTAATCTTATTAGGAATAAATGAGAGTACTTATATTAAATTAATTCCTAAACTCTTTTAGAAATTAAAATAATAATAATTGTAATAATATTAATAAGACTCCTCTTATTAATTTATATTTAATATTTCTAAAATATTAAATAATAAATATTAAGCTATTTAATTTATTCTATCACCATAGATTAAATTAAATATACTTAACATATTATTACGATTATGCCATTAACTTCTTAAATAATTATTCTTCCTTTTATGGTGTGACCCTTTAGGTTCTCCATATTAAACCGGTTGTGAATAAATCAATTAGAACAATTCTAATCTTATTTAAATAAATAAATTAAACTAATAATTTATTTAAATAAATAATATTTATTCTACAATAGGGATAAGCCTCCCTAGCGATCAACGACTTTCCAGATAATATAGATTTCAACATTAATCATAAAAGAACCTTTGAGTAAATAGTTACCGTACAATTCAATCCTTCCACCATACAATGTCCCAATTAAATATAAGACATGGAATTAATGTCAAGTCTTATTTTATTTAATTATATGTATTTCGACTCTTAAATGCACAACTCCAAATAATGTAAATTAGAAACTCCTTTCTAATTTCATTCTGCCTTGGCCAAGGACTACTGAGTTGTCATTTATCGAATCACATAGGACATTTCTCTTCTTTTACTAGAAGTGGTAGATTCTTTATTGATCATACATTATCTCCATGTACAACTTATTATACCCAAGCATACCCTTTGATATACCCTAAGGGTCTTAAGGAATAAGTCAAAGTATAACTCATCATACACAAGATACTATGATGATCTCAAGTCCAAGGATCACTTGTACTACTATCACTACAGGAATTCCTATTGACATGCAAGTAAAAACTCCATTAGGTATTCCTTAGCGAGCCACGTTCAGTGAACTTATTCTCTAATAAGCACCTACATACTTGCTTTAGTGTCTCCACACAAATGATCATGAGATCAATCATCCTCATCCAATGAGCAAGCAACGTATGTACCAATCTATCCGGATTCACTAATCCCCAATTTAGTAATCCAACGATTGGGAACTATTTTAGTTTCAAGCTTTCTAAGAATTTAGATCTCATTAGAATGATCATCATCATTATTCTAAAAGCATTGCTTAAAACTATGGGTTTATCACATATTATAAAACAG
The DNA here is from genome assembly GCA_020205505.1 of Panax japonicus. Lineage (NCBI taxonomy): Eukaryota > Viridiplantae > Streptophyta > Magnoliopsida > Apiales > Araliaceae > Panax > Panax japonicus. The sequence goes on along the minus strand of CM035109.1, from coordinate 49,133,657 downwards.
CATCATGTAGATAATTAAAAGCCTTTAATAAATTAATACTTTTTATTAATAAATGAATAAGATTGTTACAAAGTATATGCTTTATCATCAAACATGATTGGCTTGTGTGCATACTACTTTCAATCTCCCACTTGCACTAAAGCCAATCGCCATGGTATCTCATACTCTTCTTCTCTAAGTGACGATCATCCTGCTGTTGGATAAGCTTTAGTTAATGGATATGTAATGTTGTTCTTGAGAGTCCACTATCGCTATAGTGATTTCTCATCTTTCAATGATTCTTATAATCAAATGAAAGTGCCACAACACATGTTTGGATCCAAGATGAGACTTAGGAACTATTCCTAGTTCTGTAATGAACTTTTCATCCAAACAATCAACTTGTAGCTTCATTTATAGCTATATATTTTGTCTTTATCACTAAACCAACAACTCTTTGCTGTTTGGAACCTTTTCAATTCACTGCACCACCGTTCAAGGTAACCCTTTCCTTAAAAGTGGATTTTCTGTCGTCTTGGTCTGTCTGAAAAACTTGACTCTGTTAAGCCCTCTAGTTTTAATTCAGACCCGCCATGAATTATATCACATCCTTAGTGCTGGTTAAGTACTTTAAGATGTTTTTCACTGTCTCACAGTGAACTTCTCCAGAACATGACTGATCAACATCAGGTCACGTATATTTCATTGCATACATGATTGTCACTCATGCGATCTCTCTTTTAGGAGTCTATGAGGACTATTAAGAGAGATACACTCCATGGCTCATCAACATGAGACATATCTTGGAGTTTGCCATGCTAAACGACTTTAGCATCAAATGAATATACGTTCCTTGGGTTAAGCCGAGCATCCTTTTAAATCTATCTATATAGATTTGCATCCCCAATTAAGATACTCTTCCCAAATCATTCATGGAGGAATGTTTAGACAACTTTATCTTTACTGATTGTAGCATTGGTATGTTATTCCTCATCCGTAGTATATCAACATATAATACTAGAAATTTCATGATGCTCCCACTGACCCTTTTGTACACAATAGGTTCATTCTTGTTTTTGATAAAATCAAACTCTTTTGATTATAATATCAAAATGAATGTTCCATTTTTGAGAAGATTGCTTCAATCCATTTCTCTGAGTGTCTATAACTCATACCTCATCGTATGTAACTGGATCATCATCTTCTATGATACGTACCTCATCATCATCATCCATGATGAATCCATACCTCCTAGGTATCTTCAGTACTATTCCAGATTTATGATTCGGTTGTGGTACAATAGGTCTATCTATAGGTTCCTCTTATTTGACTTGTAGTGTTTTGTGGTTCTTGAACTCTTCAAGATCTATTATCCTCCCGCTAGCCCCTTCGATGATAAATACCTTTATCTTAGAAGGCAGCATGTTTCGCAACAAACACCTTTTGCTAAGCAGGATTATAGAACATATACCCTAAACTTTCTTTAGGATGTCCCACAAATCTGTACTTGTCAAATTTTGTCCCAAGCTTATCCTTTGAAACCGTTTCACATAAGTTGGACAATCCCTTATCTTAACATACTTAAGATTAGGAATCCTCCCTGTACATAACTTTTATGGAGTCTTGGGGCCGGATTTTGAGGTTACCTTTTCGTAGATATGCAGCCATTTCTAAGACATGATCCTAGAATGATACTGGAATGTCGGTAAAATCATTATGGATCGCACCATGTCCAACAAGGTACGATTTTCCATTCAGATACATCAATCAATTATTGCGTATCAGGATGTGTCCATTATGAGAAAACCATTTGAGATGATCTAGAAACTTATTTCATAAGTATTTATTCCTTGATCTAATCAAAGAATCTTAATACTTTGTCAATTTGTTTCACTTCTGAATTCTTTGAACCTTTCAAATAATTCACACTTGTATTTCAGCAAATACATACATTCAACTCTTTGAATGATCATCTCCTTTTCTTATACTAGTTTGTTCAATTTGAAAAATATATTTTTCACGTAAGTCAAGTATACAAAATCCATTAAGTAATATTTCAGTTCTATACAAAACATTATTATTATAAATAGAACAACAATTGTTCTTAATTATAATACCAAAATTTTTTATTGTCCAACAATAAAATGGAAATAATGTTTTCAACGAGAACTAGAATACAATAACAACTTATTGACTTAATAGATTTTCCAGTAGGCAGTGCTAAACTATAAGTTCCTATGGCTAATGCAGCAACCTTTGCTTCATTTCCCACACATAAGATTACTTATCTTTGTTTAGCTTTCTACTTCTTCTTGGTCCCTTCATAAATCTATATTTATGATAACCAAAGTCGGTATCCAATACCCAAGTAGAACCTTAACTTAAAGAAAAATTTATTTCAATCATGAACAAATTTGTATTTTTAACCGAAACTTCTCTAAGCTTCTTTGGTTAGCCTCTGCAAGATGCTTCTCGCAGTTTCTTTCCAGTGTCCAGGCTTATTGTAGTGGAAGCAAACTCCTTTGCTATCCGTATCAGTTTTATTCTTATTATCCTTTGTTTATGCCTTTATATTTACCTTCTTAGAATCGTTCTTCTTTTCAGAAGATCCTTTGGCCCCTACCAGTAAGACTTGGTCTTTCTTGGTTGGAAAGTGACTCTCAACATTTTTCAACATGTTAAGCAAATCAGCGAGGCTGATATCTAGCTCGTTCATATGAAAAATTCACAACAATTGTGAAAGGAGTCCGGAAGTGAGTGCAAGATCAAATCTTGGCTCAACTCTCCATCCATGATAAAACCAGTTGTCCTAATTGTTCAATCAAATTGATCATGTTAAGGACTTTTATCTGTACTATAGTGCCATTGGCCATTCTAGATCGGAAGAGCTCCTTAGATATCTGATATCTATCAGTCCTACTTTCCTTACCATCAACAACTTGATGTGCAGGAATATAGTAAGAGAGCATCCATAGTTTCATGCTGACGCTGAAGCTCGTTACTCATGGATGCGAGCATGATGCATTGAGCCAACTATGCATCATCTAGCCACTTTCTAAAAGTAGCAGTATCTTCCTTAGAGGCATTGTCTGCAACCATTGCAGGGATAGACGTATTAAGGACGTAAGATAACTTTTCAGCCATGAGAACTATTCTCAAATTCCTTAACCAATCCGTTTAATTCGGTCCGATTAATTTAGCATCTAATATGCTACGCAATGATAGTAATTTTAGACATTGTAAAATTCTGTAAATGAATTTGTAATTAACAACATTTTAACATACATTCTTTTATTAATTACCAAAATAAATTAGGTCTTGTTTTAAATTGGTATCTCCCACTATTTTCTTCAAACTATATTACCCTCACTTATATAGTTCGGCAAAATCTAATTAAAGATATGCTAGTGAGAATAAGGATCCCATTTCAAATGTATATAGCCTTGTGTGTGCACAACAAACTATATATAAATAAATAGGTAGGCAACTCTTGTCAATTACATCAACTATGTAACTCCTTGTATTTTGCCTCTTAAATCGTAATGGTCAAGTGTGTGCACATCCGAACTAAAATGATTTAAGTTAAGTCAGACCCAGCATTTCCATATAAGTGAAGAGAAAACTACAGCCCTTGTGTGTGCACAACAAAGCAGTAATGTTCAATTCCTTATAAACATCATATGTAATAAAAACAACATCTTAAATATTTAATACTCGCCTTGTGTGTGCACAACAAACTCATATTAAATATTCAATACTCTATTGTTTCTATCATGCTAGAAGGTGACGTTCGATATTCCAAATATCTTTGAACGTTACAACTTAATATAAAAATTTGAGGGGTTTATTATTAATTTGTCTCATCTTGTTTAGCGCGCATGCACATATATATATAAAATACGCGTCATATTAATGAACATGCGAAGCATGTTTTCATAATATATAATATATATAGTATAAGCATGCACATATAGAATACTATATTCTATCCGGATTGATTATGGACTTTTATTCTAGTTTGGTTCACTAGAGCCACCAAGTGAACCAAAAGGTCAAACCCTAGGGGTGCAAGAATTAATATTTAAATATAACTATTACATTTAAACTCGAGCTCCATTACAAACGGGCCTTCAAGCGCTCCTTGCTCTTTGATCTCTAATTCTTCAAAATAATTCTAACTATTCCTATTACAAAACTATTTAAAATAAATAGAAACCTTGATCAGCAGTCAATGGGAAGTACATAGGAGGGAGATAGAATTTACATTAAGAAAAAATTAGAGAAGACGAGGTACGCAGACCCCATTTAATAAAACCCATACATTCATGCATCCATTTAAAATAAGATCCAATCGCATTGGTCAATAGTCCATAATCAATCCCATTTATTATCATACACATCACCATATGCATCAATAAATAATATTCATCTTATGAATAATAAACATTTAATATATATATTGATATCATTTAATGGGCAAATTTAGTTAGTATAAAATCTAATTTTGAATTAAAATAAACTCTTTTAATTTAATCCAAATTTAAATCAAAATAAAACTATTTTATTTTAATTTATCCAATTTTGAATAAAATAAACTATTTTATTTTAATCAAAATTTTTAATCAAAATAAACTCCTTTATTTTAATTAATTATGGAATCCAATTCCATGTAAAAAAAAATAACTCCTTTATCAAAGGAAACACGGATTATTTTTCTATTCACAAATAAACTCTTTTATTTGGAATAATATGAAATCTTATTTCATATCTAAATAAACTATTTTATTTAAGGAAATTAGGATTCTCTTTCCTATTCACAAATAAACTCCTTTATTTTGAATAATATGAAATCTTATTTCATATCTAAATAAACTCCTTTATTTAAGGAAAGATGAAATTCAATTTCAACTCTAATTAGTTATCATGGAATCCAATTCCAACTCTAATTAGTTAGCATGAAATTTAATTTTAAAATTAAAATAAACATTTTTTTATTTTAAGATTAAAATAAACCTTTTATTTTAAAATTAAAATAAACTTTTATTTTAATTATAAAATTATTAAAATATTATATATATATATATATATATATATATATAATATCCGTACGTTATAAAAAAATTGAAATCACGATTCACGTGAATAAAAGAAACATACTGATATTCCTTTATTGAAATCACATGCAACCTCCTTTTTGAATAAGAGAATAAGGATCACCTGGTACCATGATAAAATTTTGAATAAGGATCACCTGGTACCATGATAAAAGGTATCACCCTTTTTCAAAAAAAAATAAAAAATAAAATTACATGTAACTTTTTAAAAGAAACTTGGATGCACCAGGAAACATCAAACATTGAAGAAAAACTTTTCCTGGGCCACGTGATTCAACTTTCGAAAAACAGCCGCCACGCGGATAATTTCCTTTTTTTTTTTTTTTAGCAGTCTCGGAATCATCATAACCTTTTACAGGAGCTTTTCAAAAAAAAAAATGATTTGCGAACTGGAAAGAAAAAAAAATACGGTATTCGCAATTTTTTTTTTAAAATAATTTTTATACAATAAAATTATGCCCAATTAAATTGTTCTAAACACATATCAATATACATATCAAATTCAAATAATTAATAATTTGTATAAAGGTTTGGCTCTGATGCCACTGTTAGGTTTGTAATATTCAAGAACGCAATCAAATTGCAAAAATTAGCGGAAACGTGTAAAATCAGAGTTTTAAAATTTTACAAACCATAAACCCGGATCATCCTTTATGCACAATTATTAATTAAACGAAAAGATATGAATAAGAATCATACCCTTGAAGATCCAAGCTTCCTCAGGTACAAGTTCACCTCCAATCCTTTTCGCGTTCATCTTGAATCCACCGGGTTTGGTTCCTTCCTTTGATCAACGTTAGCCACCCAAGTGTTTGGCCTCTAGAGGTGATCCACCAAGGAAGAAGAAGAAATCAAGAAGATGGGTTGTTGGCTAAACCCTAGTTTTTCTATCTCTATAGAAAAAGGCGTACTCTCCCAACAATTGGAATTACGTATTCTAATAATACGTCAACCTCTCCCTCACCCATAATAAGACTCCTCTTATTTATAGATGTGGGCAACCCATCCTTAACAATTAAGGAATTGGGTTTTATTTTAATTAATTAAACTCTTTTAATTAATTAAGCTCCTAATCTTATTAGGAATAATTAATTAACCTTTTAATTAATTAACCTCCTAATCTTATTAGGAATAAATGAGAGTACTTATATTAAATTAATTCCTAAACTCTTTTAGAAATTAAAATAATAATAATTGTAATAATATTAATAAGACTCCTCTTATTAATTTATATTTAATATTTCTAAAATATTAAATAATAAATATTAAGCTATTTAATTTATTCTATCACCATAGATTAAATTAAATATACTTAACATATTATTACGATTATGCCATTAACTTCTTAAATAATTATTCTTCCTTTTATGGTGTGACCCTTTAGGTTCTCCATATTAAACCGGTTGTGAATAAATCAATTAGAACAATTCTAATCTTATTTAAATAAATAAATTAAACTAATAATTTATTTAAATAAATAATATTTATTCTACAATAGGGATAAGCCTCCCTAGCGATCAACGACTTTCCAGATAATATAGATTTCAACATTAATCATAAAAGAACCTTTGAGTAAATAGTTACCGTACAATTCAATCCTTCCACCATACAATGTCCCAATTAAATATAAGACATGGAATTAATGTCAAGTCTTATTTTATTTAATTATATGTATTTCGACTCTTAAATGCACAACTCCAAATAATGTAAATTAGAAACTCCTTTCTAATTTCATTCTGCCTTGGCCAAGGACTACTGAGTTGTCATTTATCGAATCACATAGGACATTTCTCTTCTTTTACTAGAAGTGGTAGATTCTTTATTGATCATACATTATCTCCATGTACAACTTATTATACCCAAGCATACCCTTTGATATACCCTAAGGGTCTTAAGGAATAAGTCAAAGTATAACTCATCATACACAAGATACTATGATGATCTCAAGTCCAAGGATCACTTGTACTACTATCACTACAGGAATTCCTATTGACATGCAAGTAAAAACTCCATTAGGTATTCCTTAGCGAGCCACGTTCAGTGAACTTATTCTCTAATAAGCACCTACATACTTGCTTTAGTGTCTCCACACAAATGATCATGAGATCAATCATCCTCATCCAATGAGCAAGCAACGTATGTACCAATCTATCCGGATTCACTAATCCCCAATTTAGTAATCCAACGATTGGGAACTATTTTAGTTTCAAGCTTTCTAAGAATTTAGATCTCATTAGAATGATCATCATCATTATTCTAAAAGCATTGCTTAAAACTATGGGTTTATCACATATTATAAAACAGCATCATGTAGATAATTAAAAGCCTTTAATAAATTAATACTTTTTATTAATAAATGAATAAGATTGTTACAAAGTATATGCTTTATCATCAAACATGATTGGCTTGTGTGCATACTACTTTCAATAACCGTCTATGTGAAGTACCGCATGCATGGTGATATCTTTTGTTATTCCATTCTTTAAAGTTTTGACTTCTATACTCCATGAAATTAGTAGAATATCCTTGATATTTGCGCTTCATCCAGTATCTTTTCATGAAAATATTCTTCTGAGCATTCTTGAATTTTACTCTACAAAGCAGTATCATGTTGACAATTTGGACGTTATCAGTTCCTAGATAAATTAATTCTTGAACTTGTTTAATTGAATTCTTATATCATTGTCATCATCCTCATGTTTATGTTATGTTGAAAGTCATATGTGGCCTGTAGTGCATAGATGGACTTGGTATGATTATGACCAGGGATTATTCGGTATAATCATGACCGTAATGTAACAAATGATGTGAAAATTAAAAGTCCTCATTGACCCGTAGTGCATTGATGAACAGTTTTTGGTATGATTATGACTATGGATTCTCTTCGGCCAAGGGTGCAAAGATGAATTGTTTTATGACATGATCAGGAACGTTGATGAAAACACGATTATCTTTGGCCCGTAGTGCATGGATAATTCGTGGTCGTGATACTAAATAATATCCTTGGCCTGTAGTGCAAGGATGATTTAATGATGTGGATTATTTATTGAGTCGAGTCTCAGCGATAAAAGTGATGAAAAATCTTTTTAATCATAAAAGATAGTAGATTTTATTTTCTACTTGACTCTTTTAATGGATTGCTTGTTCCGCTGCAGTTAAACTTGATGTCTATTGTATTTTATCAGTTTAACATTGTTGGAGGCTAATGATAATTTATTTTACATTATCTTAGTCATAATATTTCTTGCTGGGCTAGTTGAGCTCACCCTTTCTTTCACTGTTCTCTTCTGGAAATGAGAATATAGCTAGGACGAGTCGGGGAACAAAGTGATGGTTTAGAGGATAGCATTAGTAGTCCTCACTATTTTGTAAAATAGTGTGATAATAATTGTAATGAGGACTCCTTTTGAGTTTGTATAATCTCTAGTAGACAATAATTGTATTCAAACTCACAGTTTATGTTTTGTCGTATTGTACACGACAGTTGTATTAGTTAGTTGTATTTGAATTCTAACCATGTATCTGGCGACCCAAGATGGGTGATGTATACCTAATTTTGGGGGCGTCACAGTTGGTATCAGAGCTTAGGGATATGATCACTGGCTAAGATGTGAGAATAGAACTAGGAGGGGAGAGACGGGGAATTCCTTCGCTAGTTTGACCTACCTAAGTTTATTTGATATTTAATTGATCGGTCAGAGTATAGAGATAATATGTGATATGTTAATTAACCCTTGGTTTGTGACAGTATTTGAAATGGCATCTAAAAATGTTGAGATAAGCAATGGAGCACAGGAGACTGTTGATTCTCCACAGATCAATAATCAGGACAATGTGCAACAGGATGGCGATAATCCTCCTGTAAACAACAACACTGATCAATTGACGAACGAAGGTACGTTTAGGAGCTTTTTAGAATTCATGCAACATCAGGCGAAGACGGCTCCTGTTCATAATGCAGGAGGAAATAATGACAACCCACGGTTGGTCACCGCTAAGCAGTTCAAGGAGCTGGGACCACCGAAGTTTTTGGGAAAGCCAGAACCACTTAAGGCGAAGACATGGATAAAGCAGATTACCAAGATAATCTATAAAACGTACCCATCCTGACGCACTCAAGATGTCTTGGGAGAAGTTCCAAGAATTATTCAACGACAAGTACTTTCCTGAAAGTATTCGTCACATGAAGGAGGTAGAATTCATCAAGCTGGAGCAAAACAATATGACCGTGTCGCAGTACGAGGCTAAGTTTGCGAAGTTATACCGGTTTGCATCCCATTTTGTCGATAATGAGGAATGAATGACGCTAATGTTTTTGCGAGGTTTGAAACCCGATATACGTCAATACCTCATTTCTCACAAACTTTGTTTATATTCAGATGTTGTGAATAGGGCTCAGTTATTGGAGCGAGATAATGAGTCAGCACAACCAAAAGGTAACGACCAACAACACGATAATAATCATACTGGTGGCAACGGTCATCGGAACAACGATAACCATCGTGGGGGATATTATCATGCCAAGAATGGTAACCATTTCGATGGTAATCATGGCCAAGATAATAAGAATGGACATTTTAAGAAGAGAAGGTTCAACAATGATGTGAAGACGTCGGCACCAGCACCCATTTCAAAGGAAGAAGAACGCCCATCAGTTGTATGTTTCAAATGCGGACAAGAGGGACATATCTGTCCAAACTATACGCAACAATCCAAAGCGTGTTTTAATTGCGGAAGAGAAGGTCACCTAGCTCGATTTTGTCGTATGGTGAAGTAAAGTCAAACCAGGATAGTGATGCCAAAGGATGTCCCAGACAAGCCAAAGCCGGTAGTTTAAGAGAGAACGTCTCGTGACGAGGAACCTGAATAAAATTATCACGGATAAGTTAATCATAAGCTCTTACGAAGTCTATACTGTGTTAGATACCAGTTCTACTCACTCTTTTATTTCACCTAGTTGTGTTCAATGTTTGTACTTAACTCCAGAGAAGTTAAACTTTGATTTATCTATTGAAACTCCATTGGGAGAAACCTTCGTTACCTCCACTGTTTATAAATCTTGTTTGATTCAAATCGACACTTTCACGTTACTTGTCGATCTTATCTCTTTGAAAATACTTGCCTTTGATGTGGTTTTTTTTTGAAACGATTGGTTAACTACTCATCATGTTTTTCGTAAGGTTGTTAGCTTTCATATTCCTAACCAACCTATTATGCGAAATCAAGCAACCAAACCACTAAATTCAATCATTGTCATATCAAACCATAAGTAAAGAGCCCCGATCCTTTTGTTGATGACTTCCTTGTGTGGAATGCACCGAAGCCAGACTTTCTGTAGGCGACGTCGTGAATGATGATGACAAGTTGATAGGTATCATTGTGAGGTGCTATCTAGGTTAAGGGATAGAAGTCACAGTTGGTATCAATGTGACGTACTATCCAAGTCTTGGATAAGAGTAACAGTTTTGAATGATATTTCTATCATTAATAAATCTCTTGACGTATTCTTGAAGACTTCCTAGCCTACCCTAGAGCGTGAAATCGAAATTTTGTATTGACCCTAGTACAAAAACCCATTTCTTAAACCCTCAAGTATTTCTTCAACTAAAATGAACGTAACATGCGCCAAAGACGTTAACTCGAGCTGTTGAAGATTACGATCGTATTATTCAATATCATCGTGGAAGAGCAAACGTGGTAGCTGACGTGTTGAGTAGAAGATCGTATGAATTTACGAGTGCGATGTTGTTAAAATAAAGACTCATTTCGTATAACTTACACATGATGAAGAAAGAGTGAAAGACTCTAGAGACCCACATATAACGAATATACGAGTACAATCGACTTTAATAGATAAAGTTAATGCCGCTTAAGCTACACACCCGAAGCTGATGAAAGTGAAGAAGAAGGTTCAAGAGGGTGTTATTCTAGAAGCAAGAATCGATGAAGAGAGGAAATTTCAACCCTTGATTTAATTGGCCCATTTGAAATCCTCGATTAAGTAGGATTTGTCGCTTATAGACTCGTTTTACCGCCAAATATGTTGCGTGTTCATAACGTTTTTAACGTATCAATGTTACGTAAATATGTGGACGACCCAAACCACATTATTAATTTAGAACCGGACGAGATAGCAGAAGATTTAATGTATAAGGAGATACGTGTTAACATCTTGGATAAGAAGGATCATATTCGACGCACAAAGGTTATACCACAAGAGTTAGAATTTGAAGTGAAGTCAAGGTATCCTCATCTGTTCGGCATACCAGGTACGTACGTAAATTTCGAGGGCGAAATTCCATAAGGAGGGGAGATTATGAAACCCCGGATTTTATGAATAAAGAATTAATTTTCTCGAAATAATTTTTTTATAGTATGGTGTGAATTTGAGATAATGTTATAGTTAGTGGTAATATTTATAAATTTTGCAAAGTATGCAAGTTGTCATATTATATTCAATTGGTCGGGGAATATTCGTTTTAAACAGGAAATATTCGTACGATGACACAATCATTGGTGGACCCCACAACGGAATTATTGTCGGATTGAAAAAATGACAAAAAAAATTTATTAAAAATAACAGCGGAAGTTTTACCGTTGATACTCTTGAACTACTCAGTAGTAAAAGTACAGTAATACGCGTTGTTGCATAGTAGCACACGATATTGATTATTGATATTTATGTGAGAAGTCACTCAGTTTTATTCAATTATTGCTACAATAGTTACTGCATAGTATCTCACATTATTTGATTCAATTATTGTTGATTTAGAAGTTTTGATTTATTCACGTAATAAAATAAAACATCTTTTTATATAAAACAGAATACTTTATTAAAGTTATTCTATAAATAGAATATATTATATTCTATTATGCATAGTATTTTGCATAGTAAAATCTTTTTATATAAAACAGAATACTTTATTAAAGTTATTCTATAAATAGAATATAGTATATTCTATTATGCATAGTAAAATCTTTTTATATAAAACAGAATACTTTATTAAAGTTATTCTATAAATAGAATATATTATATTTTATTATGCATAGTGTTTGCATAGTGCCCGTATAGTGTTTGCATAGTAAAAATCTTTTTATATAAATAGAATATATTATATTTTATTTAAAAGATTTTTCTTTAAATATGGACCGTCAGATTAAAGTAAATCAATCTGGACCGTTCATGGATTAGTTACTATTCATTCCATTTTTCTATAAATAGAAGCTCATTCCTTCATTATTTTCTTACGAATTCACTGAACTCTAGAGAGAGAAACTATAGAGAGAGACTATAGGGAGATAGAAGAAAAGTTTTCTGCTACTTCACTACTCTTATATCAAGTATTATTTTACGGTAAGAGATATTATTCTTTTGTATTCAAGAAGAGAACTTATGTTATTCCATTTGTTTATTGTTCTGTTGGAATAACATGTATACGCGGGCTACCCTATACTTGGTGACATTCTTCTATTATTCTGTCATTATTATTCTGTCGGAATATCCTGTCTGTGCTATACGCCGGACCTGGTTCCATTTTTATTATTTTGTCTTTATTATTCTGTCGGAATATCCTGTCTGTGCTATACGCCGGACCTGGTTCTATCATTTATTATTCCGCAATTATTATTCTGTTGAAACATCCTGTCTGTGTGAATTTCACCTGACCTGGTTCTGTTATTATTATTCTGTTGAAATAACCGTCTATGCGAAGTACCGCATGCGTGGTGATATCTTTTTTTATTCCATTCTTTATTATACTCAGTTGGTTAAAGTTTTGACTTCTATAATCCATGAAATTAGTAGAATATCCTTGATATTTGCGCTTCATCCAGTATCTTTTCATGAAAATATTCTTCTGAGCATTCTTGAATTTTACTCTACAAAGCAGTATCATGTTGACAATTTGGACGTTATCAGTTCCTAGATAAATTAATTCTTGAACTTGTTTAATTGAATTCTTATATCATTCTCATCATCCTCATGTAATATATTACTCAAACATCAAACATGTAATGGTATTTAGTGAAGAAACAAAATCAAACATCAATTAATTAGTGAATTCCATGTAATGGTATTTCTCTCAACCATTTCATCAAACACACATTATGCATAATCCATTCCACTAAAATTTACATAAGTCGATGAATTTATTACCTGGGAAGGCGACAATTTGAATACCAAATTAGGCTAAAAACCCATGGACTGACAAATCATTAGATCTTCAAAAATATTGAAAAGCTCCATATCCGGAAGCTTGGGAACTGAGCAATATTTATCCAAAATGCAAAGTTTGTAAATTCTTAAGACTTGCCAATAAATACAAATAGCAATCAAAATAAAGAAAAAGGTGTCATCCCTAAATGAGGAAAACTATTTTCCATGCCAAAATGAAAAAGATAACATGAAAAAGTTATTTCCATAATCACATTTGTTAATAACAAAATCATAAGCTTACAAAGTTGATTTAGCAATCACAATGATAACATTTTCCTAAGAAAATTAAATTCTGATCCTCCTTAGTTGGAGTTATAAACATCTAGGGCAAAAATACAAAATTTGCTCAAGTCACTAAAATCATACCTCAATAAACTATTTAATCATCATAAAAAAATAAATAAAGGGAAATAAATCAAAGCATTACCGACAAAACCTAAACAGTTGGGTTGGATGACAGTTCATGAGGATAATTAATTTCCCTGGATAAACTATATATAGTTACCAGTCACTAACAAGTTTCAATGTCCATAAGCATCTCGTGGTTTCCTCTCCAGTCTCCAGTAAAGGATAAGGAGAGATGGGAAAAGGAAGTGAAAAATAACAGACTTATCTTACTACCATTGACATAGTTTTAATAATCAAAGATGGCCAGAAAATACAATTGTGAAACCCCAGATTTTATGAATAAAGAATTAATTTTCTTGAAATAATTTTTTTATATTATGGTGTGAATTTGAGATAATGTTATAGTTGTGGGTAATATTTATAAATTTTGCAAAGTATGCAAGTTGTCATATTATATTCGATTGGTTGGGGAATATTCGTTTTAAACAGGAAATATTCGTACGACGACACAATTATTGGTGGACCCCACAACGGAATTATTGTCGGATTGAGAAAACGACAAAAATATTTTATTGAAAATAACGGCGGAAGTTTTACCGTTGATACTGTTGAACTACGCGGTAGTAAAAGTACAGTAATACGCGTTGTTGCATAGTAGCACACGGTATTGATTATGAAGTTTTGTTTTATTTAAGTAATAAAATAGAAACATCTTTTTTATATAAAACAGAATACTTTATTAAAGTTATTCTATAAATAGAATATATTATATTCTATTATGCATAGTGTTTTGCATAGTAAAATCATTTTATATAAAACAAAATACTTTATTAAAGTTATTCTATAAATAGAATATAGTATATTCTATTATGCATAGTATTTTTCATAGTAAAATCTTTTTATATAAAACAGAATATTTTATTAAAGTTATTCTATAAATATAATATATTATATTTTATTATGCATTGTGTTTGCATAGTGCCCTCATAGTGTTTGCATAGTAAATATCTTTTTATATAAATAGAATATATTATATTTTATTTAAAAGTTTTTTCTTTAAATATGGACCGTTAGATTAAAGTAAATCAATCTGGACCGTTCATGGATTAGTTACTATACATTTCATTTTTCAATAAATAGAAGCTCATTCCTTCATTATTTTCTTACGAATTCACTGAACTCTAGAGAGAGAAACTATAGAGAGAGACTATAGGGAGATAGAAGAAAAGTTTTCTGCTACTTCACTACTCTTATATCAAGTATTATTTTACGGTAAGGGATATTATTCTTTTGTATTCAAGAAGAGAACTTATGTTATTCCATTTGTTTATTGTTCTGTTGGAATAACATGTATACGCGGGCTACTCTATACTTGGTGACATTCTTCAATTATTCTGTCTTTATTATTCTGTCAGAATATCCTGTCTGTGCTATACGCGGGACATGGTTCCATCATTTATTATTTCGCATTTATTATTCTGTTAGAACATCCTGTCGGTGTGAATTTCACCTGACCTGGTTCCATTATTATTATTATGTTGAAATAACCGTCTATGTGAAGTACCGCATGCATGGTGATATCTTTTGTTATTCCATTCTTTAAAGTTTTGACTTCTATACTCCATGAAATTAGTAGAATATCCTTGATATTTGCGCTTCATCCAGTATCTTTTCATGAAAATATTCTTCTGAGCATTCTTGAATTTTACTCTACAAAGCAGTATCATGTTGACAATTTGGACGTTATCAGTTCCTAGATAAATTAATTCTTGAACTTGTTTAATTGAATTCTTATATCATTCTCATCATCCTCATGTTTATGTTATGTTGAAAGTCATATGTGGCCTGTAGTGTATAGATGGACTTGGTATGATTATGACCAGAGATTATTCGGTATAATCATGTCCGTAATGTTACAAATGATGTGAAAATTAAAAGTCCTCATTGGCCCGTAGTGCATTGATGAATAGTTTTTGGTATGATAATGGCTATGGATTCTCTTCGGCCAAGGGTGCAAAGATGAATTATTTTATGGCATGATCAGGATCGTTGATGAAAACACGATTATCTTTGGCCCGTAGTGCATGGATAATTCGTGGTCATGATACTAAATAATATCATTGGCTTGTAGTGCAGGGATGATTGAATGATGTGAATTATTTATTGAGCCGAGTCTCAGCGATAAAAGTGATGAAAAACCTTTTTAATCATAAAAGATAGTAGATTTTTTTTCTATTTAACTCTTTTAATGGATTGCTTGTTTCGCTGCAGTTAAACTTGATGTCTATTGTATTTTATCAGTTTAACATTGTTGGAAGCTAATGATAATTTATTTTGCATTATCTTAGTCATAATATTTCTTGCTGGGCTAGTTGAGCTCACCCTTTTTTTCACTGTTCTCTTCAGGAAATGAGAATATAGTTGTGACGAGTCGGGGAACGGAATGATGGTCCAGAGGATAGCATTAGTAGTCTTCACTATTTTGCAGAGCCGGCCCTGGGGCAGGTCTACCAGGGCCCAAAGCTGAGGAGGGCCCAATTTTTTTTAAAAATTATGTATGTGTATAAAAAAAATAATTATAAAATATAATATAAAATAAATTAATAAATTAATATGGAGAATCAAAATAGACTTTTAGCCACACAAAAAAACCCTTCAACCCTCTCAGTTCATATTTGATTCACGGTTTAACTGTAAAATTTAAAATATTTTGTATTAACTGACGAGAATAAATATTTGATTCATGGTTTAACTGCAAAATAAGGCATACTTTATTAAAAAGTTGTTTATATTACACATCTCTATATCATAGATGCTAACAACTTAAGAAAACACAAAAGTCTTATTTTGATTTTTGATTATGAGTTTTAATATTATATTTATTATTCCCTCCGTAATATGATAAAAAATTTAGTTAACTTTTTATGTATATTAAAAATAAAAAAAAATTATTCATATTTAAATTTTCATTTAATTGTATAATTTATTTTACATAATTAACGATATTTCATAAATATGCATTTAAAATAAAAATACGACAATTGAACTTAATATATGGCCAGGGCAGGGGCAAACTGCTCTCGAGATAGTAATTAACCTTTAACAAAAAGATATTAAAGTGAATTTTATATAGTTATATAAACAAACTAGTACTAATATATAGTGAATTTTATATAGTTATATAGTGTAAATTATGTGTCTTATGTTGAATATGCCTTCAAAAAAGTCACAATCCGTACCAAATAGAATTATTTTGTAACAATCCTTGTATCTGTAGATATGTAATAATCCTAGATATTTTTAAAAGTTAAATAAATTATATTAATTTTAAAAAATTAAATTTGATTATATACTTTAAAAATAATTTATAATATTATTAGAATTTTAATTGATTGAGATATGTAGTTAATGTAGGTAATTAGAATTATTGTTTATTATAAATTATTTTATTATTTTTAATATTTATTATTATTACTATTTTTGGTGTAACAAGATTTTGCAAATAAATAAATAAATAAAAGAAGAAGCCTGCGGCTCGGCCCGACCCGGGCCACGGGCCTCACAATTTCAACCCGTCAAAACCCGGGTCATTTTGGACCCGGCCCGAGCCCGGTCCGTCCGCCTGTTTGTCACCTCTAAAAGGGGCACACTTGGAATTTTTTTCCCTGGGCCTTGTAAAACCCAGGACCGGCTCTGCTATTTTGTGAAATAGTGTGATAATAATTGTAATGAGAACTCCTTTTGAGTTTGTATAATCTATAGTAGACAATAATTGTATTCAAACTCACAGTTTATGTTTTGTCGTATTGTACACGACAGTTGTATTAGTAAGTTGTATTTGAATTTTGTACCATGTATTTGACGACCCAAGATAGGTGATGTATACCTAATTTTGGGGGCGTCACAACAATGGTGTAGTAATCCAATTTAAAATAAGATTAATGATAACCTTTTTGCTGGTAGAGAGTTTGATAAAGGTAAGTGCTCCAATCGGTATTAGTACTGTACCTGAATCATCCCCTTGCCAGTGATGCTATCACTCATATCCAGGCTCAGTTCCCCTTTAGCTAACATTTGACCGTACCATGCATTACGACCTTTCAGCAATGTTACATAAGTATCAGCAAGCAAAGGACCAGCAAGCTTCTCAGGTTCTTCGGTCAACAGATGAGTGATAAAAATCATCTCTGATATATAGTGTGCAAAATATACTGATTTGCTGGTAGCACTTTCATTGGTCAGAGTTGCTACCATTCCTGAAATGAAAAGCAGCTATAAGGACTCCACTTCAAAATAAACTTGTTATTCTCTAATAGTAAGATCCTTTTCAGGATAACTCACATTAGAGACAGACAAATGGAGTGACAAAACTATTAGCTGCAACTTGCATATTTCTGACAGATATACAAAGAAGATATATCATAGCTACAACAGAATACTCATTAGTGAAGATCGTATAGAAGTGGTTGTTAGTTGATGGACCTTATTTGGCTCTGTGTTGTCCATCCCAATTACTTTATACTACTAAGGCAGGGTATATATATTAAACTTGATATGAAGACTGAGAGACTAAAAGCATGTTATTTTAGAATGATAAATGCCCATGCATAATAGTATGTAGTGCAATGTACATATTACCCAAGTGATCCTCGATCGTGTAATGCGGTAGAATATGAAATAGCTTTGAAATCAACTGCATGTATGCTATTGGAAAATAACTGATTAAACTTACCAGCTCCAATTGCATAGACATTCTTCAAGCCTCCCATAACTTCATGAGTGACAAGGTCACTATTGTCCCATACAATGAAATGGGGCTGCCATAAAAACTTCGCAAGTGGTATCCTCCAATTTCCAGCACCACAAATTCGAGCATTAGCATATTCCTTGTTGTAACTTTCTGAAGTAATATTTGGTCCACCGAGATAAAGAATGTTCTCTAATGGTATGCCAGCTGGTATGCAAGTGAAATCTTAGCAATGAAACAAATTTATTTCTTTTAACTTGATAGAATATATGTGATTATTCTCATTATTATTGTAAATATTTTAGGATATTATTCTGTTGTAAAATCATACCGTTTCCTTATTTTTAGCCTAACTTGTAGGCATAATATTTGTTTATACTTTTTATATATTACCAAAGGATGAATGAGAAAAGATCAGGGGATTATATTCTTTTATGGTATCAAAGCCCTAGTTTTCTTCCTCCCTACCTTTTGCCATCTTCTTCTTCCCTGTATCAATGGCTGACTCAAAACTTCATCCTGCCACCATCGTCACCAATATCAAAACAGTCATCCCCATCACTCTCGATCTCGAAAGCAGCCAATACAACAACTGGGCAACTCTCTTCAAGCTCCATGCCCGCGCCAACCTCGTCCTTGACCACCTCATCCCTCCTACGGAAGTTGTCGCCGTCGAAACGGATGCCGAAACAGCGACTTGGCAGAGGATCGATGTCATTGTCACGCAATGGATTTATAGCACAGTTTCTTTGGATATTCTCAACACTATCATTGATCCGAATGATACAGCAAAAGATCCTTGGAACCGTGTAGCAGATTTGTTCCAAGACAACAAGAATACAAGGGCCGTTCACCTTGAAACCCAATTCACCAACACTCATCTTTGAGACTTTCCCAATATTGCTGCATATTGCCAGCGACTTAAAGTGTTGGCTGATCAATTGGCCAATGTGGGAGCCAAAGTATCCGACGAGCGCATGGTTCTCAAAATGATTCGTGGCTTGACAGAAGCTTACGCGGGGTTCGTCACCATCATTCAACACCGCAGTCCTCTTCCGACCTTTGCACAAGCACGTTCGATGCTTTCTTTAGAAGAGGAAAGCATGATACAACATGCCGCTCTTGAATCAAGTTCGGATTCCGCTTTGCTTATGCATTCAACTAATGATCATATCTCTGGTGGCAATAATTCCAAACAATAGCAAGCAAATGCAAATGGGCATAATAATTCTGGTAGCCGAAATTATGGTGGCCGTGGTGGGCGGGCGCGGCCACTACCGCGGTGGCCGTAGTGGCAACCGTGGTGGATCTCGTGGCGGGGGATATCATCGACCTTCAGCACCGTCATGGCCGAAACAATGGGCTTCCATGCCTCCTTGGGCTCCCTGGTCACCTCCCACTTGAGCTAGCCCACCTTGCCCATTTCCCACTACAGGGCAGATCCGTCAATCATCTACAAAAGGAGTTCTTGGACCTCAACCTTCCCAAGCCCACTACACGGCAGCAGCCCCAAGTGTGAACTACGAACCTACAGACATTGATGCGGCTATGCACACTCTCTCCCTCCATTAACCGGATGACAATTGGTACATGGATACCAGTGCCACCTCACACATGACTGCTAATCATGGTACTTTCTCGTCTTATTTTAATTTGAGCAAATATAATGGCATTATTGTTGATAATGGTCATACAATTCCGATTCTTGGTTATGGAAGTGCCTCACTAACCCAAACAAATCCACCTTTGATGCTTAAAAATGTGTTGCATGCACCTAAACTTATTAAAAACCTCATCTCATTTCGTCAATTTACTAATGATAATATGGTGTCTATTGAATTTGACCCATTTGGATTTTCTGTGAAGGATTTACAGACGAGGAAGCACCTACTGAGATGTGATAGCTCGGGCGATCTTTATCCCTTCACCAAACTTCTCCTCAAAATGGTAAAGCCGAACGAAAAATAAAAACTATCAATAACATGGTTCGTACTTTACTTGTTCATGCTTCCATGCCACCCTCCTTTTGGCCTCATGCTCTCGAAATGGCAACGTACCTTCTAAATATTCTTCCTTCCAAGACATTACGCTACTACTCTCCTACTAAAATTCTTTATGGAAAAACTTCAGATTATACCCATCTTCGAGTTTTTGGATGTTTGTGTTACCCTTTATTTCCTTCCACCACCATCAATAAATTACAAGCCCGTTCGACTCCATGTATCTTCTTAGGCTATCCGTCAAACCATCGGGGTTATAAATGCTATGATATTTCGAATCGAAAAATTATTATTTCCCGACATGTTCTTTTTGATGAATCTAAATTTTCTTTTTTGACACTTCATACTCCATCTCCTACCTCCTATGAATTTTTAGATGATGGTTTGCATCCCCATATCCTTCTTGCATGCCCCTACCTCATTCGATCTACGGACTCAGCTGTCCACTTCTCCTGCTGAGCCTCCCTCTTCGCCCACACAAACATCCTCCCATTCTTCCCCAGCCCGCGTTGCAACACAACCCCCTCCTCAGCCTATTCGTTCCCCTTTTCCCACTGCCACGTCAATCCCAACATCCATTCACTCTGATCCAATTTCCACTACATCCATTCGCCCAACTCCTCCAGCCCATCGAATGGGAACTAGGAGTCAACATGGTATCCACAAGCCCAATCCTAAATACCATAACTTAAGTGTCCTCTCGACCACTACCTCTATTTCTCCTATACCCCGCAACCTCGTGAGTGCACTTAATGACCAGAATTGGAAATTGGCCATGCAGGATGAATATGATGCTCTTATTAAAAATAAGACGTGGAAATTAGTACCTCGTCCATCTGATATTAATGTTATTCATTCAATGTGGATTTTTAGACATAAAAAGAAATCTGATGGTTCTTTTGAGAGGAATAAAGCCCGTCTTATAGGTGATTGCAGGTCTCAAAAAGCTGGAGTGGACTGTGATGAGACGTTCAGCCCGGTTGTTAAACCGGCCACTATTCGTACAGTTTTGAGCATTGCATTATCCAAATCTTGGGCCATTCATCAGTTGGATGTTAAAAATGTGTTTCTTCTTGGTAATCTAACTGAAACTGTTTATATGTATCAGCCTTTGGGTTTCAAGGATGCAGTTCATCCTGACTATGTCTGCTTGTTGAAGAAATCACTCTATGGTCTTAAGCAAGCCCCTCGTGCCTGGTATCAACGTTTTGCAGACTATGTGGCTACTATTGGTTTCTCTCACAGTGTGTCCGATCATTCCTTGTTCATCTACAAAAATGGATCTGATATTGCTTATATTTTATTATATGTTTATGATATAATTCTCACACCTCCTCCAATGCTCTTCGATTATCTATCATATCTCTTCTCAGCTCCGAGTTCGCAATGAAGGATTTAGGACAATTGAGCTATTTTCTGGGTATTGCAGTCACCCGGACTGCCCATGTCCTTTTTCTCTCACAGACAAAATATGCCGAGGAAATACTTGAAAGAGCTGGTATGACAGGTTGCAAGCCATGTCCCACTCTTGTTGACACAAAGGGGAAACTCAGTGTTTCTACTGGTAAGCCTTATGAGGACCCAACTAAATATCGTCGTCTAGCTGGTGCTTTGCAATATCTTACTTTTACCAGGCCAGATATCTCCTATGCGGTTCAACAGGTATGCTTACATATGCATGATCCGAAAGTCGAGCACATGAATGCTCTCAAGCGTATACTACGTGTGACGCCCCCAAAATAGGTCCATACCATCCAACCCATTTTGAGTCGCCAAATACATGGTACAGAAACAACTACAACTTTTACAACCCATAAACTGTGAGTTTGAATACAAACATTTTCATCTAGACAATATACATACCCAACTATGTCCTCAATACAATTATTGATGTATTATTTTACAAAAATGGTGAGGACTACTAAACAACTCTCTCAAGGACCATCAATTCATACCCCGACTTGTACTCGCTATATTCTCGTCTCCTGAGAAGAAAAATGGAACAAAAAGGAAAAGGGTGAGCTCAACTAGCTCAGTAAAGAATATTATGACTAAGATAATATACAACAAATTATCGTTAGCCTTCAACAGGGAAAAAATCTAATAGAATACAATAGACAACAAGTTTTAAATCAATATTCGCAGCGGAAAATATTAATTCATAGAAGAGTTACGTAGAGGATGAAATCTACTAATGTCTATGAATTTAACAGTCCATCAACAGTATTTTTATCCCTGTAACATCAATCAATGCACATCCTGAATCATATATTCATCCTTGCACTACAGGCCAAGGATATTCATCTGTTGGTCATGTTCATCTAAACACTTGTTCATCTTTGCACTACGGGCCAAAGATATTCATCAGAAATCATTCATCTTTGCACTACAGGCCAAAGATATTCAATAATAACATCCTTTAAGACTGAAGATGATAAAAAATATTTTTAAAGAAACGAATCCAGTGAAACAAAATGACAAGGATTAAGGATTAAGGATTCGTACTTTGTTTTATCCATGTCCAAAAATACCTCAAAATAATCATAGTGGTGTAAAATTCAAGAATGATCAAAACATGGATACAATCAAAGCTAGTATCCACAATAGATATTTTGGACGAAAAGAAAAAAAAAATAATTTTTCTGTGAATAGTGCCGTATTCGTGAATAGTGTCGTATACGTGAATAGTACCGTATACGTGAATAGTAACTCCGGCACAAAAAGTTCCAAATTTGATAAAAACGTTCACCAATATTTCGGCATAATGATATTGAAGAAAATAATATCATTTAAGAAGAAAATAACATCCCTTACCTCAAAATAGCCGTACTTCTGACTGAATTTCGGTATAGTGCTGACAGAAACTCGCACCGTATAGCAACACTCAAAGGATACTCACAAGAATACGCTCGATAATATAGAGAGAGAAAGAGAGAAAACTTTGTTTCTGGTGTGATTTTCAATTCTAACTTAGCCCTCTATTTATAGGAAAATGTTAGAACGCCAAAGGAGACTAAATTAATATAATATTAATATTTACAAAACATTCAAGCCAACCACCAAGGAATCTGATTTTAGCCATCAAACACATGTTAAAGATGCCCACCAACCTTTGAAAAACGTTTTTGTTGAAAATAATAATTAAAACTTCCAAAAATCAATTATTTCGGAACCCCGAAACTTCAATAATTCACAATAAATAGCTCCTTTGTCAGAAAATTCGAATCTCGCGATTTTCAATGGGAAATTCCATTCTCTACAACTTTACAGAAGAAAATTTTTCCAAATTCCAAACAGAAATTGATCGAAATCCACAAACGGGTGATTTTACAGTCTATACTCAATTTTCGGTCAAAAATTATGTCTACCGACACACAAAACATGTGTTAAACATTTAATGCCACAAAAATACTCTACCTCCTCATATATTCATATATCCCACATTCATTGTAAAAATATCATCGTTAATATATTATTAAAATAATATATTTAAATAAATTATTTTATCAGAAAAAGATAAAATATTAATTTTCAACAATTGTCACATTAAAAATTTTCTCCATCTATATCCACATAAAATAAATATTTTCTTTATCATAATAATCAATAATTAATTATTAAAAATAATATTACAGAATCACAGTACTGACAACCAGGCCGTTCCCAGGATAGAGGGGGCTTTCCAATAAGGATTTCTCCTTACTGGCGCGCAATTAGATGACCAAACCTCTCCTTGACAGAACTTTCTAGACATTGCCAATAATGTTATCTAATAATATTATTCAAATAATATGAATTATTGATCTGATAATGGAAAATACTGTGCAATGTCAATTATTGAAACAATAATAATATAAATATCAACGCAACAATTATTGAATCAATAAAGTAATGAACAGTAACTCCTGTAGAAATTATTGAGTAGTGCCTTCTTACGTAAGGATCAATAATTCAAAATACTGTGCAATACCGTGTGCTACTGTGCAACAACGCGTATTACTGTATTTTAACCACCGGGTATTCTAACAGTGTAAACGGTAACAATTACGCCGTTATTTTTAAACAACTTATATTTGTCGTTTTCTTCCTCCAATCGCTTTCCGTTATGGGGCCCACACATGGCTGCGCCGTCGTACGAATATTCCCCGACAGTACGAATATTCCACGACCAAACGAATATTTCCCGACAACAATGAATATTTTATAACCACTTGCTTATTTTGAAATATTTGCATATTTTACCCATAACTATCCTCATTAATCAAATCAACCCTTACTATTCAAAATAATAATTAAAGGAAATTAAATTTTATTTATTAATTATTTGGGGTCTTACAACCTCCCCTCCTTATGAAATTTCGTCCTCGAAATTGACATACGTACCTGGTGTTTCGAAAAGGTGAGGATACCTCGCTTTCATTTCCGTTTCCAACTCCCAGGTCATTTCCTCTATAGCATGATTCCTCCACAAAACTTTAACTTGTGGTATTACCTTCGTGCGTAGGACATGCTCCTTCCTATCCAAGATCTTGACAGGTACCTCCTCATACGTTAAATCTTCGGCTATCTCGTCCGGTTCTAACTCAATGACGTGGTTCGGGTCTTTCACATATTTACGAAGCACAGATATATGAAAAACATTATGAACACGAGACATACTTGGAGGTAACGCGAGTCTATAGGCTACATTACCTACTCGATCAAGAATTTGAAACGGACCAATAAATCGTGGATTAAGCTTTCCTCTCTTCCCGAATCTTGTAACTCCCTTCCATGGGGCAACACGCAACAATACATGATCCCCAACACTAAATTCTACGTCCTTTCGATGAAGATCCGCATAACTCTTTTGTCGATCTTGTGCCGTTTGTATACGTTGTCGAATCGTTTGGATCTTCTCCGTAGTCATACGTACTAACTCGGGTCCCAACAATGTTGCTTCACCCACCTCGTCCCAACATACTGGAGAGCGACACTTTCGTCCATACAATGCTTCAAATGGGGCCACACCAATGCTTGCCTGATAACTGTTGTTGTAGGAGAATTCCACCAATGGTAAATATTTATCCCAACTGCCCTTGAAGTCTAGGACACAGAGTCTCAATAAATCTTCGAGAGTTTGAATAGTCCTCTCTGATTGTCCGTCCGTTTGAGGATGGTATGCCGAACTGAATCGTAACTCCGTACCCATAGCTTTTTGCAAACTAACCCAAAATCTTGAAGTAAATATTGGGTCACGATCCGAAACTATGGATACTGGCATGCCATGCAATCTTACAATCTCATTTACGTACATTTGAGCAAGACGTTCAAGGGAATAAGTCTCCCGTATCGGCAAGAAATGAGCAGACTTGGTTAATCTATCAACAATAACCCAAATAGCATTGATGCCTTAAGAAACCGTAGGAAGACCCGTAACGAAATCCATAGTAATGTGTTCCCACTTTCATTTCGGAATCTCAAGTGGTTGCAATGGACCCTTTGGCACTTGATGCTCCGCCTTTACACGTTGACAAGTTAAACACGTTGAAATAAACTTTGCAATCTCTCTCTTCATATTGTTCCACCAAAATGTATGTCGAAGATCACGATACATTTTGGTACTTCCAGGATGAATTGCAAACGGTGTATTGTGTGCCTCCATCATGATCTTGTACTTCAAATCAGAATCGTTAGGAACACAAAGTCTGGAGTGGACTCGAAGTATTCCTTCTTCATCAATTCTCGCTTCTGAAATGGCACCTTCTTGTACTTTCGTCTTCATATGCATCAGCTCCGGATCGGTGGCTTGAGCAACCTTAACTTTTTCTATTAAAGTTGGCTCTATGCGTATACTTGACATCATTGCACTCATTCCTGCATATGATCTTCTACTCAATGCGTCAGCTACCACGTTCGCTTTTCCAGGATGGTATTGAATAGTGTGGTCGTAATCTTTCAACAACTCGAGCCAACGTCGTTGCCGCATGTTGAGTTCTTTTTGAGTGAAGAAATATTTGAGGCTTTTATGATCTGAATATATCTCCACTTTCTCCCCGTGTAGATAGTGCCTCCAGATCTTTAGTGCGAAAACGACTGCTGCCAACTCTAGATCATGAGTAGGATAATTCCTCTCATACTCTTTAAGTTGTCGCGAGGCATAGGCTATGACTTTCCCACGTTGCATGAGAACACATCCTAACCCTTTGCCCGAAGCATCGCAGTAGATAACAAATCCATCCGAACCAGATGGTATTGTTAGAACAGGTGCCAAAATAAGTCTCCTCTTCAGCTCTTGGAAACTCTTCTCGCATTCCTCACTCCATACGAATTTTGTATCCTTCCGAGTTAGCTGAGTTAATGGAGTAGCAATTCGAGAAAACCCTTCCACGAATCTCCGATAATAACCAGCTAAGCCCAAAAAGCTACGTACTTCAGTGACCGACTTCGGTTGCTCCCAACTTTGTATTGCTTCAATCTTCGTTGGGTCAACAGATACTCCATTTTTTGACACCACGTGCCCAAGGAATGCTACTTCCTCAAGCCAGAACTCGCATTTCTTCAACTTAGCATATAACTTGTTTTCACGAAGCCTTTGGAGTACCAGCTTCAAATGGTGCTCATGATCTTCACGACTTTTGGAATATATGAGGATGTCATCAATAAAGACAACAACGAATTGATCCAAATAATCCTTGAATACTCGGTTCATCATATCCATGAAAGCAGCAGGAGAATTAGTCAATCCAAAAGACATGACTAAGAATTCATAATGCCCATACCGAGTTCTGAAGGCAGTCTTTGGAATATCCTCAGTTCTAATTTTCAGCTGATGATATCCAGAACGAAGATCTATTTTTGAAAAGAATTGTGCTCCTTGCAACTGGTCAAACAAGTCATCAATACGAGGTAGTGGATACCTATTCTTGATGGTGACATGGTTCAATTCCCGATAGTCAATACAAAGTCGCATACTCCCGTCTTTCTTCTTTACGAATAAAACAGGAGCACCCCAAGGAGATGTACTAGGACGAATGAAACCGATGTCCAATAACTCCTGTAGTTGGACTTTTAACTCCTGAAGTTCAATAAGAGCCATTCGATATGGGGTTTTAGAAATGGGCTTTGTACTAGGTTCAAGATCAATAAAGAATTCAACTTCACGTTCTGGGGGTAGACCGGGAAGTTCTTCAGGAAATACGTCAGGAAAGTCAATAACAACAGGAATATTATTCAATTTTGACGTGTCTTTATTCAAATCCATAACATGGGCTAAGAAAGCTTGACATCCGTTTTTCAATAAACGAATAGCTTTATGATTAGATATGACAGTGATTGATTTTAATGGTTTGGTTGCCTGAATTCGAACAACAGGTTGATTAGGAGTATAAAAACTAACAACCTTACGAAAACAATCAATTTTGGCATGATGAGTAGTTAACCAATCAATTCCTAAAATCACATCAAAAGCAAGTATCTTTAAAGAGATCAGGTCAACAGGTAAGGTGATGGTGCCAACTTGAATCAAACAAGATTTATAAACAGTGGATGATAAAAGTTTCTCCTAACGGAGTTTCCACAGATAGGTCAAACTCTAATTTCTCCGGAGTCAAGTTTAAACGTTGAGCGCAAGCAGGAGAGATAAATGAATGGGTAGCACCGGTATCAAGTAAGGTATAAACTTCGCAAGAATTTATAAATAGCTTACCCGTGATCACCTCGTTTGGATTCCTCGCATGTTGACCAGTCACAACAAACGCTCTTCCAGGAACCATTGACTTTGGCTTTTCTGGAACAGTCTTTTAAGTCACCGTCCCCGCTGAACTAGGTTTCCCTACCGTACAATCTCGAGCGATATGTCCTTCCTTTCCACAATTATAGCATACCTTGGACTGTTGTGGGCAGTTTGGACTGATATGTCCCTCTTTCCCGCACTTATAGCATATAACCGATGATCTTTCTCCTCCCTTAGAACCAGTTGCTGCCGGAACTGTCGTCTTCACATGGTCGTTGTTAAATCTCCTTTTTTTAAAATCTCCTCCTGACTCGCTTCTTCTATTTTCATAGCTATGATTACCACCAGAGTGGTTACCATTTTTGTCCGTCTTTTTCTTTCTCCACTGGTTATTGTTGTTTTGCTGACTGCTATCTTCAGTATGATCCTGATTGTGGTACCTCGGTTGACCGTACTCGTTGTCTCGCTCCAATAATTGAGCCCTGTTAACAACATCTGAATAGAGAGAAAATTTATGAGAGATGAGATATTGTCGTATGCCGGGTTTCAAACCTCTCAGAAACATCCGCGTCATACGTTCCTCATTCTCCACCAAATGAGGTGCAAACCTGAATAACTCTGCAAACTTTGCCTCGTACTGAGACACCGTCATGTTATTTTGTTCTAATCTGATGAACTCCACTTCCTTCATATGACGAACACTTTCAGGAAAGTATTTGTCATTAAATAATTTTTGAAACGTCTCCCAAGACATGCTGAGTGCAGCTGGATGGGTACGCTTCACAGACTCCCACCAGTAGTCTGCCTCGCCACGGAACATAAAGGTGGCGAATGGAACCTTCTGTTCCTCCGTGCATCCCAAGACATCGAATATCTTGGTAATTTGCTTGACCCATGTCTCCGCCATGATCGGATCTGGCTTTCCCTTAAATTCTGGTGGTCCCAACTCTTTGAACTGCTTGGCTGTGACAACCTGTGAATTGTTATCATTTCCTCCTGTATTTCGAACACGAGTCTCCCTCGTTTGATTTTGCATGAACTGCAAAAAGCTTCTAAACATTGCGTCGTTCATCGTCTGATCAGTGGTGTTGTTCACAGGAGGAACATTGCCAGCCTGTTGCACGTTCTCCTCGTTGGTAAGTACAGGCGTCTCCACGGTCTCATTTCCATTGTTAATATTCTCAGTCGACATTCTCAAATACTGTCATAAAACAAGGGTTAATTAAGGAAATCAATATATCACATAATATCCCTATATACTGACCAACTAACAAATAAGCTTAGGTAGAACACACTAGCGAAGGATTTACTCGTCTCTCCCCTCCTAGTTCTATTCCCCGATCTCCGCCAGAGATCATATCCCTAAGCTCTGATACCAACTGTGACGCCCCCAAAATAGGTCCATACCATCTAACCCATTTTGAGTCGCCAAATACATGGTACAGAAACAACTACAACTTTTACAACCCATAAACTGTGAGTTTGAATACAAACATTGTCATCTAGACAATATACATACCCAACTATGTCCTCAATACAATTATTGATATATTATTTTACAAAAATGGTGAGGACTACTAAACAACTCTCTCAAGGACCATCAATTCATACCCCGACTCGTACTCGCTATATTCTCGTCTCCTAAGAAGAAAAATGGAACAAAAAGGAAAAGGGTGAGCTCAACTAGCTCAGTAAAGAATATTATGACTAAGATAATATACAACAAATTATCGTTAGCCTTCAACAGGGAAAAAATCTAATAGAATACAATAGACAACAAGTTTTAAATCAATATTCGCAGCTGAAAATATTAATTCATAGAAGAGTTACGTAGAGGATGAAATCTACTAATGTCTATGAATTTAACAGTCCATCAACAGTATTTTTATCCATGTAACATCAATCAATGCACATCTTGAATCATATATTCATCCTTGCACTACAGGCCAAGGATATTCATCTGTTGGTCATGTTCATCTAAACACATGTTCATCTTTGCACTACGGGCCAAAGATATTCATCAGAAATCATTCATCTTTGCACTACAGGCCAAAGATATTCAATAATAACATCATTTAAGACTGAAGATGATAAAAAAAATTTTTAAAGAAACGAATCCAGTGAAACAAAATGACAAGGATTAAGGATTAAGGATTCGTACTTTGTTTTATCCATGTCCAAAAATACCTCAAAATAATCATAGTGGTGTAAAATTCAAGAATGATCAAAACATGGATACAATCAAAGCTAGTATCCACAATAGATATTTTGGACGAAAAGAAAAAAAAATAATTTTTCTGTGAATAGTGCCGTATTCGTGAATAGTGCCGTATACGTGAATAGTAACTCCGGCACAAAAAGTTCCAAATTTGATAAAAACGTTCACCAATATTTCGGCATAATGATATTGAAGAAAATAATATCATTTAAGAAGAAAATAACATCCCTTACCTCAAAATAGCCGTACTTCTGACTGAATTTCGGTATAGTGCTGACAGAAACTCGCACCGTATAGCAACACTCAAAGTATACTCACAAGAATACGCTCGATAATATAGAGAGAGAAAGAGAGAAAACTTTGTTTCTGGTGTGATTTTCAATTCTAACTTAGCCCTCTGTTTATAGGAAAATGTTAGAACGCCAAAGGAGACTAAATTAATATAATATTAATATTTACAAAACATTCAAGCCAACCACCAAGGAATCTGATTTTAACCATCAAACACATGTTAAAGATGCCCACCAACCTTTGAAAAAAACGTTTTTGTTGAAAATAATAATTAAAACTTCCAAAAATCAATTATTTCGGAACCCCGAAACTTCAATAATTCACAATAAATAGCTCCTTTGTCAGAAAATTCGAATCTCGCGATTTTCAATGGGAAATTCCATTCTCTACAACTTTACAGAAGAAAATTTTTCCAAATTCCAAACAGAAATTGATCGAAATCCACAAACGGGTGATTTTACAGTCTATACTCAATTTTCGGTCAAAAATTATGTCTACCGACACACAAAACATGTGTTAAACATTTAATGCCACAAAAATACTCTACCTCCTCATATATTCATATATCCCACATTCATTGTAAAAATATCATCGTTAATATATTATTAAAATAATATATTTAAATAAATTATTTTATCAGAAAAAGATAAAATATTAATTTTCAACAATTGTCACATTAAAAATTTTCTCCATCTATATCCACATAAAATAAATATTTTCTTTATCATAATAATCAATAATTAATTATTAAAAATAATATTACAGAATCACAGTACTGACAACCAGGCCGTTCCCAGGATAGAGGGGGCTTTCCAATAAGGATTTCTCCTTACTGGCGCGCAATTAGATGACCAAACCTCTCCTTGACAGAACTTTCTAGACATTGCCAATAATGTTATCTAATAATATTATTCAAATAATATGAATTATTGATCTGATAATGGAAAATACTGTGCAATGTCAATTATTGAAACAATAATAATATAAATATCAACGCAACAATTATTGAATCAATAAAGTAATGAACAGTAACTCCTGTAGAAATTATTGAGTAGTGCCTTCTTACGTAAGGATCAATAATTCAAAATACTGTGCAATACCGTGTGCTACTGTGCAACAACGCGTATTACTGTATTTTAACCACCGGGTATTCTAACAGTGTAAACGGTAACAATTACGCCGTTATTTTTAAACAACTTATATTTGTCGTTTTCTTCCTCCAACCGCTTTCCGTTATGGGGCCCACACATGGCTGCGCCGTCGTACGAATATTCCCCGACAGTACGAATATTCCACGACCAAACGAATATTTCCCGACAACAATGAATATTTTATAACCACTTGCTTATTTTGAAATATTTGCATATTTTACCCATAACTATCCTCATTAATCAAATCAACCCTTACTATTCAAAATAATAATTAAAGGAAATTAAATTTCATTTATTAATTATTTGGGGTCTTACACTACGCTATATTCACGGAACGATTAATTATGGTTTGCATCTGTATAATTCTAAACTTGACTCTCTCCTTTCTTATACGGATGCTGATTGGGGTGGCTGTCCTGACATGCGTCGCTCCACCTCTGGTTATTGTCTATTCATCGGTGACAACCTGATTTCATGGTCCTCTAAACAGCAACCCACACTATCTAAATCAAGTGCCGAGACTGAATATCGAGGGGTTGCCAATGTTGTCTCTGAATCGTGCTGGATCCGAAATTTACTCCTGGAACTTCATTGTCCGGTCCACAAGGCAACACTTGTATAATGCGATAATGTGAGTGCGATATACCTCTCTGGCAATCTAGTACAACATCAACGCACTAAACATATTGAGATGGACATTCATTTTGTTCGTGAAAAGGTAAAACGTGGCGAAGTGCGTGTCCTTCATGTTCCGTCACGTAATCAAATTGCCGACATATTTACCAAAGGGCTCCCGCGCATTCTTTTTGATGACTTTGGGGACAGTCTAAGAATTCGACAACCACCTGCTTCGACTGCGGGGGTGTGATAGAATATATGTGATTATTCTCATTATTATTGTAAATATTTTAGGATATTATTCTGTTGTAAAATCATACCGTTTCCTTATTCTTAGCCTAACTTGTAGGCATAATATTTGTTTATACTTCGTATATATTACCAAAGGATAAATGAGAAAAGATCAGGGGATTATATTCTTTTATAACTGAAACTGGAAGGGGAAAAAGGGAGGAGGGGGAAGAATAGAGAATTTAACTGATAATCTATAGACATGAAAATAGACAGTATAATTTCTACTGCAATCAAAAAATAGCTTTAACAACACAAACATAAAGAAGAATGCCAACCCAACTTAAGACGGACTTCCATTTGAGTAGATGAAAATGAACCGGATCTATTGTGTACCTATTGCACATTATTAGGTATCTTTATATAAACTATAAAGAGTACAATGATTTATATGAGTTAGGCTCGAGGGATGGGATGAAAGATCACCCTTATCAGACTGCTAGATTACATGCAGTGAGAATTCTAAGGACAACCCTGAAAAGGAAGCCCAATACGAAATGCTGATCAATTTAACCAAGAAACATAATTGTAAACATCAAACCAATCAAAAGGAACCCTAAATAAAGAAACACTAAATAAAGAACCCCATAAACCCAATAAAGCTAAACCCTCAGACAATGGGTTCTTATTTCTTCTAAAATTTCATACATTTTGTAAGAAACCAAACTGAATTTGAAGAAAAACCAAGATAAGATGTCGAGGAAGAAATACCAAGATAAGGATTCTTAGACCAGTGGGCTGGTGGGTGGGTATCGAAATCTCGTCTGTAGGGGAGTCGATCAGCACGACCTAAGGTGCCGATGAAGAGGAGAGCCAAGAGGAGAAGGTCTTAGATCTTCGACTTCTTCTGCTTCGTGTTTCTCTGTCTTCAACTTCTTCTTCTGCTTCTGCGTTTTTCAAGTTCTGTGAACCCAATTAGAGCTGGGTATGAGAGGGATCGAGTTGTTTGGGTGGGTGGGTGGGTGGGTGGGTGGGTGGGGGGGATCGAGTTGGCTGGGTATGAGAGATAAGCGTCTCTGTGAGTGTAAGAAGAGAGGGAGAGATAGAAGGTTTGAAATTTGAATAAAGAGGAATGAGAGAGATCTGATGACGTGGAGCTTAGATGGGACACTTATGTTTTTCTCTCTACTCTATTTTATATTATAGATTCTTGTGCTTTATTAACAAATATGCTTGTGGTACTTGGGTGATTATGTGACCAAGATTTTAAGTGGGAGGTTTTGAGTTCGAATCCCGGTCAGTACAAGATTTTTGAGATTTAATTGTACCACATCCACGTCAGCGTGCCACGTGGCTATTCCGTCTCAAATATCCACGTCACTTGGAACACGTGGAAAAATAATTGGAAAATGTCCAATTCAGAAATGTCACGTAGACGATTTGCATTGATCAATTCAGAAATGTCACGTAGACGATTTGCATTGATCAAAAGAAAAGAGCTAAATACCAAAATGACCTAAATTCAAAAGCACCCGTACATTTTATCCATTAATACCCTAATAATTTCCTACTTACATGAATAATCTATTAATTAATATGTATATGTGACCATATTTCTTCATGGATTTCTAAAAACCATTTACGAAGCTTAAAGTGAAAACTGTTGGCTAGTAAATTAACCGTTCAAATCCGGAACAGGATAGGATTTTTCTGGCACGTAATCGCTTTATTTAAGAATAGGATTAAGTAGCAACTCGAAACCGCTTATTTTAAAAAAAAAATACTAATATATATTGTGAATGTTTAAATCGACTGTTTAATTGTTAGTTACGTAAAAAAAATATTAGTGATAATTTTTTTAGGAAAACATATTATAAGTGAAGTTCTCTTATTATTTCTATCAGTATCATGTATTAATATAATTTACAATTATAATTCGATATAAATTATCGTAATACATATCAAAACTATATATCAAATTAAAACATGTACACACTTATTTTGTACCGTACAATTATGAAGTTTGTATCCTATAATCCTGCAACACATTCATTGTGAATATTATGGTATATGTAACTATCACTTATCCTCACCTACAAGTGTTGGGTCGTCAAAATGGGACAAAATGCAGATGTATTTTGACAAATTTATCATTTTCTAACTTATTAGGTATGTAATAGTTGTTCTGCTCAAAAACTTTCAAAATACATAGAGAAACAAATTGATATCGAACGTCCCAATCGGGCTGTCGGGGCTGCCTAGGACTGAGAGCTTTTTCTTGATTCTATGAGTGGTGCTACATAGCCGTTCTTAGTTGGTGGAGCTAGCGATTTGTCTGGTTAATTCGGTTAACGTACGAGATTCATTTCAATAAGTCTAAGCCGACCGCTTTCTTTCCGACGGGGTTAGTGACAGGTCGGAATTTTTAAATTTTTTTATATTTTTTTTGCTTTTGACTACTAAATAATTAATGTGATTTATTAGAACTGAAATTTTTACAAAATACAGTGATTTAAGTGTCATTTGGATACATATAAAAAACAGGGTACGTTGTACAGTCTGTGCAACCCTGTTTCTTACATGTATCCAAATAATTCCTAAATCACTGTATTTTGTAAAAATTTCAGTTCTAATAAATCACATTAATTATTTAGTAATCAAAAACAAAAAAAAATTAAAATAAAATAAAATTTCCGACCGGTCACTAATCCAGTAAGGAGAAAGCGGTCAGCGTAGAAGAACTCAATTCATTTATAAAATAAACAATTTTTAAGATAACTTTATCCTTTTTTTAAAATTTATCCTTAACGTTAGTTAAAAACATAGATGTATGTGTATATCTCTAATCATGAAGTGTACTAAACAAATGGAGGGAGTAGTTGTTATGATCAATTGATCACACTATTATATAAAAGGAAAATTGAATTGTAACTTAACAATATGTGACAAAACTACTCGAACTTTGTTTTCAAACAAAAGCTAATTGCACCCACAATTAAGTATGAATCGATTTCTAATTAATAACCAAAAAATAGTCTATATTAATTAGTTAATTATATAAAATCTTTCTTAATATATTCACTTTGAAAATTGAGATCAATTAATAAATTCAACTTGTATAGGATATACGTACGTCCAGCATGCATGCATGCATGCATATTTATATATTGCATCATTAGACATTAGGTACAGATCCCTTCAATGTGGAAGTGTATCAATCACGCAATGTGTGCAGAGAGCTCCACTACTTTTAAGAATACTTCCTCATTACCGAAATATAAGATTAAATTCGAATTTTTAATGATAATTTATAATATTCTTTTTTAAAAAAAATATTAAATTAAAATTTAATGAACTCATTAATGTAATAACTCAAATCAAATTTCAAGTCCGAAACAAATCTCAGGTCAAATTCATTCAAATACGATCTTAAACTACATACTAGCCGAATAATATATTATTTGGTCATCTTAGCTCACCACATGTTCATCTAAAAAGTTGAAAATACTCGTGTTAGTAACTTAATTCCTCCCACATTTCATTGTGGACTGAGATGTTACAATTAAACGTTTGGAAACAATAAATTTTATAATTAGTATTGCTTACAGATAATTTATAATAATTATATCATAATTGTATTTATTTAAAATTAAATGATTTCTTATCAATTTTAAATATAAAAATATCTCAAATTAACTTGAAAACAATAATATGAATTCTCTTTTTTGAAATAGAGGGTGTATATTGTACTTCTTCCGTTCCGAATTATAAAATCAATATTAATTTTTTAAAAATCAATTTAAACATGTTCAAATTTGACATGATTCATTCAAATTTTAAAAACAATAAATTTTATAAACTAAATATGTTTTAGGTAGCTTATGATATATGTATATATACACACACACACGTAATTGTAGACATAAATTACATGAATTTATGTTAATTTTGACTTTGAAAATATATATAATTAATTTTTGAAAAATCGATATTAATTTTATAATTTAAAACAAAAAAAGTATAAAATTTGAGTTTTGATTAGTATAATAGTATATTGTTAAATTATCAAAACCAAAGACCCATCACCATCTCCGGCCGCTTAATTATAATTGTCCAACCTCTATACCCGCCCTCCCCCTAATTAATTGTCTTATCTACGCCGCCCCCCGCCCCCTCCCCCCTCCCCCCTCCCCCCTCCCCCCTCCCCCGTCTCCCCTCTCTCCTCTCTAAGATGATGTATTGGTACACTTGTAAAGTATTTTCATAAAAAAATAGTAGTTTATAAAAAATGATATATCAACGTATAATTAATAAAGTAGAGCTGCTATGGACTAAAACAGATGTATGTTAATTAAATACAATTTATCAAAAAATATATATTATCTTCGTCTTCAAAAGAATGAGCAAAGTATAATTTGCACATATATTAAAAAAATTCAAATTTATCCTTGGTGACGGCATAAAATTATATAAAATAACGAG
Organism: Panax japonicus; assembly: GCA_020205505.1. Classification (NCBI taxonomy): domain Eukaryota; kingdom Viridiplantae; phylum Streptophyta; class Magnoliopsida; order Apiales; family Araliaceae; genus Panax; species Panax japonicus. Next base: position 49,096,549 of record CM035109.1, on the reverse strand, counting down.
TACTTTAACTTGTTTATACTAATGGACCCATTAAATGACATACTTATGTTTCAGTTTACATACTTTATCTCACCTTTTTAGATATAATTTTTTTTGTATCTTTAGTCAAAATAAAGGACGGAGGAGGGAGTACGGACATATATAGGAGTAATAAATACAGAAAGAATCATAAGTTTATGGGCCAAACATTCAACATTGAAGCTGACATTACTAAATAGGCTTGTCAGGGCTAGCTTATGGGTCAAACATGGAATATAGAAACAGACCTTACTAAATAGATTGTAGGGGCTAGCTTATGGGCCAAACATGCAATACCAAAGCTGACTTTACTGAATAGATTGAGGGTCCTTAACACTAATATACAACAATTAGAAATTATTTATAAAAATAAAACACACAAAATAATTACAAAAATAACAAAACACAATATATTACTATTCCTAAAATCACGTATCATTAACTCATACACGTCAGTTATTTTTCTTTCATATTTGTAACCCACCGCACCTAAATTCAAGCAACTGATGAAACATGCAACTCCAAATCAATCGGAATAACATATCAACGCCAAATCAATCGGAGAAGCCAAAATCGGAGAAGACGAAGCTTCCTGTCGCGACGCAACTCGAAATCGGAGAAGACGAAACCTGTGGACACGACGCATCTCTAAGATCGAAAAAAGTATACAAAATCAACAACGCCTTCGAGTTTAGTAACCAGAAACTTAATTACTGCAGTGATTGTTGAATACAAGATCAACATCAACTTCGATACAAACACTGAGGTATTTGAGTTTAAAAATTATAAGCACATGGTTACCTATTGTTACTACAAATTACTATATTGGTTACATTTTCTTAAGTTTATCACACTTAAAATTGTCACAAAGTAAGAATACTGAATGTTTTGAGTGCAAATGTATTTCAAAACATGTTTTATATTATGGTTACTAAGGTTAAATAAATTGGTTACTGTATACTGCTGTATTGGTTACTGACTATTATGTCTTGGTTACTGTGTAACATTATACTGTCTAATGCTGTATTAGTTACTGACTAATGTTATCTTGGTTACTGCATAATATTACTAATTAATGTTGAATTGGTTACTGATTAATGTTGACTTGGTTACTATGTAACATTCTTTTAGTTACTGACTAATGCTGACTTGCTTACTGTGTAAAACTATAATGGTTACTGACTAATGTTGACTTGGTTACTTTGTAAAATTATAGTGCTGACTTGGTTACTAACTAATGCTGACTTGGTTACTGACTAATGCAAACTTAATTACTGTAATGATTAATTGGTTACTGTAATATTGGTTGCTGAAGCATATTAATGTATACTTCTACTTATATTTTTTATATTAATGGTTACTTGTTAGCTACATTGGTTACATTCTTACAAAAGTTTGCCTTTAGTTGGTAACAAACAAATTATACTAGTTATTTTTTACTATAAAAATGCAATGCATAATGTATTTATCTTGTGTATACTAAGTAAATATATGTTGGTTACTGTCTAATTTGAATTTGGTTAGTATATAATGTTGACTTGGTTACTGTGTAATAGTATCATGGTTACTGCATTATATTACTGTGTTTTATAGTGATTATTTTATATTGATGGTTACTGATTAACTCATTGGTAGGTACCTTCATACATCTGTTAGTCTTTAATTTGTAACAAAGTCATTACTAATTATTTTGGTTGTAAAATGAATGTAAAAATATTTTTTATAATCTTGGCTACTAATTACATATATCTTAGTTACTGTATAATATGTATTTAGATATTGTAAGGTGTTTATTTGGTTACTCTATACTGTTATTCAGTTTTATAATTGTTTCTTTTATATTGGTGGTTACTCATTGACTACATTGGTTACCTTCATACAACTGCTAATCTGATTATATATATTGGTTGTTGTATACTATTTAATTGGTTACAGTATAATGTGTATTTGGTTGCAGTGACAATTTGACAATTTCTGTAAAGTTTGGACTGTCGGATTTTGGTATTTTTAGATCCTAATTTCATTGAAAACGGGTCAACGATCAAAAGTCACCAGCTTTGCTGATGAACTGCAGGGTTTTTTGGTCGAATTCTATCATTTAGGCCTTCAAAATTGCATGTAAAAATTTGGTTTATTTTCTGGTTACTAAGATTATGTAATTTGGTTACTGTCTAATATTGATTTGGCTACTTTACAATGTTTATTCAGTTGTTAGACAATGGCTATTGACAGTAACCAATACAACACATTTAATTGTTTACATGAATATATAATTGTTTACTGCTAGTAACTATTAACCACATGGTTGGTAACATTTTTGATGGTGTACAATAACCAAAATTGATGTTGATTAATATTTTAATTTTTGATTCCATCATGAGTTATCAATATAAAGTAAACACGTACATTGAACAATTGGTAACTGTTCTGAAATATTTTTATGTAAATTTGGTTATCCATCTAAAATAAAATGGTTATCTCTATATTCATATTTAGTTACCAACTGGAATACACCATTTCCAAATAACTTTTATAACTATGTAATTTAAAAGTATCCATCAGCTAGATAAATGGGAACCCTCACATGTACATTTAGCACTTTATAACTATTCTGATATAAGTTTTTAATTATTTGGTTACTAACAAAAACTAAAATGGTTACCCTTATATGCATGTTTGGATACCAACTTCACCTCTCAAACTATTTTTATTTTAATATGAGATCTATAAGTAACCATATATATAAATAAAAACTCTCACATGTACATTTAACGATTGATGTTTGTCCTGATACAAGCTTGTAACTATCTTTTTACTAATAACAGTAACCATAATGTAACATAATAAAACAGTAACCACATAATTGTATGATAGTAACCAGAATATGTTTTAATGGTAACCAAAACATAAATTTCATGTAATTAAACACAGTTTAGGCAATCCATGTATACTAAACAATTACATATTAACTAGAATAAAAATAACAGTAACAAAAATCCCACATCGAGGGCACAATAATAGTAGCCAAACCATAAGGTAACAGTAACCAAAACAAAATAAAGAAGTAACCAAATAGTTATATGAAAAGTAACTAGAACATGTTTTAATGGTAACCAAAACAGAAATAACATGTATATCCAACCCAGTTTAGGCAACCCATGTATACTCTCACATGTACATTTAACACTGAATATATGTCCTGATACAAGTTTGTAACTATCTGGTTACTACCAGAAAATAAAATGGATACCCTTCTATGCATGTTTGGTTACCAACTGCACCTTTCAAATAATGTATTAAACACAACTTAATACGAACCAACAAACAATGTCAAATAATTAATTATATAATCAAATATGTAATTCCATTTACATAAGCTCCAATAAAACATTACATACTTACTAACCATAACAAATGGTTTTGGATATCCAACAAAAATCAAAGAACGAAACACAATTCAGAAGGACAAGACAACGACAATCGAACTAATCAAAATCTGGTACAAATCTTCCTGAAACTTGAGCTTTTTGGCTGCTGCTACTTTCTTCTTCATGGCTGCTCTCATTCTCTAGAAACGACTTCTACATTATGAACTTGTGGGAGGAAGAAAAATACATTGGGATTAGTGAATAGAGAGCCCATGTAAGATGTGTTTGTGGAAATGAAAGTAGAACTAGAAGAACATAAACCTTGTAGAAGATATCTGAAGGAATTTACAAAAATAATACATCAATGTATACTAAGAAAATACATGGTTTAACCATACTAAAAAGTAATCGAATAGTTATATGACAATAACCAAACTATGTTTTAATGGTAACCAACACAAGAAAAACATGTAGACCAAACCCAGTTTAGTCAACCAATGTATACTAAGCAAATACAAGGTAACCAAAATAACATAAAAAAGTAACCAAAATCTCAAATTGAGGGAACACGAATGGAAACAAAATCCCAACTCAAGGAAACAAAAATGGAATCCAAATCAGAAAATAACAGTAACCAAAAACATACTAAAGAAGTAACCAAATATTTATATGATAGTAACGAAAACATGTTTTAATGGTAACCAATACATAAACAACATGTACACCAAAACCAGTTTAGTCAACCATATATACTAAGCAAATACACGGTAGCCATAACAACATAAAAAAGTAACCACAATATCAAATCAAGGTAACAAAAATGGTATCCGAATTTCAAGCTAACAGTAACCAAAATATAATGCAGAAGTAACCAAACAGTTATATGATAGTATCTATTTTTTATTACTTGACGTAGCTACAACGTAAGCATTACATCAAGCCCCCATAAATTGGTCTTGTGTCAGTATATGATATAGAAGTAAAATGACAAAATGAAGATGAAACAATCATGATCATTCAAAAGCGGATTAGATATGTTAAGAGTCTAAACAATTTTAAAATAACTATCCACTTTAGCAAATATTATGCTGTTAAATGATGTCTATCGCAAATAACCCAGTCATAGAGAAAAATAAAAATTCCTTCAATAATAAAAATTAACATAAACAGAATGTCGCCAGAAGTACAAACTTAGAGTATGACAACATCACTTCAATCATGTACATATCTCATGGTAGATTCTAAAAGGAGGCGGTTCTACCAAAGCAAAAACTCCATCGTCTGAAGAAGTAGATTCAGTCCGTTGACGACGAGTGGCTTCAAGAGGAATGAGAGAAATAGTAAGGGCGGAGAGAAGAAGAAGAAGAAGAAGATTTTAGAGAGAGAAATACCAGAACAAAGGATATGGGAGTTGGGAGAAAAAGAAGGAAGAAGAAGAAGATTTCACGCATTTAAAAAAAACCACCAGATTTGCCATATCAGCCCATTAATACTAATCCCTTAAATTAAGGAATCCTAATTGCACTATTATTGTAAATAAATATAGAAAAGTGTAATATTTTTGTAATTATTTTATAGGTGTATGATTTTTGTAATTATTTCTAAAAAGTACTAATATATGTAATTCTTCCAATAGATTGTCGAGGCTAGCTTATGGGCCAAACATGAAATATCGAACCTGGCCTTACTAAATAAATTGTGGGGGCTAGCTTATGGGCCAAACATGCAATATCGAAGCTGGTCTTACTAAAAACTATCTTCCAATCTTAAACGAAGCCCACCACTGCTAAAAAGATATATTAAACATCGAATACACAGTTTCCAAAAGAAAATGAGTCCAATTAATATTGTTTGGATTTATGATATGCCATTTATTCTCTAAATTTTAAAATTGATGTGATACACATAACTTTTAAAATAATAAATATTTTATGATTAACAGTTAGATAATTTATAATAATTACGATTGAGTTACTTAATATTAAATATTTTTTTGTATCAATTTTGAAAGTTTCAACTTTTACAAATTGTTTCTAAAATGTTAAAAGTGTTAAATACATTTTTCTCTCCATTCTACCGGACCTCGGTTTACAAATGCATCACTAAACTAAAAATTTTTACAGTCAACTCATTGAACTATAACTTTTTTACAAAAATTGAAATTTCCGTCTAAAAGTGTTAAAAGTTAACGGAATGTTTATGTGACACCACATCGATGCTTAGGTGGATATTCAACAATTAAAAATACAACAATTGTCAATTCTATAACAAATAGTTAAACAAAATATAAATCAAATTAATGTACATAACAAATAATTAAATAAATTAAGAATAAAATAAATTAATGTATACTTTTTACAAATGTATTTATATAAAATTAATGAATTCGTATTATTTTTTAAATTTTTAAATATTTTAAGTTCACTTTAAAAATATAAAATTATCTAATATTTTGACATGGAGGAATTATTATTATTACTATTATTAATAATATTAATATTATTATTATTATCATTATTATCTCTCTGTTTTTTTTTCTTGAAAATTCTAAATATCATCAAGAAGAAATATTTAAAAAGTCATGAGAAATTTAGAAAAAAATTGCTAAATTTTTTATTTAAAAAATATATTTTTAATCTTTTGCAAAGTTAAAACTAATGATATTTACATAATTAAACCTAATTATCTAAACACTACTATCTTCTTCTTCTTCTTTATTTTGGCTATTTTTTTAAAATTTCACCTAGGGTTTTTTTTTCCAGATCTGATCTCTCATCCATCGTCATCTTCACCTCCGAAAAATCCATTACCGTCGCCAGTGGACTCAATCTGTCAAGCTTGATTCGATCTCTAATGTCCATAACTCGCAACCCCTCTATTAACTTTCCACCTGTCAGCAGCGAAAAAAACTGAGACACCGCCGTCGAGGACTGGTACAACGATTGTCTTTAGAGGAATCTCTAGAAGATCGATTCGGCTAGGGGCTCTTTCGAATCTAGTTGACAACAAATCTTTCAAAATTTTGAATTTCAAATTCAATTTGTTAGAACCCATTTGAAACCCCAATTTGTAGAACGAACATCTCTCTGTCAATCTCTTTCAAGTGGGTTAAGAAACCCATTTGAAACCCTAATTTTTTTCGAGTACAACCTACATGCCCTTTTAGATCCATCCAATTTCTCTTTCATCCTATACATCCATGTAACCACAACCATGGGCAGATCTATGACCCCACTCAATTTTTGGGAGTCAAATTTCAATTTGATTTTGATTTTATAAAGTGTTTAATGAAAATAAAAAATTTAGATTAAAAGACTATTAAATATCTCAAATTTTTACTAACACAAACACTCTGTTAGATCCCAGAGGGCACAATAGATCTAGAAGGGGGGGTTGAATAGATTCTTTTCTTTTAAAATACTTTTCTGGTTTATGATGTATTGTTCATATTAGATTATATGACAAACATAGAATCTTTTTAAGCACAGCGGAATAAGTAAAAGATTCCCCTCCTTCATTGATATATTCATAATCATACAAACATTGTTCGTTGGGTTAGTTTAGTTGTAAGCAGTTAAAACATACATAGCAGTTATAGCAGTTATAGACATAATGTAAATGACATAATGTAAAAGACACAAGGGGTTTTAAGTGGTTCAGAGACTCAAGCTCCTAATCCACTCTTCTGCTTTCAACTAGCAGGATTTCCACTAAGGAAGGGCAGCACCCTGAATCTCTACGATTCCTTCAAGGCCAGCAGCCTTGGGACTTCAGTTCACTAAGAACTCTTCAAGGCCAGCAGCCTTGGGACTCCTCTAGTTCCCTAGGAACTCTTCAAGCCCAGCAGGCTTGGAACTTCGTTTAGTCCCTCTGGACAAGGACCCTTTGGCCCTGCTTTGTTTAGTCCCTCCGGACAAGGACCCCTCAGGCCCTGGCTTCTTTGAGTTGTTGTTGTTGTTGTTGGAGTCGGTGCTGAGCTGCTAAGATGTCTTCATGCTCTGAACATCTTCTATCTTTAGCAACTTCGGCTTGATCATCCTTGAAGAGCAGTTGAGTGTTGCATGATGCTAAGCTTCTTAGGTTGCTCAACTACTCCGGATGACCCCTTGATGAATTGCCTTGAAGATCATTCTCCTTGGTACTTGATGGCTGCACATGAGAGGCTTCTAGGATGACTGTAAGCTCTTCTGCAAGGTACCTAGAAGCTTTCTCAAGCTTTGACACCAAGATGGCTTTTGTGATCTCCCTTCTTGCTACTCGATGCCTTCCCATGATGAACTTGCTAAGATGACCGTAAGCTCTTCTCTATTGTACTTAGAGTCTTCCCATGATGGACATTCAGATGGCATGATGCACTTCTTTCTCTCGGCAGTTCAGAACACTCTTCATGTAGTAGAACTCTCACTTCTACATAGTAGAACTCACACTTCTACTTCTTGCTTGATCTGACTTTTGAGTGTTCTTGGTGGATCGTAGAGTGAGTCTCTGGACTCACTATTACTTGATTCGATCAGTCCACCTTCTCTCCAAAACTCAACTTCTCCAACACTTTTTGATCTTTGAAGCTCTTCTTCATTTATACACCTTCCCAATCCTTCCGTTGGAAAGTAGCCGTTGGAAGCTATTCAAATGTCTTCACAGATCTCAAGTTGCTTGATGTAGACTGCTTGATGTGACATGACATACTTTTTCTGACTCTGCAGTCTAATTTTTCACCTACCCTGTCAAATGTATCACTTTACTGTCCTGGGCAGGTCGAAGACTTTATTTCTTCTGATTTCTCGATCAGAGGTTGTCCTTTTGCATCGATGCTCTCAATAAGCACTTGTCCGAATTACCCTTCAGATTGAACAGTTGCCAATGCCTCAATTTTCAGGTATTCGAGCTCTACGATTCTGATGCACGTCTTTAAGGACCTGATCGTAGTGTCTTGTTGACTGGTGGAGACAACACTACGATCTAGAAGAGTGTTGATTGGATCTTCAATGTAGAACACCTCTTTCTTGTATTGTGCAGTGCTTCAATACTTCTGTTTGCTTTGACTGTTCTCAAATACTGATGGCCTAATTCCTTACTCTGGTTCTCTTCTGAATATCAAGACACTTCAGATTTGTGGCGCGTCCAGCTTGCTTTCTCCTGGTGATCTTCCGCTCACTTATCATCAATGAACTGACCCTGCACTTAATCACTTTAGCCTTGCTCTTCAAAAGCTGACCAGTATCTCGGTTCACCTTCCATCAGTTCTTTCTTTGTCTGACAAACACTACGATCCTGGTTGCTTCCAAGATCGTTGTCTTCTGTTTTCTTGATAGCAACTGCATTAGCTGACTTTTCCTTAGTCAACTGCTGAAGTCTTCTTTGAATCATCTTGTGGAAGACTTCATCACGAACGGCCTTTCAACTCAATCTTGATGCTGATTGGTTTGGTGCTTACTTCTTCTGCTAGCTTGCATGTCATTCGTTGAGTGCTCTCTGGTTCCCTTCTGTGGATTACATCTTTACAGTGCCAACCAGAGGCTTCGTACCTTTGGATATTCTGGGAGTGCTCATTCGTTGAGAACCGTATCTGCTCTACGATTCTAACTTAGCATTGTGAGCATTACTGTTGGAGTCGTAGTTCTGCACTCTACGATTCAGCTTCGGCTGTGCAGACACTACGATCCCGAAGATCAGATCTTGACACTCTACGATTTCTGCCTTGAGCTTGTTGTCTTCATCTGATCTTGTCCGACTACGATCTCTGCATTTGTTCAGTGGACTCTACGATCGCAGAGTGTGGTCTACGATCCTTGTCTTTGACTTCGGCATCGCTAGACTCTACGACTCTGAGCGTAGAGTGCATTTCATACTTAGCTTCGGCAGATTGTCGTTTGGCTTATAGGCAGGCTGTCTCTACGATTCAGAACATGACTTCCTCAGTACACTACGATCCCGAGGAGGCTCTTCTCGACACACTACGATCCTTCTTCGTTTCCCCTGGAAGTCTACGAACTCCGAGATCTCACTATCTTGTATACTCCTATTCTGCCTCGATAGCTCCCGAGTTGACTCTGACTCTCCTGGCAGACTACGACTTCTGGTGCAGTGCTCGACGATCAGACAAGCCTATCTATTACATCATAAGATCAACCTAACAAGCTTGATTTTTCTATATTTATAGTCCTTGTACATCATTTCTTTTTAAGGACTTTACAAAGCTGTTTTGCTTATGTAGGATCAACCTAACATTTTTGATCAATTCATTCTAAGTCCTTGTACATATATTTTTATTATCTATCAAAGGACTTAACAACTTTTCTCCATGCAAACATACTTGCATATTCATTCATATATATATATATATCATAATCAAATCATATAAATAGGAATATCATTCACATGTTTATTCCTGACACACTCCACTCTTTTATATTGTTTAGTAACTTACATTGAACATGATATTTTTGCAGCTATTGAAATGAGACTATCATGCATTACAATAGTTTCAAACAATGAAATCTCGAAAAATATTATTATAAATAATATTTTAACAATATTATTTAGTTTTGTAATTTACTTTAGAGGACACAAGAAGTGTCTTTTATAATAAAAGTGTTTTAAAAAATTATAAAATATCAATTTATATATAACATAAAATCGAGGATTCGAAGTGTATTCAATTACATAAAATAATATCAATTTTATATGATAGATCACACAATTATTTGAAATATTCCTCGCATTCTGGCGCCTTTATTTTATTGTATTTTATTTTTTTTATAAGTTTTTGTTTTAAAAAAATTGACCCCACTGAACTAATGGGCTGGATCCTCCCCTGACCACAACCATCTCTGTTGTCCGCCACTACCCGCCACCGAATAATGGCTTCGTTACAGGAATCGCAAGAAGAAAAAGTGGTGAACGATGAATCTGGTGTGGGGATGAACCTAGTGGGCTGGTAGGTAATACAATAATCAGAGGCGGAACTAGGGGGCGGGGCGGGGCGGGGCGGGGCGGGGCGGGGGCGGGGGCGGGGGCGTGGGCGGGGGCGGGGGGGGGGGGGGGAATCTGCCCCTGGTAGCAGGCGACGGTCCAGGCAGAACTAGGGGGAGGGGGAGGGGGAGGGGGAGGGGGCCGCCGGCCAGCCAATCACTGCTGTCTTTGCTGAGTGTGGGGAGAAGGTTGGTGAGGTTTGTTGTGTTTGTTAGGGTTTGAGATATTGCTCGTTGTGAGAGTGAGGGCGGCAACGGTGGTGGGGGTGGGGTTTTCCGGGGTGGTGCCATCGGTGATGGCGGTGGGGGTTTTTGTTTGTCTTGGCCTGAGAGACAGTTTTAGGAGTTTGTAGAATATTGTGGTGGTGGTGGAAATATGTGGAAATTAACGTGAGAAATGTCTTGGCGTATGGGGCTAGCTGGCTAGTTTTGGTGGTGGAAGGGGGGAGGTAATAGAGCAATAACTGTAAGCAATAGAGATGGCTAAAGTGGCTAGAGCAATAACTGTGAGAAAATTAAAGTGTTGTTTATTTACATTTGATTGTCTCTTAATGTACTGCCTCTTATTCGCTAAGAGGCATGATGCTGTTTGTTTTATTTTTTTACCTCTGAATGTCTCTTAATCGGTAAGACAGAAAATGAAATCTTAATAATTAAGAGGCACCTCTTAATGAAATTTTTTTGATAATTTTTTTATATAAATATATTCAACAATATTATGCACTCAGTTTTATTAAATTGAATATTTAAAATTATTAAATAAAATTTTACCCTTTAAAATGATAAAATAGTGCCATTAAGAGATAACTTACTTTTTAGTTATCAAATAATATTTTAGATTCAGACATCATAACCATTCAAATGACCTAATTTATTAAGACATCATAATCATTCAGATCTTAATTCATAAGTTTATCAAACACAACCTAAGTGTTAAATGGTAAAGTGACTACTACCCCCCAAAAGACATAATTTGAATAGTAAAATGGTAAAGTGATAACAATATTATTAATAAAATTGATTACAATTACTCATTATAATACTAGATCAATTATATGGCTCAAGTGTTCATAGCTATCCTGAATTAATATACATATATATATATATATATATATATATATATATATAATGTGATTACTAAAAATCAAAAATATTTAAAAATCAATATATGGTTTTTTTTTGTGAGACGGGAGAAATATTTAAAATATAAAATTAATTAGCTTTTAATAATATATCAATGAAGAAAGTTTTTAATTCAAGTTCGGAATTTTTTTTTAACTAACATGAAACAACGTCCTTTCATTAAAAAAATAAAAAAAATTAATCATCTTATCAGGATTTAAGCATAAGACAAACATATTATCTTTTTCTTCTTCGCCTCTTCCTTAGTTTCTCTTCGTTTCTTCCGCCGCTCACTCCTCAGCCGCGCCTCTCCGCCTCTGGCCGGCGGCCGTTGCTGCTTCCTTGCTCCGTCATCAATAAATAAAAAAAATTTATTTATATATTTTGACCCTTTTATAAATAAGTACTGGTTCCGCCACTGACAATAATAGACAAAAAAATAATTTTTCATTCTTAATGTTGAGAGTATTAAACCAACCCATTTACTTTCCAATGTACATAGCAACAACTAAGATGATATCACATGAAGTAGTTGACGTGGATGTACATTTAAAAGTGACGTGAATGTTCTATTAAAAGTCAACTCATTTAATGGATTTTGTAACGATTTGAAAATAATTTGTAATTCAATGAGTTGATTGTAAAAAAATTCAGTTTAATAATACATTTATAAACCGAGATCGAGTAGAATGAGAAAAAATGAATCTAACCCAATGTTAAAACGAAACATTTAAAAAAAGAAGAGGGACTAATGCCGATGTTAGTAAGTGATTTGATTTTGTCTGTACCGATGTTTAGGCTAAACATAGGCATGTAGATTTTGGAAATAATATTAATTTATAAAACTCTAATATTCAAAATCAATATAATGTTATTTAAAATAATGAAAACTACAAATATGATCACTAGTAGGCTCTTTAGGTAATTTATAATAACTATAATTATTTATTCGAAAAACTATTAAATCCCATTACTTTTAAATTTTAGTCAAAACCTCTCAACGAGTAATTGGAAGTTTTAAAAATACAAATCAAACTAGACTTCTACTACCTCTCTAGCATTCTAAATAACATCAGCTAAATTCTCAAACCCTAGTTTTAATATATATATATATATATATATATATATAATGCTTTTTGATTCGTATATATATATATCCAAGCATAATAATTTCCTTCCTCTAACTTATTAATCCCATCAATTATGCCAATATACGTATGAATATATACAGATATATCTCTTCATTGGAAGCAAAAAGGTTGTTTAAACTTTAACCCGGAATTTGGACGGAAAACAATCAACATATGGTCCTTGGTTTTGATATGAAAATCATAGCAAGGTACCTGTAATTAAGTGTGTGTGTGTATATATATATATATAGAGAGAGCCGTTCTAAAACGGATCAAATTAGCGGACCAAGACAAAAAAACACGCGGGTCGGGTTTAACCCGCAAAAACACGCTAGTTAAACCTGACCCGCGTGTTTTTTTGCCTTGGTCCGTTCTTTGGTCCGTTTATTTGGTCCGTTGGAGATTCTCTCCGTATATATATATATATATATATATATATATATATATATATATATATATAGAACAAGGATCCTGTCCGGGAGTCCGGACAGGTCCTAAAATCCGGACCACTTTTTTTTTTGAAACAATTAAAAAAAAATAATTCTGGAACTGAAATTTTTCCATAATATAGTGTTTTGGGTGTGTTTTTAATACCTATACCAACCAATGTATGTACAGTCTGCCCAGACTGTACAGAAATGTTTTGGTATAGTCATCCAAATCACGCCCAAAACCCTGTATTGTGGAAAAATTTCAGTTCCATAATTTTTTTTAGTTGTTTCAAAAAAAAAAGCAAAAAAAAAAGAGTCCGGATTTTGTTAAAATCCGGGAGTCCGGACCTGATCCGGACTCTATATATATATATATATATATATATATATATATATATATATATATATATATATATAGTTCTCAACTTATTGATTGAATGTATACTTAGATTTGCCAATATATATTTCAAAAAGTCTGGTTTAGATGGTGAATTATTTGTGACTCTGTGTTGGCTCACAAGAACGTTCATTAGGAAATTTACAGGACTTAAAAATATTTATAATTTTAGAAAAGTAAACGTAAAAAAATTAAGTTCACATGCTTTAATTTGTGTTGGGTTAATTTGGTTAAGATTTTAGTCAAAAGTCGACTAATTAATTTGTTTTATGACGATGATTCAATTTGTATCCAAAAAATCGTCGTCATAACCGATTATTGTATACATACATTTTTCCATATATATATATATATATATATATATATATGTGTATATATATATAGAGAGAGAAAATTACTTGTAGTACTATACTAGTGTAGTACATGAGTCCTGACTAAAACACACAAAGAAAGTGACGAATTTTCCGGCTTAGATCAAGGAATTTGAAAGGGACAGTAGCTTGTTAATTGATGGAGTTTCTACTATTATTAGCTATGATAATAATAAAGTTACAGTCTACATTGAATCGGATCAATTAGAAAATTCAGACAAATTAATTATTGAGTGCATGTGCAAGCTGGCTAGGGAGTAGTACTTATTAAAACTCACATTATTTATTTTGGTACAAAAGTCAAGAACTAACTTGTATTTTACAAATCAACCCTCAAGATACAACCTTGGGATTGTTGTGGTCACCATAATAGCCATCTAGTTGTACTCCCCATACCCACAAAAATTATGTTATTTTTCAGTAGTAGCCATATATATATAACCAAGTAGATATGATATATATACCATATATATATATAGAGAGAGAGAGATTTTCTTCTTGCTCTTGTAAGGGATGCACAAAAGCTAAATTTTGAGATTAATGTTTATAAACTGCCTATAATTAATTATGGTACATTTTTTTAGCAGGCTATGGCGGCACAATAGTTGGGACACGGATATGTCAGGGGCTCCGCCGTGGTGGCCACCACGAAACAGGGCTGGAAGAACTATTAGAACTGTCCTGCTTCTCTTTATTTTCCTTATTGTTGCAACCTATATTCGGATCGATTTTGTAAGTTCCAATAATTATTCAAACATAAAACAGTTTTTTTTTAATTTTTATTATTGTTTATTACGATACCACTTTATATGGGTATGTTCTTCTTTTTTTTGCAGAATATAGTTTATGTTGGTGATGTTATTAATGTTACTAAAGACCCTAATGTTGGGTCATGATATTTCTCCTATATTGGGCCGGGTACATTGGATTCACTTATTAATTAAGATATTGGGCTCATTGGGCCCAATCATTATATTGACTTCATTTAATCCTATAGAAACCGGGCTGGGTCAATGGGTCAGCCCATTGGGTCATTTAATATCTATTACTTTGACTTGTAATGATGATATAGTATGACAGTTGACCAAGATACCTGCCATACATTAATGTGGATGGGATTATAGCCGGCCGGCGAGGTGAACAGCATCAAAAAGCAATGTACAGGTTTCATGCAGCCGGTAGAACCCATCAGATCATGGGGATATGTCAGATGGTAGTAGGTGGCACAATATTCCATGCAAAGATATTATTTCCCACCGAGTAAGTCTTCATGGTAAAAGGTATGTATTACACACACAACCATAGATTAACACAATTCATACTCACATTGCACTAGACTTTTTCCTCTTGAGTTAACCTTGTAAACAGACATACTTACTCTCACGCCTGAGCTATCCCCCGGCGGTCCGGCCGTCAAGCTTGTGGTGTTGTCGTGTTTACTGTGCAGGATCAGGACGTCTTTCGTGATTGGGACGTGAAGAAAGATCTTGACGTTAACATTGGCGCTAGAAGGAGGGCTGAGTTCTAGTGTCCTGAGTATTTTTCAATCACTCATCTTGTTTTATTCTATCCGGTTTTCATGGGGAAGAGTAGAACACCTACACCCGAAGGACAGCCAATGGCTGTCAGTGATTCAGCACCGCGAATATCTGCCAAAGATCGTTTGGGACCAACTATAAGTGTCCATGCTAGCACAGCATCCAAACGTTCACACGAAGATTCTCGACCAAGGGCGGTAGGCAAAGCAAAGCGTAAGCTTATATTCCCCATAGAGAGAGAGCCTGGTCATGGTCGGAAACGAGTAGAAGGCACCCCGCCTAGAACTCGAAACCGAGATGACCAAAACGCAAAAGCCTCCCGTTTGGCAAAGATGGCAGACGAAGCAGATAAAGCCATGGAAGCACTTATGAAACAACGTCAGGACATAGCTGAGCAAATGGCTCGAGTGGCAGAATTAAGAAACGAGGAGCTCAGTTATGTCCAATCCGAAGAGCAAGGGCATCGAAGCGGAAAAGAACCTGCTCACTCAGTACGAGAGTTTCTAGGTCGAACTAGGGAAAGAAGAAGGTCTCGTAGCCCTACTCCTCAGAGATCAAAGAGAGCACTTGTCATCGCACATTCTCGCCATAGTGCCCGAAGTCAAAGACGAAGTATATCCAGAGGACATACTCCCGAGAGTCTACTGAGGGTACCCCGCCCTGTAGATACTCGTCATAGGAGAAGTCCCTCTAGAATGGAAGGATCTGTTGAGAAGATCCGATCTGCTCACAGAAAGAAAGAATTGCCAGAGAAAGAGGCATCGTCACAACCAGAAGGCGTGGAATATCTGGTTAAGGAATTGAAGGAGCTTCGGAAGCAGCTTGCCGAAGTTCAGAAAACCAAAGACACTCCGGGAAAGAAGGCATCCCCTTTTTCTGCGGAAATTCTTAGTGAAAAGGCTGATCCCACCAAGAAGTTGCCCCACATCGAAAGCTATGATGGATCGGGGGACCCTTACGACCATAGTCAGGCATTCGACCGACTTATGGACTATTATGACTTTAGCGATGCAGCTAAATGTCATACGTTTGTCACAACGCTCAGAAAAGATGCCCGACAGTGGATGGGGACCCTACCCTCGGATTCTATCTCGTCCTGGGAAGATATGTGCAGCAAATTTCATGCTCGTTTTGGGAGCAACAGAAGAAGAGGAAAGACAACTGGTTCATTGGCTCAAGTCCGACAGTCCTCTAACGAGTCTTTAGGCCAGTACGTGAAACGATTCCGTGAAGCAGTCGGCCAAGTGGCAGATCTGAATGATCTACAGGCTGTAGGACTGTTTCAGAATGGTTTAGATCTGGTCAAGTCGGAAAAGTTGGTGAAAAAACTTATGTTTAACCATCCGAAGAGTCTCGCCGAAGCCTTTGACAAAGCCGAAGGTTATATCGTGGTAGAAGAAGCCATGAACAGTCTCAAACGTCCTTCGGATCGGTTCAAAGAGACAGATGGGGATAAGGCCGATGCGGATCAGAAGAGACATGAAGGGAATAAAGACCGCCACGAAGGCGGATCGAAGAGATACAACAACTGGAGGCAGGGTGGAGGACGTTCGTCCGCTCCACCTCAAAGGGTAAACAGAGTTTACACAGCACTTAATACAGATAGGGCTGTTATCTTGGACCAAATCAAAAACCAACCTATCTTTGAACCGCCTCGAGATAACATCAAGCCCGGAAAAGGTAACCCTCGCAAGTATTGTGATTATCATCAAGCCTCAGGTCACGATACGAACGATTGTGCCAGTTTAAAAGAGTTTATCGAAAGAAAGATACAGGGGGGATCTTTAGTTCAGTACATAGCTGCCAGAGATAATCAACAGCAAGGTCAGACACCCATCCAGGCGGCTCAACCAGTTCAGCTGACGTTACCGGCTACGGGACAACCAGCCAGGCATGTGATCGATGTCATCACCGGGGGGACTTCTGGAAAGCTAGTTGGGAGGAAGCGCCGAAGCCATTTGGATTCGGTCATGTCGGTGGCGGGTACCTTCCCGAAGACCGATAGACCTTATCCGAACACGGTAATCTCTTTTACTGATGAAGATTACCCTTCGGAAGCCATCGAACCACACGAAGGATCATTGGTACTAACTGCACAGGTGGGTTCGGTGGATATGAAAAGAATGATGGTGGATAACGGGTCTTCTGTAGACATCCTATATGCTCATGCTTACCAAAGAATGAATCTGGAGGGACAGAAGATGGAGATAGGCCAGGAGGCTCCTCTGTATGGTTTCAGCAATGATCCGGTTAAGGTGGCCGGAACTATTGAGTTACCGGTAATATTTGGAACCGCCCCCCAACAGGTAAAAATTATCTGCAAATTTTATGTTGTGCATGTTGATTCTGCTTATAATGCTATTTTGGGGAGGCCTACCTTAATTGCTTTGCAAGCTATAACATCAATACCCCATTTCAAAATCAAATTTCCCACTGCTCATGGGGTCGGTGAGGTGAAAGGAGATCTAGACCTGGCCAGAAGGTGTTATAGAAATGCCGTTATCACTTCGGGAGTGGGGGTATCAAAGCAGCAGCAGACCATGGCGATTGAGGTCGAACCCTTCACCGAAAGCAGTTCAGAACCGTTGGTCACACCAGCTGAAGAAACAGAAGAAATAGAGCTCATTCCTGGCAAAAAGGACAGAACGGTGAAAATAGGTTCGGGCTTGCCGGAACCTCTCCGGACGAACCTCATGGAACTCCTGAGGTGTTTTGTTGATATTTTCGCGTGGGAACCTCAGGACATGCCGGGAGTAAGCAGGAATATTGCGGAGCATAGATTGGAGGTGGACCCGTTGAAGAAGCCAGTACGGCAGAAGAGGAGGATCTTTGCACCGGAGCGTCAACGAATCATTGATGAGGAGATTGCAAAATTGTTGGCAGCTGATTTCATCTTTGAAATCGACTACCCGCAATGGATGGCTAATGTGGTTCTAGTCCAGAAGCATAATGGCAAATGGCGAGTCTGCATTGATTATAGCGATCTGAACAAGGCCTGTCCGAAGGATTTCTACCCGCTGCCCCACATTGATCAGCTCATTGATGCCACTTCGGGGTATGCTCTATTAAGTTTTATGGACGCATTTTCTGGGTATCATCAAATCTCCATGTGCAAAGAGGATATACCGAAGACGGCGTTCATTACGCATCGTTCGGTATATGCCTATAAGAAAATGACTTTTGGCCTCATTAATGCCGGAGCAACATACCAGAGAATGATGAACCATATTTTCAGACATCAGTTGGGCAGGAATATTGAGGTTTATGTAGATGATATGATTGTCAAGAGCATGTTGGTACATAAACATTTGGACGATTTAGAAGAATGCTTCCAGACCATTCGTCAACACAACTTAAGGCTGGATCCGACTAAGTGCACTTTCGGTCTGGGTTCTGGTAAATTTCTGGGTTATCTTGTCAGCCGAAGAGGAATCGAAGCCAATCCGGAGAAGATTCAAGCGATCCTGGACATGAAGACTCCTCAGTCATTTAAAGATGTTCAACGTCTGACTGGAAGGATTGCAGCTTTGCGGAGGTTTATGTCCAAGTCAGCAGAAAGGTGTTTACCGTTCTTCAACACATTGAAGGGGCCGAAGAATTCAAAAACTTTCCAATGGACTTCAGAATGTGAAGACGCCTTTCAAGGCGTTAAGTCCTATTTATCTTCGGCGCCTTTGCTGGTGAAACCCGTCCCTGCCGAGCCTCTATATTTATACCTCGCAGCTAGTCCGATGGCAATAGGAGCTGTTTTGGTACGCCAAGTTGGGGGTAATCAACATCCGGTTTATTATGTGAGCCATGTCCTTCGAGATGCTGAAACCAGGTACCCAAACATTGAAAAGTTTGCTTTCGCTTTAATAACTGCTAGTCGAAAGCTTAGGCAATACTTCCAGGGTAGACTGGTAATAGTATAGACGGATCAACCTTTGGAGAAAATTATGAGCAGACCAGAGGTATCAGGGAGATTGGCTGCATGGACGATGGAATTATCTCAATTCTTCATTGAATATCATCCCCGAACCGCCATCAAGGGGCAAGCTTTAGCTGATTTTATGATCGAATGTTCGTTTTCTGAAGCTGATGAATCCGTGGCCGAAGCTGAAGGGTCTGATAGGGCAGTTGTCGTCCTTCAACAGAAAGAGAGTTCGTGGACGCTGTTTGCGGATGGGTCTTCAACTTCGGACGTCAGTGGAGCGGGGGTTATTTTGACAAGTCCAGAGGGATTCAGAGTGCAACAGGCTATCCGTTTTCAGTTTAAAGCGACGAATAATGAAGCTGAGTACGAGGCAGTATTGGCTGGTTTGCGACTAGCGAAGAGTCTAGAAGTACAGAGAATAATCATTTTCAGTGATTCTCAGTTAGTCGTGAAACAATTTACTGGGGAATACGAAGCTCGAGGTCCCCGGATGATCAAATATTTGAAAGAATTAAAGGATCGGCTTCAATACTTCTCATCATATGAATTTCAGGGGGTCGAACGAAGCAACAATTCCGTTGCTGATGCACTTGCCAAGCTGGCTACTACGGATGTTAATGTTTTTGAAGGATCAGTATACTTGGAAATTCTACAACATCCTAGTGTTCATCACGAAATGGTGACGTGCATTGACCGAACCAACTGTTGGTTGACTCCCTACATAGAATATTTGGCTGATGGCGTCTTACCTTCGGATCGGATGCTCGCTAAGAAAGTCAAGTATAAAAGTGCTAATTTTGTTCTGATTGATGGGGATCTTTTCCGAAGGGCCTTCTCGTCTCCGTTATTGAAATGCCTGACTCCATCAGAAGCCGAATACGCTCTCCGAGAAGTGCATGAAGGCATTTGTGGCGACCATATGGCTGCTAAGTCATTAGCCTATAAAGTACTTCGTCAGGGATACTACTGGCCTACAATCTTCAAGGAAGCAACCGAATATGTGAAGAAGTGCGAGAAGTGCCAGCTCAACAGTCCAATACCGCATCAGCCACCAGAAGAGCTATACTCGATCCTATCTCCTATACCCTTCGCTGTCTGGGGGGTTGATATATTGAGGCCGCTACCGAAAGCAAAAGGTCAGGTCAGTTTTGTTATAGTTGCCATAGACTATATGACCAAATGGGTTGAAGCAAAGCCACTTAGGTCAATAACGGAACAGGAATGTTTGAAATTCATGAAAGAGTCAGTTGTATTCCGTTTCGGAATTCCTAAGGTGGTAATATCAGATAATGGCCGTCAATTTGTTGGATCAAAATTTGAAGCTTTCTTAACAGAGTTGGGGATCCAACACAGGAAGACTTCAGTGGCTCATCCTCAATCAAACGGACAAGTTGAAGTGACCAACAGAACATTATTGAACGGGATCAAGCGCAGACTGGACGAAGCTAAAGGCAGATGGCCAGAAGAGCTATTAAGTGTTTTATGGGCATATCGAACTACTCCGAGGACTACAACAGGAGATTCCCCTTTCAGATTGGCCTATGGTACTGATGCCTTAGTCCCAATTGAAATCGGATCCCCCAGTCTTCGAGTCAGTCATTTCAACGAGATTTACAACGAGGAAGGACTAAAGACCAATCTTGATCTATTGGAAGAAGTCAGGGAAATAGCCTTAATCAGATTGGCAGCATATCAGCGAAGAGTGGCCAGGCATTACAATAAGGGGGTAAAACTTCGCAGATTTGAAGTAGGAGATTTTGTTCTCAGAGAAGTCGAAGCGTCTACACCTCAGAATTTGGGAAAGCTAATGCCAAATTGGGAAGGACCCTATGAAGTCACAGAGGTTCCGAAGCCAGGGACTTATCGTTTGAAAGCATTAGATGGCTCAGTAATCAAAAACACTTGGCACGCTGGCAGGCTCAGAAAATATTTTCAGTAGATTTATTGTCAAATACATCAAAAGTCTGTAAATATCTACATCATCATCAATAAAAGATCATCTTTTCCCTCAAAAAGTTTTGTCTTTGTTGCTGCGTAGTTCATGGGAGTTAGGAGGTTCGGGAGGACTTGCTGACCATTCGATGGTAGCCTATTCGGCAGGTGGTCACTATTTGGCAGTGTCAGGCCTTTCGGGGTAGGCATTTGTCGCCACTATTTGGCAGTGTCAGGCCTTTCGGGGTAGGCATTTGTCGCCACTATTTGGCAGTGTCAGGCCTTTCGGGGTAGGCATTTGTCGCCACTATTTGGCAGTGTCAGGCCTTTCGGGGTAGGCATTTGTCGCCACTATTTGGCAGTGTCAGGCCCTTCGGGGTAGGCATTTGTCGCCACTTAGACCTTGTCAGGCCCTTTGTGGTAGGCAAGTGTCATCTTTTGGTTCTGTTAGGCCTTTCGGGGTAAACAAACCTTCAGTAAAGCAAACCCGTCTCACACTTCGGTAACTGAATAAGTATCCCTTTACTTTATCACCTAAATTTTCTCTAAGTGTTGAGTTCAGAATGCATTGTTATATATAACCTCATTTTATCTGTTATATGACTTGCTCAATTGTTAATTGACAGTTTGGTTTCAACCCTCGGAAGGGTTTCTTTTACATACATTTGTCCGTATTAATCCTTATTGAAATATTGACAGAATAAAAGTACACTGAAGTCATAAGGAAGAAGATCATTTTTCATTAATATTCGACTTATTTACAAAAATAGGAGAATTACAAAAGATGTTATCTCAGGCAGCCCCCTCGTCATCCGAAGAGTCGAGCAAGTGTGGATCTAAGTTGGCTTTGAACAACTTATCCTTACCACGACTTCGGCAGAGTGCGTAGCTTTCCGAAAAGATCCTCATTATCTCTCCACTTATTTCATCCGAATTCCGATACTCTTCACAAATTTCTTTGCGAAGAGCATCGGTCAAAGGTGGCCCTAGGTCCCGGAGAGCTTTAAGTTCTCGGTTTTCTTGCTCAAGCTGCTGCCGAATGTTCATCTGACGGGTTCCTTCATTTTCCAGATCATGGATTGTCTTGGTCAGAACCTTAGCGTCAGATTTCAAATTACTGATCTCATTCATTCTTATTTCACTCCTCAGAACCAAATCAACGTTCATCTTGGTGATCTCAGCATGTTGAACCTTAGTCAACTTCAGTTCTTCATTGGAGGTTTTCAAATCTTCCTTAGCCCGGGCCAAATCTTTATGAAGACCTTCATTTGTATGAAGGATACCTTCACGTTGAGTCCTTTCCCGAGCCAAGGTTGATTTTAATATGGCGTTCTCTTTCCTCAGCCTTTCCTCCTCGGATTCAGCCTCGAGAGATTTTGGACGCAGACGCCCGAATACAGCATTTGCCTACACACGTTCAATATTATTCAGTCAGTTCCAGGTACACGAAATACAATCATAAGTACGAAAAGGAAGGAAAGAGTCAATTACCTTTGCCAAATAGCTCATGCCTTCATTAAGCAGATCCCCGTTCGAACTGTTGCCGAATCGATGGTCATCGGTCTCGCGAACGAAGGCCTCGAACAGTTGGAAGGGGAAGTTGGCATTGAATTGAGGCCATATGGTAGGCGAACCCATAGCATCCTGCTGAAATTCGGTCGTCGTTTGTCTTGGAGGGGAAGGCACAGGCTGACTGCGAACCGGAGATGGGTTCGCAGGTATCGCCTCTGGGGGAGGAGATCTAGCAGTTGGAGGCTCAGGATTCAAGGAAGGGGCAGAAGAAGGGGCCTCGAGTGTTTCTGTTGTAGTTGGGGGCTCGGGAACCGAGGAGGGGACAGGATGGGCCTCGGCTGTTTGTGTTGTAGATGAAGGGTTAGTTGATGTTGAAGGAGGAGGGACACGAAGTTCTTCTGCCGTCAGAGGAGTTATTTTTGATCTTATCTTCTTTGCACGAAGAACCTTTGCCCTGTCTTGGGGAGGTATATCCAATAAGCTCCTCTTCTTCGGGTTTGGGTTGGAAGGTGCAATAATAATGGGCCCGGTTGAAGGAGTTGGTTGAGGGATTTCTTCAGGAAGGATCGTTTGTGGATTTGCTTCGGGAAGAATGTCCTCGTCACTTTCAGGATCAACCTCGCGCGGGGTAGTCCTGACCTTTTTGACAGCTTTCTTTTTTCGACGAGGTCTGAGAGCTTCTTCAGGATGGGTAGGCTCCTCAGCTTCGGGCTCGTCGTTTTGAAGGAGGATGATTGGTGGATCGGAGGCGGATGGATTTGTTTGAGAAGGGCCTTCAACAGGAAGCTCCTCATGGGTCTCCGAAGTCTTTCCCGCCAGAAAGTCTTCTAAACCTTTTACTTCCGAAGAAGTTGGCTTGATCAGAGACACTGCAAAAAACTATGTGTTAAAGTCCACATCACATAAATATCTCAAGAAATTATGCCACAAAGTCTGTCGAACTTACATTTATGATCATACAGCCAGGCTTGTTTGGTCAGAAGAGTGAAGCTCCACTCTTTTGGAGGAATCTTCATCAAGAAATCTCCCATTTCCTTTATGCGTGCTCCGGGAATATCTCCGAAGTCGGCAGAAATTCGATCTGAAGTAGTCCAATCTGGAAGAGAAGAGATTTCTGGTCCATTGATGAAGAACCACTCTTTGTGCCATCCTTTGTTGCTTGAGGGAGTGCTCATCAGAGGCCTCCTCTCAAATTTGGAGTTCGGACGTGGAGACTGTTTGCTTATCATTTTAAACCCTGGTTCTCGGGATTTGCCGGCGAAGAAGAGGGTGAAAAACATGTCCACGGAGGGAGTAATCTCTAACTCGTGGCAGAAGGCAATAAATGCCAGAATGTGGATGTAGGAATTGGGCACGAGTTGTGCAAAGCCCACTCCTATGAACCCTAGGAGGGTAACGATGAAGGCGTGGAGGGGTAGGCGAATCCCCTTTTCAAGAAGGGTAGCAGGCATGGCGACCCAACCATCCGGTCGCTGGTACATGCGCTCTTCAGAAGCGGGAGCCCTTACATCGTATGTCTCTGGGATCCGATAGTGAGTTCGGAGGAAGCATACCTCCGATTCAGTGATGATGGATTTAGTGTTGGCATGAGGAAATTGTTCCTCATCCTTGAAGAAGTCAACAGGATGGATGGGGTTGGCACTCGAACTTTCTGGGTTAGGTTTTGATTGAGAGGAGCTTGAAGGGTTCTGGTGTGGGTTCACCATTGTTGAGATCTGGAGAGCTAGAGAGAATTTTCTGAGAAGCAAGAGAAAGCTCAAAGGTTTGAATTTCAAATTAGCAGGTAAAACCGTCAAATTGGTAAGGTTTACTTTTTTATACTGACGGTTACACAGGAATCAAGGCCGGCGCATTAATTATCAGTAATGATGAGAATTCGAATGAGGCGTGTTTGGATGACCTTTGGATATTTCACCCGATTGGGCCTAACCATCGAGTTTCCTGTATCGGTCCATCTTGTTCAAATTAAAATCCTTTATCAGAATGGGCCTATTATCCTGGGCATCCTGCCATCTCTTAGCCTATTTTACACATCAAAGTAGGTATGCTTCAACTATCTCTCACTTTTGGGCCTTTATTAAATTCTGTTATCATGAACCATTTATAGTTTTCTATTAAACATCATGTTTAACTAAAAAACTAGGGGGTAATGTTGGGTCATGATATTTCTCCTATATTGGGCCGGGTACATTGGATTCACTTATTAATTAAGATATTGGGCTCATTGGGCCCAATCATTATATTGACTTCATTTAATCCTATAGAAACCGGGCTGGGTCAATGGGTCAGCCCATTGGGTCATTTAATATCTATTACTTTGACTTGTAATGATGATATAGTATGACAGTTGACCAAGATACCTGCCATACATTAATGTGGATGGGATTATAGCCGGCCGGCGAGGTGAACAGCATCAAAAAGCAATGTACAGGTTTCATGCAGCCGGTAGAACCCATCAGATCATGGGGATATGTCAGATGGTAGTAGGTGGCACAATATTCCATGCAAAGATATTATTTCCCACCGAGTAAGTCTTCATGGTAAAAGGTATGTATTACACACACAACCATAGATTAACACAATTCATACTCACATTGCACTAGACTTTTTCCTCTTGAGTTAACCTTGTAAACAGACATACTTACTCTCACGCCTGAGCTATCCCCCGGCGGTCCGGCCGTCAAGCTTGTGGTGTTGTCGTGTTTACTGTGCAGGATCAGGACGTCTTTCGTGATTGGGACGTGAAGAAAGATCTTGACGTTAACAGACCCCAATATTAGGATCAATAATGTAAGTATATAAATAATTATTCATATATATAGTCCGTTTTTGGAGCGAACCGGAGAGAGTGAACTAACAGCGAAACGGTTATAGCATAAAAAACCGGTTTTCTATGCTATGGACGGAAAAAACCGCTGCTATAGTCGGTTCGGTTCGCTGAAGAGAGACTATATATATATATATATATATATATATATATATATATATATATATATATATATATATATATATATATATATTGATGAATAATTACAGTACTTAGTAGTGTATGTTATGTTGATTTTGTTTTGCAGAAAACTAATGTTACTAAAGAGCACATGAAAATCCCAGAAAAAATTGAAATCCCAATCCAATGTTCACCTAGAAATGTGACACAAGTCTGTCCATCAAATTATCCCAAAATGTTCAAATATGATGATTCAAAAGCAAATTCGAGGTGCCCGGACTATTTTCGGTGGATTCATGAAGATTTGAAGCCGTTTAAGGGCAGAGGGATCACGAGAGACATGGTGGAAAGAGCCAAAAAAACTGCACATTTTAGACTAGTAATAGTGCAGGGGAAGGTGTATATAGACAAGTTGAAGAAGTCGATACAGACTAGAGATGAGTTCTCTATATGGGGGATTTTGCAGCTTTTGAGACGGTATCCGGGGAAGTTGCCGGACTTGGAATTGATGTTTGATTGCGATGACCGGCCGGTCATCAAATCGTTCGACTACCGTGGACCTAATGCCAAGGCTCCACCGCCACTATTTCGTTATTGTGGTGATCAATGGACGAGGGATATAGTCTTTCCTGACTGGTCTTTTTGGGGCTGGTAAGTTTCTCATCATTTTTTACCAAATTTTAATCATTCTTTCCGTTTCGATCATTATTAACTTTTGAAAGTCAATTCGAGTTCAAACTTACTTTTACCGAGTCATATTTTTAAAATAGTTTATACTGGTTAAAATTAAAAAATTCTATGCCAATTTTAAATTTAAAAATATCTTTAAGTTGACTTTAAAAAGTTAACAAACTTGTTGGTACCAAAATTCATTAAACTAGATTAAGTTGATGATATTCCGTGCCTAATAAATGAGCAATATGTGCATTGAAGGGCTGAAATAAGCATAGCACCATGGCACAAAATATTGAAAGAAATAAAAGAAGGGAATGATAAGGTGAAATGGAAGGAAAGGGAGCCATATGCCTATTGGAAGGGAAACCCTTTTGTTGCTGCAACCAGACAAGACCTCCTCACCTGCAATGTCTCCCATGAACATGACTGGAATGCCCGTCTCTTTGGTCAGGTAAAGTACGATTTAATTATTCAATGTACAAATCCATAAATTATGTTTGGTTACCGGCGTTTGCAGCAGTAGTATTTGGAGGTCCAAATATGCTACTGCGTTTGAGTCTGTTCTGTTTGTAGGATTGGATTTCTGAATCTAACCGAGGATTCAAACAATCAAACCTTGCAAATCAATGCACTTATAGGTATGCCCTGAATTTGGTCACTATGTTTTGTAATCTAGTCCCAAAATGCAATGCACAGCTATATATATATATATATATATATATATATATATATATATATATATATATAGTCCGGATCAGGTCCGGACTCCCGGATTTTAACAAAATCCGGACTTTTTTTTTTTTTGCTTTTTTTTTTGAAACAACTAAAAAAAAAAAAAAAATTTATGGAACTGAAATTTTTCCATAATACAGTGTTTTGGGCGTGATTTGGATGCCTATACCAAAATATTTCTGTACAGTCTGGGCAGACTGTACATACATTGGTTGGTGTGGGTGTTAAAAACACACCCAAAACAGTGTATTATGGAAAAATTTCAGTTCCATAAATTTTTTTTTTTTTTAGTTATTTCAAAAAAAAAGCAAAAAAAAAAAAAATGGTCCGAATTTTAGGTCCTGTCCGGACTCCCGGACAGGATCCGCTGTATATATATATATATATATATATATATATATATATATATATATATATATAGGGTCTCCATCCATAGTAATCGGTTGTTGGGAGCAACCCTTTTTTGTCAGCCGGTACAGCTTGTACCGGCCTTAGACTTTTTTTTTTATAAGCCGTAACAAGCTGTACTGGCTGGCAAAAAAGGGGTTGTTCCCCAACAACCGGTTGCTGTGGATGGAGACCCATATATATATATATATATATAGAACACGGATCCAGTCCGGGAGTCCGGACTGGATCAAAATGCGGACCAAATTTTTTTTTGTTTTTTTTGTTTTTTTTTTTGAAACAACTAAAAAAAAAAAAAAAAAATTATGGAACTGAAATTTTTCCATAATACAGTGTTTTGGGTGTGTTTTTAATACCTATGTACAGTCTGCCCAGACTGTACAGACATGTTTTTTTATAGGCATCCAAATCACGCACAAAACACTGTATAATATAAAAATTCCAATTCTATAAATTTTTTTTTTTTAGTTGTTTCAAAAAAAAAAGCAAAAAAAAAAGAAAGTCCGAATTTTAACAAAATCCGGGAGTCCGGACCTGATCCAGACTCTATATATATATATATATATATATATATATATATATATATATATATATGAACAAGGATCTTGTCCGGGAGTCCGAACAGGTCCTAAAATCCGGACCAATTTTTTTTTTTTTTTGCTTTTTTTTTTGAAACAACTAAAAAAAAAAAAAATTATGGAACTGAAATTTTTCCATAATACAGTGTTTTGGGTGTTTTTTTAATACCTATACCAACAAATGTATGTACAGTCTGCCCAGACTGTACAGAAATGTGTTGGTATAGGCATCCAAATCACGCCCAAAAAACTGTATTGTGGAAAAATTTCAGTTCCATATTTTTTTTTAGTTGTTTCAAAACAAAAAGCAAAAAAAAATAAAAAAATCCGGATTTTGTTAAAATCCGGGAGTCCGGACCTGATCCGGACTCATATATATATATATATATATATATATATATATATATATTGTTCACAAATTTAAATTTATACTGTGTGTAGATACAAGGTATACATTGAGGGATATGCTTGGTCAGTTAGTGAAAAGTACATTTTAGCCTGCGATTCGGTCCCTTTGGTTGTGAAACCAAATTTTTATGATTTCTTCATGAGAAGCCTACTACCGTTGCAGCAATACTGGCCGATAAAGGATGATGACAAATGCAAATCAATAAAATTTGCCGTAGACTGGGGAAACAATCACACGAACGAGGTAATTTACGACAGTCTTGTACGTTGTGCATTAACTGGTATACCTTGGACGCGACAAGGTACAAGTCAATTAACTGAAAAAATGACAACAATAGGGTATGGCTATTAATGTTTTTTTTTTATCCACTTAATTTGCAGGCGCAGGCCATAGGAAAGGCCTCTAGTAAATTCATTCAAGAAGAGCTAAAGATGGATAATGTGTATGATTACATGTTTCATTTGTTAAACGAATACGCTAAGCTCTTGAAATTTGAGCCTAAGATACCGGAAAAGGCTGTCGAAATCTGCTCTGAACTGATGGCCTGCAACGCAAATGGGACTGCTAAGAAGTTTAAGATGGAGTCCTTAGTGAAGGGTCCTTCTTTGACAAGTCCATGCACCATGCCTCCTCCATATGATACACAGGAACTTGGAAAATTCCTCAAGAAGAAAACTAATGCAGTTAAGAAAGTGGAGATATGGGAAAAGGATTATTGGGATAGTTTGAGTTAGCATAAATATGTATAGACTTCCATGATCCAGTACAATTCCAATTTTTATGGCTAAAATTTGTTACTTACAAAAAAACCAACTGAAAAAGTTATGTCTGAACATACTCTATGCAAAATTAACATCTGGGAAAAAATTAACCCTACGTTTGGATCGAATGAATGAAGTTGAGAATGGAATGACGGATTATTCCCATGGAATGAAGAAAAAAAAACTTGTGTTTGGTTGTTTTATTGGAATGAAACGAATCATTCTCATTCCTGTCAAATTTGTGAATAATATTGAATCATTTCACTCTCTATTCCATTCCCTTTTACAGTTCATTTTTTCCCTAATTTCATTCCTTCAATCCAAATGCAGTTTAAGTCTTGCCATATTATTTGTTGGGCCTGGTGGAATCTTCCTATGTATAGAAGAATATGGACCTATAAGAAGTGCTAGAAATTGCTTAGCCGCAGTTATTTTAGTTTTTGGGCTTAGTGCTTGTTTGAGGTGTATTTCATGTCAAAATAATGCAAAAAACTCAATTAGAGCATTATAAAATATTATACCTCCGTCCATGAGAGTTTTACCTCTTCTTTTGGATAGTAAGGTTTGTGTGTTTAGAAATAACCTTTTTAAATATTAAATAGGGCATTAAGGATAAATTTTTTTTAAAAAAATTACTCTCTCCTTTTCTTTTCTTTTTTACTTTTACACTTTATTCATCTTTTAAAAACGGAAGAAGTATTAAGTGAGATTGGATGAAGATTGTAATAATATACTATAGATATAGATATAGAAATAGATATGAGCCGTATATTTATACATGTACTCCCTTTTTAAATGTCATTTTAGATAAATATTTTTGTTTTTTAATATTTATAGTTCGAGGATTTCAATCAAGCATTAATTGCTTAATTTCTAATAGTATTTCAAGTATTAAATTATAACTTTGCTTTTATCACTATTCTATGCCCAATAAAAAACATACTCTTTTTTTTTAATAAAAAGACAATATAGACAAGTAACGTTATACAATCATTTTCGTAATACTTAAAATTATAAATACAAAATACTCCCCCGTCCCATTATATATGACGTTTTAGACGATTTCATTTTCTCAAATTATTTGTCGTTTTATATAATTTAGGATAATTAACTACAATCTTTCTAAAATTACTTATTATGGGAAAATGTTACATATGAGAGAGAGTATAAAATAAGTATAATAATTATGAAAATTAAAATCTCTCTCTATAAACAAAATTAATAATAATAATAATAAATTTGTCTTTAATTCCCTCAAGCTGTCTATCCTTTTTCCCTCCTACTCCTACGCTCTTACCAAATGAAGAAAACTATAATAATTCAATATATATGATCATCACTTTCTTTTTCCATCCGTTTTCAAATTGATGATAAGGTTGTTCCATCAAACCATGATCCGAAATTAATTAATTATAAATAAAAAATACTTAACTCCGTCTTAGAAATAATCGCCTAATTAATTAATTTGAAATTCAAAGTCAAAATTTCGACCAACTTTTAGATGTTTTTCTTTGGTTTGTTATAAATTAAAGGGTTAAGTTCAAATGAACACCTAGGGTTTGGGCGGGTTTCTACTTAACCACCTGTAGTCAGTAAAGCTACATTTAAACCCCCGACCTTTTGAGGTGAAGTGAAAAAGTGCTTTCCGTCTTAACTTCGTTACTTTATTTGGCTAAAGACTTAATTACCCTCACTTTAAAACACCCAGCTGCAAAATCATTTATAAAAACAACCAAAAATATAAATTACCCTGTTCTTGAGCATCTCTCTCTCTCTGTTTTTCTAACAAACAAAAAACATGAGCTCATATAAATTACAAAATCATGTTCTTGAGCATCTCAAATTTATCACTCTCAAAGTGAACCAAAAACAGAGTAAACATGAGCTGCATGAAATGCAGCGAAACAACTGCATGGAAATGGGTTCCTCTGAACAGAAATAGCAACAAACTATGTTTCAGTAATTCCACAAACTATGCAAAGACCTAATTTATAAAACAGAAGACAAACTATAAAATATAAACCTTATAAAATCATTTCCATGTAGCATTATTAGATTCAAAAACATCTCAATACCCATTAAGATGAATCAAAAGTGCATATACCTACAGGTAGCCAATTCAGTTTACAATAATAACCCATCAAATATTTAACAAACTCAGTTCAGAAAAACCACAAAATCTGAATTGACAACAAAGAATATTAAAAACTTCCCAGTCTGAAACCTCTGTAAAACAGAGTAACCCATGAAGGGAAAGAGCCATAAACAAATGCAATAGTCAGTTTAATCGTCCAGCTATTCCAACATCTGCATCTCTCAAACAGTTCAATTTCATCTGCAAATGTGACGCCCCCAAAATTAGGTATACATCACCCATCTTGGGTCGCCAGAAATATGGTACAGAATTCAAATACAATTTATTAATACAATTGTCGTGTACAATACGACAAAACATAAACTGTGAGTTTGAATACAAATATTATCTACTAGAGATTATACAAACTCAAAAGGAGTTCTCATTACAATTATTATCACACTATTTCACAGAATAGTGAGGACTACTAATGCTATCCTCTGGACCATCACTCCGTTCCCCGACTCGTCCCCGCTATATTCTCATTTCCTGAAGAGAACAGTGAAAGAAAGGGTGAGCTCAACTAGTCCAGTAAGAAATATTATGACTAAGATACTGCAGAATAAATTATCATTAGTCTCCAACAATGTTAAACTGATAAAATATGATAGACATCAAGTTTAACTGCAGCGGATCAAGTAATCCATTAAAAGAGTCAAGTAGATAATAAAATCTACTATCTTTTATGGTTTAAAAAGTTTTTCATCACTTTTATCGCTGAGAATGGGCTTAATAAATAATCCACATCATCTCTGCACTACGGCCAAGGATATTCATTAGGGTCACGACCACAAATTCCATGCACTACGGGCCAAGGATATTTATGTATTCATCAATGGTCATGATCATGCCAACAACTGTCCATCAATGCACTACGGGCCAATGAAGACTTTTACCACATCATTTGTAACCTTACGGTCAAGATTACACCGAATAATCCCTGGTCATAATCATACCAAGTCCATCCATGCTTTACAGGCCACAGATGACTTTCAAAAAAATATAAACATGAGGATGATGACAATGATATAAAAATTCAATAAAACAAGTTCAAGAATTAAGTTATTCAGGAACTAATAACGTCCAAATTGTCAACATGATACTGCTTTGTAGAGTAAAATTCAAGATTTCTCAGAAGAATATTTTCATGAAAAATACTGGATGAAGCGCAAATATCAAGGATATTCCACTAATTTTATGGAGTATAGAAGTCAAAATTTTAACCAACTGAGAATAATAAGGAATAGAATAACAACAAAAATCACCATGCACGCGGTACTTCGCATAGGCAGGTTATTCCAATAGAATAATAATAATGGAACCAGGTCAGGTGAAAATCACACCGACAGGATGTTCCAACAGAATAATAAAGACAGAATAATAAAAACGGAACCAGGTCCGGCGTATAGCACAAACAGGATGTTCCAACGGAATAATAAAGACAGAATAATAGAAACGGAACCAGGTCCGGCATATAGCACAGACAGGATGTTCTAACGGAATAATAAAGACAGAATAATAGAAGAATGTCACCACGTATAGGGTATTCCGCGTATACAGGTTATTCCAACAGAATAATAAAGAAATAAAATAACAGAAGTTCTCTTCTCAAATACAAAAGAATAATATCCCTTACCGTAAAAGAACTGGATGTAAGAGTAGGAAAGTAGCAATATAATTTTCTATAGCTTTTCTATAATTTCTCTCTCTGGAGTTTCAGTGAATTCGTAAGAAAATAATGAAGGAATGAGCTTCTATTTATAGAAAAATGGAATGCATAGTAAATAACTTATGAACGGTCCAGATCGATTTACTTTAATCTGACGGTCCATATTTAAAGCAAAATTTTTTAAATAAAATATAATATATTATATATAATATTTCCATAATAATATTCCTTCCGTCCATTTTTTTTTCAACTTATATATATATATATATATATATATATATATATATATATATATATATATATATAATAATCATAATAATACATCTTCCATCCACCCACAATTATAATAATACTCCCACTCAAAACCTTATTCCCCCACCAAAACCCACTACCTTACACACACTCCAACACATACGTAAATACATACACGCAAGTCATTATTCTTTCAACATGAAGTCCTCCACCATTATAAAATAATTTTTTACCAATTATTTTGAAAAATGGGTAAAATAGAAATCCATAAAATAAGCAGAATTCATAAAAATCACCTTAATAATTTTAACAACATTTATCACCTTTATTACAATTCACAATATTAATCGACCAGGTCGTTCCCAGGAAAGAGGGGGTTTTTCAATAAGGATTTCTCTCTATTGGCGCGCAATTAGGTGACCAAACCTCTCCTTGACAGAACTTCTAGACATCGTAGCAAATAATAATATTAATAACTTTGTCGTCTCAATTATTGATTTTAACAATATATAAAATATCGACAATAATTGAATCAAATAACGTGAGATATTATGCAATAATTACTACAACAATAATTGAACAAAACTGAATGACTTCTCACGTAAGCATCAATAATCAATACCGTGTGCTACTATGCAACCATGCGTATTACTGTAATTTTACTACCGAGTAGTTTAACAGTATCAACGGTAAAACTTCCGCCGTTATTTCAATAAAATATTTTTATCGTTTTCTCAATCCGACAATAATTCTGTTGTGGGGTCCACCAATGATTGCTCCGTTGTACGAATATTCCTTTCTAAAATGAATATTCCCCGACCAATCGAATATAATATAACAACTTGCATACTTTACAAAATTTATAAATACTACCCACAACTATAACATTATATCAAATTTATTCCATAATATTCAAAAATGATAATTATTGAAAATTTATTTTTATTCAAAAAGTTGGGGTCTTACAGCAAAGCTCAATAATAAATTAGGCTTTTAGCTGCTCACGGTAATCTGGAGTACAACTATTACCTAGAGCGAGAAATTGAAATTGTTTAAAATTGTCTAAGCTTCACTCTCATCAATCATATGTTGTCTTCTTTGAGCTGCAAGACATTATTACCCAGATGAGTACAGAAATTTCAAAAGCTAATATAATCACGAAGTGCCTTTTCTTCCTCCCACTTCATCATTTCAAGTAAATATCACAAAAAGCAAACTCATAAATAAACATTACTCTGTAAGAATACCCCATAAATAACATACAGATTCCAGTTTCCACTAAATTTTCACCTAGATTCCTCTGTAAGAATACGAGTCCAGTATCTCCGATCATCAATCCCCGTAATTACTAACCCATATGAAGATATCTACACACACATCTTTCCCGAAATTTTATCCAACCAAGATTCCTGCAAGAAACCCAAATCATCATCATCATCAGTGAAACTTTAACACATGGAATCCCAACCACCAAAGAAAGAAAAAAAGTGACCCGTTTGGAAACACTTTTTACAGAAATCTTTTCAATTATACAAATCTATTTACAAATTATTCTCTATCTAAAACAAATTAAGCAGAAAAAAATCAATTTGGAAGGATATATAGCTCTCTTAGAAGTGCCAGCCGACAGATCTAGAAGTGCCCGAAAAGCCCGATTTAGAAGTGCCAGCCGACAGATCTCCTGTGGGTTCATGTACTCAAGAACAGAAGCCACAACACTCTCAGGTAAATCGCCGAGGCTGAGTTCCCGCGACGGAGCTGAGGACACCTCCTTGCGTGTGAAAATAGAAGAAAAACCAGAACCCATTAAAGCAACAGCCTAAAAATCAAGGTTTTGAGGGGTTTTGAATAGAGAATGGAGATGGCTATATGTAGAATTCCAAGAACAGGGGAAAGGGGAAGAAAGTAGAGAGAGGAAGTGTGGAGAAGAGTAGAGAGAGGAATAAGTCTGCAGTTGGTCATGAAATGAGAGAGAGAACGCACGATTGTGGTTTGAGGAAGAAGAAGGACATTTTAGATATTTTCTAGGCTTTTTTTTTACTGTTACACCCTCTTTTAACGCGTTTTTTGGCGTTTGACATTCACGCGCTGTTAATTTGAATGAAAAAAGTAACGTTTTCACTTTAACTCAAAAGGTCGGGGGTTTAAATGTAGCTTTACTGACTACAGATGGTTAAGTGGGAAACCGCCCAAACCTCATGTAGTCATCTGAACTTAACCCTAAATTAAACGATTCTAATTGTCAATTTTTTTTTGGTAAAACTAATGATTTGGCCACCAAAGTTGGGACGTTTTACTGAATACCCGATTGAACTTATAATTTTTTAAATTAAGCCACTGAATTAATTTTTATTTTCAAATTGGGTCATTACATTAAAAAAAAAGTTGACAGGCGTTAATTTTTTGTCTACGTGGCGCTGACATGGCAAAAGAAACTAAAAAATATTTCTTATGTGGCAAAAAAAATCAAAAACAAATTTTAAAAATAAAAAATTAACATTTTAAAGTTTTAAAAATAACAAAAACATAATAAAATAAAACAAAAAAATTCAGTTTTTTTAAAAACAGATTTTTTAAAAAAAAAAGCTATTTTTTTAAAGATAAACTGTTTTTTTAAAAAAAAAAAACTTATGTGTTTTTAAAAAGAAAGCTATTTTTTTTAAAAAGTTGATTTTTAAAAATAAATCTGTTTTTTTTAAAAATATATGTTTTTTAAAAAAATTTTTGTTTTTTTAAAAAAACTGCTTTTTTAAAAATCTATTTTTTTTTAAATATATGCGTTTTAAAAGAAATCTATTTTTTTTAAAAACCTATTTTTTTTTAAAATATTTTTTTAAAAAAACTGTTTTTTTAAAAAATCTATTTTTTTTAATAGTTGCTTTTAAAAAAAACTGTTTTTTTAATATCGGTTTTTTTTTAAAATCTGTTTTTTTAAAAACCTGTTTTTTTTAAAAAATCTGTTTTTTTAAAAAATCTATTTTTTTAAAAAAATCTATTTTTTTAAAAAAACTATTTTTTTAAAAAATCTGTTTTTAAAAAAAATCTGCTTTTTTAAAAAAAATATGTTTTTTTTTAAAAAAATCTGTATTTTTTTGTTTTATTTTTTATGTTTTTGTTATTTTTAAAACTTTAAAATGTTAATTTTTTTTATTTTTAAAATCTGTTTTTGATTTTATTTTTTGCCACATAAGCAATATTTTTTATTTTTTTGCCACGTTAGTGCCACGTAGACAAAAAATTAACGTCTGTCAACTTTTTTTTAACAAAATGACCCAATTTAAAAATAAAAATTAGTTCAGTGATTTAATTTAAAAAATTAAAAGTTCAATCGGGTATTCAGTAAAACGTGCCAATTTTAGTGACCAAATCATTAGTTTGGCCATTTTTTTGATATCGAGGACAATTGCATGTTCAAATTTTTTGTAAATACTGTAAGACCCCAGTTTTTATAAATAAAGATGAATTTTTTATAATTATTATTTTTGAATATTATGGAATAAATTTGATATAATATTATAGTTGTGGGTAATATTTATAAATTTTTCAAAGTACGCAAGTTGTTATAAAATATTCGTTTGGCCGGGGAATATTCTTTTTATCGGGGAATATTCGTACGATGGCACAATCATTGGTGGACCCCACGACGGAAGTATTGTCGTAGTTAGAAAACGACAAAATTATCTTTCTATAAAATAACGACGGAGGTGTTACCGTTAAAACTGTTGAACTACTCGGTAGTAAAAGTACAGTAATACGCGTTGTTGCATAGTAGCACACGGTATTATTTATTATTAATGCTTACGTGAGAAGTCACTCAGCTATACTCAATTATTGCAACAGTAATTGCTGCATCATATCTCTTATATTATTGATTCAATTATTGTCACAATATCATCTGTATAATATGTTATATTATTTAAATAATAATTGAGACGACACGTTATAAATGATTAATAATTGTTGAAAGATTAAATATGTGTTGATTAAAAATAAAATAATTTCTGATAATTTTTATTCAATCCTTGATGTATATAAAGAGTCTATTATTAGACGTTTGTGGTAAGTTTAATTATGGGGGCATATGTCATCATCTAAGAGTCTCTTTCGTAAATAGTAATTACCTTTGTAAATAGTAATTACATTCATAAATAGTAATTACCTTCGTAAATAGTAATTACCTTCATAAATAGTAATTACCTTCGTCAATAGTAATTACCTTCGTAAATAGTAAATATTTTCGTAAATAGTAATAAATCTTCTATAAATAGAGGCCTAGGGCTTCATTATTTTCACGAATTCGTTCGAGCTATAGAGAGAGAAAGTATAGAGAATAAGAGAGAAAGAAGAAGAGTGTTCTGCTACTTCACTTATATCCAGTTCTTCTAAGGTAGGGAATATTATTTGTTGTACCCGTAAGGGGTGTTATTCTTTCTTATTCATAAAGAGAACTGTTGTTATTCCATTTATTATTATTCTGTTGGAATAACCTGTATACGCGGTTTACCATATACTTGGTGACATTCTTCTATTATTCTGTGGAACATCCTGTCTGTGTGTTTTACACCGGACCTGGTTCCATTCGTTATTATTCTGTTGGAACATCCTGTCTGTGTGTTTTACACCGGACCTGGTTCCATTCTTTATTATTCTGTTGAAATATCCTATCTGTGTGTTTTACACCGGACCTGGTTTCATTCTTTATTATTCTGTTGGAATATCCTGTCTGTGTGTTTTACACCGGACCTGGTTCCATTCTTTATTAATCTGTTGGAATATCCTGTCTATACGTTTTACGCCGGACCTGGTTCCGTTATTTATTATTCTGTTGGAATAACCTGCTTGTGCGGTCTATCGCATGCATGGTGATTTCTTTTGGTTATCCCATTCTTTATTATACTCAGTTGGTTAAAACTTTGACTTCTATATTCCACGAAATTAGTGGAATATCCTTGATATTTGCGCTTCATCCAGTATCCTTTCATGGAAATATTCTTCTGATCATTCTTGGATTTTACTCTATAAAACAGTATCATGTTGACAATTTGGACATTAATAATTTCTGGATAAAATAATTCTTGAACTTGTTTTATTGAATTCTTATATCCTTGTCATCATCCACATGTTTTTATTTTGTTGAAAGTCATCTGTGGCCTGTAGTGCATAGATGGACTTGGTATGATTATGACCAGAGATTATTCGGTGTAATCATGACCGTAATATTACAAATGATGTAAAAATTAAAAATCCTCATTGGCCCATAGTGCATTGATGGACAGTTGTTGGCATGATCATGACCATTAATGAATACACAAATATTCTTGGCCGTAGTGCATGAATAATTGTGGTCATGATACTAAAGAATATCCTTGGCCGTAGTGCGGGGGTGATTCGATGATGTGGAATATTTATTAAGCTGAGTCTCAGCTATAACCCTGATGAAAAACCTTTTAAATCATAAAAGATAGTAGTTTTTATTTTCTACTTGACTCTTTTAATGGATTGCTGGTTCCGCTGCAGTTAAACTTGATGTTTATTGTATTTTCTGTTAAATAGTGTGACAATAATTGTATTGAGGACTCCTTTTGAGTTTGTATGATCTCTAGTAGACAATAATTGTATTCAAACTCACAGTTATGTTTTGTCGTATTGTACACGACAGTTGTATTAGTAAGTTGTATTTGAATTCTGTACCATGTATCTGGCGACCCAAGATGGGTGATGTATACCTAATTTTGGGGGCGTCACAAATACCCACCATACATGTCAACTTTTATGAAATGAATAATAATGAAGCTGATTGCTCAGGAATATATAATCATTTTCATTATTTTAATTAATAAATTATATACAAAGAATCTTCAAGAGAATATTAGGAGTCAAAATATAAAGGAACAATTACATATTCTAATACATTTTTAAAAGTAATTACATCAATAGTGCACTCATATAATATTTATATAACTAATACACTTTCATATTTATTTACATATTT
This sequence comes from Panax japonicus, assembly GCA_020205505.1. Taxonomy (NCBI): domain Eukaryota; kingdom Viridiplantae; phylum Streptophyta; class Magnoliopsida; order Apiales; family Araliaceae; genus Panax; species Panax japonicus. Next base: position 49,057,286 of record CM035109.1, on the reverse strand, counting down.
TAGTGTAATTAGGATTCCTTAATTTAGGGAATTATAATTCATTTAAAATTCCTTAATTTAAGGATTAGTTATAACTTCTTCTCTCTCTCCTCAAGTTATTTAACAAATTCAACCTTTTAATAATAATAATGAAGAAGAAAGAGAATAGCGACACCAGTAGCAGGAAAGCAGCAGCAGAAAATCGGACAGTGCTTGGTGATGATGAATCCATGAGGGGTGGTTGTGACGATTGATCAAGCTTCCACTTGTGGTGGTGGCGGTGGTCTTGGGATGGAAAAGAATTGATGATGACAGTTGATGTTGGGTTGTTGGGAAAAAATAATGTGAGGGGATGTGGAGGATCAATGGAGAGTCCACTCCCTTTGGCCATATAATTTAATTATATGAATTGGAGAAGAGAGAAAGAGGAGAAAATAGAGTCTTTAAAGCGGTGCAACGGAATTGGAAAATATGAAGGACCGGTGATGAGGGTGGAGACTAAGGAGAAGGGAAGAACGTTACCATCGCTCTGTTTCTGACGTTACCATTGCTCTGTTTCTGCAGTTTTTTCATAATGCAGCTGGTAGCCAAACCTTCATACCAAGGTAACCAATTATGTTTTATTAAGTTTCCAATTTATTTTGCATGTAATACAGTTGGTAACCAAACCTTTATGCAGTTGGTTGCCAAATTTTCAGACCAAGGTAACTAATTCATACTGCAGGTGTGAAGGTAGATTGATTATCTTGGTATAAAAGTTTGGTTACCTTGGTATAAAAGTTTGGTTACCAATTCAGTTTTATTAAGTTACCAATTTCGTTTGAATGTGATGGAGTTGGTAGCCAACCATTCATACAAAGAAAACCATTTTATTATTTATGAGTAACAAAATAGTTATAAAAAAAATTCAGAACATTAATAGTTACATTTATTTATTTTTAAACTTTTTGTAGGGCGAATCTTCTTCTTATTCTCATTGGCGTTTTGGACAACGAAGATTCGCGGCGGTGTAGCGGAAGAATCAACGACTTGGCCATTTTCGGATATTTTTCTCTCTCTACAAAGTCAGTCTCTATAGTGAGAAAATAGATACTTTTGATGAATAAAGTTCATGATGTTCCTGGATCATAATTTGTTTTTGTTGTTAGATTTCAAATTTTTGAATTTGAATTTGAATTATTAACAGTTATTTCTCCTTGATTTTAGGTTTCCTAATTAATGTGAATTGTACTATTTTTATAATATGAGTCCTAAGTACACTATTTTTGTAATTATTTAGTTGATGCACTTTTCTTGTAAATACTTTTTATTTGTTGTATATTTATGTAAAGGACCCAAATATAAATAAGTAAAATTATAAATTTTTCTATCGATTGTAGATGGGGCCCATCTTCCAACCCAAAAAGCAAACACATGACCACATTGTTTTGTTTGCTCTCACATGATTGGCTTTAAATTATTATTAAAATATTTAATTTTATGTCATTTGAAACACATTTAGGACCAAAAATTTGATACCCCTAATATTATTATTAATAAAATAATAATTAATTATTTAAGAATCATTAAAATATGGTATTGCATTTTATTCAATTAAATTTGAAAATGTTAGATATACTCCCTCCGTCCCAAATTAACTGCTCAATTTTGATCTTTTTAAGTCAAATTGACTATTCTTAGAATTAATAATTAAGCATATATAAATATATTTTTAAAATTATAAAAATTAGGATTAGTAATAAATTGTATATATTTTCTTTTGGTTATAATCTCTTCACCTATATTTTAGCAAAAATAGTAAAAAGATTAGTTTTAAAAATGGTCAATTTGACTTTAAAAAGTTAAAACTAAGCAATTAATTTGGGACGGAGGGAGTAGCATTTATTCAACTTTCAAATGTTATGTGATCCATCATTAATATATATACACCCACCTCAAGCGCCCCTACCTGCCTTCTTCTGTCACCCGGCCTTGTGTAAATTATTATTTTAGAAAATTAAAATTTTTATATTATATTTTGATATTTTTACACGTATGATTTATACATTAATTAATAAAAATTTGACATCAATTAATATGTGAGTCCTATATATAAAAATATTAAAAAATAATATGAAAATATCAATTTCCTTATTTTATTACCAAATCTTTTAAATAATCATTAATGTTTAAATTTAGTCAAAAGGTGGTCACAAAATGTTTTTAAAATACTTTTAAGAAACCATCTCTTAGTATTTTATATTCTGTTTTGGTCATTTTTGATACACAGATTTTTATTTTTATTTTAAATTTAAATTTTCATTTTAACTTGGAACGTACATTTCTCTAGTGGATGATCGGAAATGTATATGTCGGAATAATGTCATAACAAAGATCGACCGGTCCAGATTTAAAATTTTTTATCTTTCCGTTACTATCAATTAACACCTCTGTTTTTAAAAAAAAATTAAACCTCAACTACGAACTATCAGAGATCAGAGAAGCATTAGTCCGAATAATATCTTAGCGGATCACTTCAAAATTTGATAAATAAATCATGTTTTTGGAGGACAGCTAGTCTACACAGGTGTGTGATGAATCGTACAATTCAACTACTATAAGCGGTATCAAAGCCCAATAATTTGAGTCGGGTGAAAAGCATAAGGAGATCACTTATGCGCTTCGCACTAATGGTTAATAATTAGGATCAATTACATATTCTATTACTCCTACATTTTTAAAATAATTACAACAATAGTACACTCATAAAATATTTATACAATTAGTACACTTTTCATATTTATTTATAATATTATTGCAATTATGATTCCTTAATTTAAGGAATTAGTATGCAATTAGGATTCCTTAATTGAGTGGATTATGGGGCTAGCGAGTGGCTGCAGATGTGGTTGGTTCAGTCCCCTCAAGCCTCACCATAATAGCTCTGCGACTTTTTGCAGCAACATATCTTCAAAATCGTCTTCATTCTCCTCATACTATTTCCTTCCGACTAGCAGGTAGCTCGAATTTTATGTGTGACGCCCCCAAAATAAGTATACATCGCCCATCTTGAGTCGCCAGATACAAGGTACTGAATACAAATACAACTTAATTATATAACAGTCGTGTAAAATACGACAAAACATAGGCTGTGAGTTTTAATACAAATATTGTTATCTAGACAATATCCACACTCAATGGAGTTCTCATTATATTTATTATCACACTATTTCACAGAATAATGAGGACTACTAATGCACCATCTAAGACCATCACTCTGTTCTCCGACTAGTCTCAGCTACGTTCTCATTTCCTGAAGAGAACAGTGAAATAAAGGGTGATAAGTAATGCAGAAGATCTATTAAGACTCTGTGTCCTAGATTTCAAAGGGAGTTGGGATAAGTACTTACCATTGGTGGAATTCTCAAACGGACGAGATATGTGGCCTATAGACTCGCGTAAATATGTCTCGTGTCCTAGATTTCAAACGGACGAAAGTCTCGTGTCTCGTGGCCTATAGACTCGCGTAATGGAACCAGGTCCGACAAGTATGTCTCGTGGCCTATAGACTCACGTTACCTCCAAGTATGTCTCGTGTTCACAATATTTTTCACATATCTATGCTTCGTAAATATGTGAAAGACCCGAACCATATTATTGCGTTAGAACCAGACGAGAAAGCCGAAGATTTAACGTACGAAGAGATACCTGTTAAAATCTTGGATAGGAAAGAGCATGTTCTACGCACGAAGGTTATATCACAAGTTAAGGTTTTGTGGAAAAACCATGATAATGAAGAAATGACCTGGGAGTTGGAATCAAAAATGAAAGCGAGGTATCCTCACCTTTTCGAAACACCAGGTACGTACGTCAATTTCGAGGATGAAATTTCATAAGTAGGGGAGGTTGTAAGGCCCCAACTTTTTAATGAATAAAATCAAAAAAAAATTTATTTATTATCTTGAAATAGTAAGGTGATAATTTGATATAATACTTTGGTTATGGGTGAAATGTGCAAATTTTACAAAATAAGCAAGTGGTTATAAAATAATCATTGTTGTCGGGGAATATTCGTTTGGTCTTGAAATATTCTTTTTGTTGGGAATATCCGTACGATGGCGTAGTCATTTGTGGGCCCCATAACGGAATAATTGTCGGATGAAGAAAACGACAAAGTTAGAGTTTTTATAAGTAACGGCGTAATCATTACCGTTAACACTGTTGGATTACCTGATGGTTAAAATACAGTAATACGCGTGGTTGCACAGTAGCACACAATATTGAACAGTATTGTTGAATTATTGATTCTTACGTAAGAAGGTGTAAGACCCTAACTTTTATAAATAAAGATGAATTTTCTATAAATATTATTTTTGAATATTATGGAGTAAATTTGATATAATGTTATAGTTTTGGGTAATATTTATAAATTTTGCAAAGTAAGCAAGTTGTTATAAAATATTCGTTTGGTCGGGGAATATTCTTTTTGTCGGGAAATATTCGTACGACGGCACAATTATTGGTGGACCCCACAACGGAAGTATTGTCGTAGTTAGAAAACAACAAAATTATCTTTCTATAAAAAATAACGGTGGAGGTGTTACCGTTAAAACTGTTGAACTACCCGGTAGTAAAAGTACAGTAATACGTGTGGTTGCATAGTAGCACACGGTATTGATTATTGATGCTTACGTGAGAAGTCACTCAGCTATACTCAATTATTGCTACAGTAATTGCTGCATCATATCTATTATATTATTGATTCAATTATTGTCACAGTATCATTTGTATAATATGTTATATTATTAAATCAATAATTGAGATGACAAGTTATAAATTATTAATAATTGTAAAAAGATTAAATGTGTTGATTAAAAATAAAATAATTTGTGATAATATTTATTCAATCCTTGATGTATATAAAGAGTCTATTATGAGACGTTTGTGGTAAGTTTGGTTATTTTATGGGGGGCCCATATGTCATCATTTAAAAGTCTATTCGTCAATAGTAATTACCTTCGTCAATAGTAACTACCTTTACCAGACGTCAAACCACTTGCCGTTTCATATTACAGGCGTCGAACCAATTGTCGTTTCACATTACAGGCGTCAAACCACTTTTATTTTCACAACACCAGTCGTCAAGCCACTTGCCTTTTCACATTTCAAGTGCTAAGCTATAAATCTTCTATAAATAGAGGCCTAGTGCTTCATTATTTTTCATGAGTTCATTCAAGCTATAGAGAGAGAAAGTATAGAGAGAATAATAGAGAAAGAAGAAGAGTATTTTGTTACTACACTACTGTAGTATTCAATCTACTAGTAATGTAAGGGGTGCTATTCTTTCTTATTCATGAAGAGAACTATTGTTATTCCATTGCTTATTATTCTGTTCGAATAAACTGTATACGCGATTTACCCTATACTTGGTGACATTCTTTTATTATTCTGTTGGAATATCCTGTGGGTTTTACAACGGACCTGGTTCCGTCTTTATTATTATTCTGTTGGAACATCCTGTCTGTGTGTTTTACATCGGACCTAGTTCCGTCTTTATTATTCTGTTGGAACATCCTGTCGGTGCAAATTTTGCCTGACCTGGCTCCGTTATTATTATTCTGTTTGAATAACCTGTCTATGCGAAGTACCACATGCATGGTGATTTCTTTTGTTATTCCATTCTTTATTATACTCAGTTGGTTAAATTTTTGACTTCTATACTCCATGAAATTAGTAGAATATCCTTGATATTTGCGCTTCATCCAGTATCTTTTCATTGAAATATTCATCTAATCATTCTTGAATTTTACTCTACAAAGCAGTATCATGTTGACAATTTGGACATTATTAGTTACTGAATAAATTAATTCTTGAACTTGTTTTATTGAATTCTTATATCATTATCATCATCCTCATGTTTATATTATGTTGAAAGTCATCTGTGGCCTGTAGTGCATAGATGGACTAGGTACGATTATGACCTGGGATTATTCGGTGTAATCATGACCGTAATATTATAAATGGTGTGGTAAAAGTTATCTAGAATAACCCATATTTTTTTATTAATAATTAAATATTAATTAATTTTATCTTATACAATTGTGTTTAAATGGGAAAAAGTAAATGATTTTGTTTCCTTCTTTTCTTCCTTGTTTTGTTTGGAAAATTAAATTCTTTTAGTAGATAATTAAATAACTGATTAAATTAAAATTTGAGGAAGATAATTCCTTTTGTTAAAGTCTTGTGGTAAAATTATTCGGAGCGAAAAGCTACTTGGGAGATAGAGGAATTTATTCGAGCGGAGTATCTGCATCTTTTTGATAATTAGGTATTTTCCATTCTTTTGATTTCGGGGACGGAATCCTTTTTAAGGGGGAGGTAATGTAATATCCCAAAAAATAATAATAATATTAAATTTATATTATTAAAACATATTGTTTGGAACTTGTCATTTATTTGGGTCAAACTAGTTATTTAAATTATGTGGGCTAATAAATATTAATAAGTGATAGATAATATTATGTGGTTAAAATTTGGGCCTTAATATTAATTTAACCCAAATAGAAGTTTATTAGGGCAACTTAATTAATAAATAGCTAAACCTAATATTACTTCATTATACAAACTGAATAAGAAGAGGTGGCTACTTTGGAGATAAAGGGAACAGCTACAAAGGGGGCTCAGGTGAAGAAAGACTAGAGATTTTGATCACTAGTGAGAAAATTTCATCAGTAATAAGTAAATATATTATACATTATATAAAGTGGGGATAAATCACGTGGTTCCATATTAAATTATTAAATTTAGTATGTTATTTTTTTTTCATCATGAGCAAGTACTTTTGTAATTCAAGAACTAAGAGAGATCTTTAAAGATGGGAGAGTTTATTTATTAATGTAATACTTATACGAATGTACTTATTATTATTATTATTATCACTTTATTCCAATCAGATTGAACGGAGGGAGTAGTCTGTGATTGATTTTGGAGCTCCTAAAATAATAAATTGATGATATCTTTAAATAAAAAAATATATATAGCAGTAGTAATTAAAGTTTACGAAAACTTGCATAATTTGTAAGAGATGTTATACAAATAAATATGTAAGATTATATGGAATGAATTAAATCTTAATATTATAAGTAATTATATTTTATAGTGGTACCAAATAGAAGTGTTCATATTTTTATAAATGTACTTACATTTAGTATTATTAATTTGTGTAATTAGTTCGGACGGAAGGAATTTAAAGAGATTTTTTTTGAAATATAAATTTTGGAATATTAATAATTGATTAAAGACATATTAAATAGATTATGAATTATTTTAGAATTATTAGTTTGGATTATTTTTAATTTGAGGTGAATATGTTTAGGTGATGAATAACGTTCGTATTTGATATCGTTGGCATTTGAGGGTAAGATTTTGTGGAGTGTGCTATAAATGGTTTGGAAGTATCAGATACGGATTCCGTACTTTTTCAGCGATACTCTTGTTAAATTTGATTTGTTCGTTTGTTTATTTATTTCGAATTATGTTATGACTTCACATAATTGTTTCATGTGAAATAAATATATTAGTTTCATTTTAGAGTTGATACACATGACTCGTATTTGTACGCTTTGAATTAGGATATCATGTTTAGTATTTATTTTTGATAATTATAGAGCGGTACATGTTGCTACCTTCTTTTTGAAACCTTGTGACCATAATTTAATTTGGTTCAACATGTACATATAGAACCTTTTTGTTGGTATTATGTCGCATGAGTTGTGACATGGTATTTTTATTAGAATATACTGTAGGGTATACCTGAGCTATAACCTCCTGTGGGGGTACCACAGGCATGTCGTCTTGGCACGAGAGACATGACACTTTCCGTAGCGGTGTGATTAGTCCACGGCGCCTCAGTTTTGGGCTCCGGAGTAAGTGGGCCATTTGGTGTTTTGTTGTGGGAGGCGTATGGGTTAACCCTAGTTTTCTATTCTACGGATTGGTGATGTTGTGCCAAACACACCTATCCGATTTGCATACATTTGGATTCGCGGTCCAATGTGTGATTGCCTGTGTGGCATTGTTTCGATGTGCCTGTGTGGCATTATTTTGGTTGCCTGTGTGGCATCATTTGACTTGCCTGTGTGGCATTATTTTGACTTACCTGTGTGGCAATGTGTATTTCTGAGCTCATTCGATATAAAATAACTTCAGCCATTTATTTCAGCCTATTATTTTATTGGATTAGTTTTGTTGGTTTCTGTTCAGTTAAAGTCATTGAGTTAGTTACTTCAGTTCGTTATTTCTTTATTCTTTTATTGGTTTCGTCAATTACGTTGATTCAGACATATTTATTACGTTGATTCAAATATATTACATTCAGATCTTTGGATATTATATTTTTGTTCGTATTTGCACTTGAGGCTTTGTTCAGTATTTTGTCTCAGTTATTTTCGTATATCAGTTGTATATCTTTTGTATATCTGTATCCGTACTGGGCAATTGGCTCATGCTGTGTTTTTCTTCCGGCAGGTTTGCAGGGGTGATTCAGGGCTAGCTAGTGTGATGAGAGAGTTGCCCTTGACCATCTAGGTTGTTTCAAATTTTAAGTTTGATTATTTTGACTCTATTTGGAGAATTGTATTTAGTACGCTATTAATGGATCACCACTATTAATGTTTTGAGGTTGTTAGTGCTCTGTTTTCTTATTTTGAGGTTTGTTGTGCTTTGCACGTGACCTCCCTTTCCTTTTCGGGAAGGGGGTGTTACAGATATGGTATCAAAGCTTAGGTTCTTTCTTGTAGAAAACCTATTTAGGTTTGACCTGTGAGTAGTGGGTAAATCACTGGGTAGACATAGGAGTTTGAATTGATTTTGTTCTCTGTTTGGTTGGTCTTATTCTGACCAAGTGTTTTTTTTAGTTCTTTGAGTTATAGTTGATTTGAGAAAGACGAGATAATTTGTTAAGATTATTATTGTTATGCGTTGGAACAATAATATTAGTTAAGGATTGTGATTGGATTATTAAGGAGAATAATGTTATATTATATTCAGTTAAGAAATGATTATACGATTATGATATGAGTATTTTTATCATCGAGTTTTGATATTGGAGAATTATTTGTTAGAGTTATTTCAGGTAATTACAAATTATTATGATTTTGGAATTGAGGATTTTATTTGGATTAGATTCTGGTTTTTGTTAAGTTGTGAATAATTTGAGGTATATGAATCGGTGGGATAATATGATAAAGTGAAAACTATTAAGTACAAAAGATCTCTTGTAATTTTGAGTTGTTGTAAAGATTCGAGGTAATTAGATTATTCTTTTGGAGTAAATGAATTTTGCGATTATTTCCTAGTAGAATATTGGAGTTATCTTATATGAAATTTTGAGTGATAGTATGAGGAGATTTTGGAATTTGTTGGGGTAAGGTTTGCACTAAGAGAATGATTGATTTATTAAATGATTACATATTAAGTGATTAATCTTTAAGAGATTTTGAAAGCTATCGTTTGTTTATTCAGATAGTAGGATATATGATTTGGAGTTTGGTATGGTGATGGAGAGATCTTAGTAGTAGTATATTTTTGGTGTAATAATATTTGAGAACTAATTTGATTGGAGGTTATGATATTTTTAAACTCTTAAGGACTTAGGAGAGTTGGTGATAAAGAGATATTAGTAGTATATTCGTTGGTGTAATATTATTTGGTAAATAGTTCAAATTAAGGATGAGATATTTTGAAGCTCTTGAGGACTTGGGGAGAGTTGGTAATATGGGTTGAATAGTTGTTTTTGGTTATCTGATGTCTTTAGAGTTTTGTGTGAATTTATGTAAAATTAAATAAAAATAATTTGTTAGATCTTTGTCATGTGTGAAACATAAACATTTTACGAATTAAAAATAATTTTAAATATTTTGGGTATTCGAATCGTATTTAGATGAAGAGAAATGTTTTGTGATTTTGAATTATTTTCCGAAGAGTACGTACGTTTACAAGAATGAAAATCAAGAAAATTGACCAGGGCCGCACCAACAGTGGATCATGTGATTTAACGCGAAGAACCTTACCAAAGCTTGACACGGTAGCTGACAAATCTTTTACGAGTACGTGGACAATTGTGTGGACTGACTTACCCGCGTTGATCGTTACAAATGGTGGCGCTACGTCGTAAATAAATTAATTTTTTTAGCTTATTTGAATTCCGAGTACGGAATTATTTTTAAGGGATGAAAAATATAATAACCCATATTTTTTTATTAATAATTAAATATTAATTAATTTTATCTTATACAATTGTGTTTAAATGAGAAAAGGTAAATGATTTTGTTTCCTTCTTTTCTTCCTTGTTTTGTTTGGAAAATTAAATTCTTTTAGTAGATAATTAAATAACTGATTAAATTAAAATTTGAGGAAGATAATTCCTTTTGTTAAAGTCTCGTGGTAAAATTATTCAGAGCGGGAAGCTACTTGGGAGATAGAGGAATTTATTCGAGCGGAGTATCTGCATCTTTTTGATAATTAGGTATTTTCCATTCTTTTGATTCCGAGGACGGAATCCTTTTTAAGGGGGAGGTAATGTAATATCCCGAAAAAAAATAATAATATTAAATTTATATTCTTAAAATATATTGTTTGGAACTTATCATTTATTTGGGTCAAACTAGTTATTTAAATTATGTGGGCTAATAAATATTAATAAGTGATAGATAATATTATGTGGTTAAAATTTGGGCCTTAATATTAATTTAACCCAAATAGAAGTTTATTAAGGCAACTTAATTAATAAATAGCTAAACCTAATATTACTTCATTATACAAACTGAATAAGAAGAGGTGGCTACTTTGGAGATAAAGGAAATAGCTACAAAGGGGGCTCAGGTGAAGAAAAACTAGAGATTTTGATCACTAGTGAGAAAATTTCATCAGTAATAAGTAAGTATATTATACATTATATAAAGTGGGGATAAATCACGTGGTTCCATATTAAATTATTAAATTTAGTATGTTGTTTTTTTTCATCACGAGCAAGTACTTTTGTAATTCAAGAACTAAGAGAGATCTTTAAAGATGGGAGAGTTTATTTATTAATGTAATACTTATACGAATGTACTTATTATTATTATTATTATCACTTTATTCCAATCAGATTGAACGGAGGGAGTAGTCTGTGATTGATTTTGGAGCTCCTAAAATAATAAATTGATGATTTCTTTAAATAAAAAAATATATATAGCAGTTGTAATTAAAGTTTATGAAACCTTGCATAATTTGTAAGAGATGTTATACAAATAAATATGTAAGATTATATGGAATGAATTAAATCTTAATATTATAAGTAATTATATTTTATAGTGGTACCAAATAGAAGTGTTCATATTTTTATAAATGTACTTACATTTAGTATTATTAATTTGTGTAATTAGTTCGGACGGAAGGAATTTAAAGAGATTTTTTTTGGAATATAAATTTTGGAGTATTAATAATTGATTAAAGACATATTAAATAGATTATGAATTATTTTAGAATTATTAGTTTGGATTATTTTTAATTTGAGGTGAATATGTTTAGGTGATGAATAACGTTCGTATTTGATATCGTTGGCATTTGAGGGTAAGATTTTGTGGAGTGTTCTATAAATGGTTTGGAAGTATCAGATACGGATTCCGTACTCTTTCAGTGATACTCTTGTTAAATTTGATTTGTTCGTTTGTTTATTTATTTCGAATTATGTTATGATTTCACATAATTGTTTCATGTGAAATAAATATATTAGTTTCATTTTAGAGTTGATACACATGACTCGTATTTGTACTCTTTGAATTAGGATATCATGTTTAGTATTTATTTTTGATAATTGTAGAGCGGTACATGTTGCTACCTTCTTTTTGAAACCTTGTGACCATAATTTGATTTGGTTCAACATGTACATATAGAACCCTTTTGTTGGTATTATGTCGCATGTGTTGTGACATGGTATTTTTATTAGAATATACTGTAGGGTATACCTGAGCTTTAACCACCTGTAGGGGTACCACAGGCATGTCGTCTTGGCATGAGAGACATGACACTTTCCGTGGCGGTGTGATTAGTCCACGACGTCTCCGTTTTGGGCTCCGGAGTATGTAGGCCATTTGGTGTTTTGTTGTGGGAGGCGTATGGGTTAACCCTAGTTTTCTGTTCTGCGGATTGGTGATGTTGTCCAGAGGATAGCATTAGTAATCCTCACTATTCTGTGAAATAGTGTGTTAATAATTGTAATGAGGACTCCTTTTGAGTTTGTATAATCTCTAGTAGACAATAATTGTATTCAAACTCACAGTTATGTTTTGTTGTATTGTACACGATAGTTGTATTAGTAAGTTGTATTTGAATTTTGTACCATGTATCTGACGACCCAAGATGGGTGATGTATACCTAATTTTGGGGGCGTCACACTTGGTATCAAAGCTTAGGGATATGATCCCTGGCTAAGATGTGAGAATAGTACTAGAAGGGGAGAGATGGGGAATTCCTTCGCTAGTATGACCTACTTAAGTTTATGTGGTATTTAATTGGTCGATCAGAATTTAGAGATAATATGTTACATGTCAATTAACCTTTGTTTTGTGGCAGTATCTGAAAATGACATCCAAGAATGTTAAGAATAGCAATGGAGCACAGGAGATCATTTATTCACTATATATCAATAATCAGGATAATGTGCATCAGGAAGGCGACAATCCTCATGCAAACAACAACACTGACCAAATGATGAATGATCAAATGTTCAGGGGCTTTATGCAATACATGTAACAGCAGGCGAAAGTGGCTCCTGTCCAAAATACAGGTGGAAACACTGGAAACTCTCGGGCGGTCACCGCTAAACAGTTCAAGGAGCTGGGACCACCGGAGTTTAAAGGAGAACCAAAACCACTTATAGCGGAAACATGGATAAAGCAGATCACCAAGATATTTGATGTCTTGGGATGCTCCGATGAGTAAAAGGTTGGCTTTGCCGCCTTTATGTTGCGCGGAGAGGCAGATTACTGGTGGGAATCGGTAAAACGTACCCAACCTGTCGTACTGCAGATGTCTTGGGAGAAGTTCCAAGAGCTGTTCAACGACAAATACTTTCCCAAAAGTATTCGTCACATGAAGGTGCTAAATTTACGGAGTTATCCCGGTTTACGTCCCACTTGGTGGATAATGAAAAGAGAATGACACAGATGTTTTTAAGAGGTTTGAAGTCGGAGATACGTCAACATCTTATTTCTCATAAACTGTGTTTATATTCAGATGTTGTAAATAGGGCTCTGTTAGTGGAGCGCGATAACGAGTCAACACAACTAAAATAGAGCAGCCGATAAAATGATAATACCAGCGAAAGTAGTCATCGAGGCGATGACAACAAGCATGGAGGGAATCAACAAGCCAGAAATGGCAACCACTTCGGTGGTAATCAGGGCCAAAATAATAAGAATGGACATTTTAAGAAGATGAGATTCAACAATGATGGAAAGACTTCAGCACCAGCACCTGTCGTTAAGGAAGGAGAACGACCACCTATCATATGTTTCAAATATGGAGGGGAGGGGCACATCAGTCCAAACTGCGCGATGCCGTCCAAAGCATTTTATAATTATGGAAGAAAAGGTCAATTAGCCCGATTTTGTCGTTCACCGAAGACAAATTCAGCTAGGATGGAGGCACCAAAGGCCGTCCCAGAAAAGTCAAAACCGGTAGTGCAAGGGAGAGCGTTTGTTGTGACCTCCCAGAAAGCAAGGAACCCGAATGAGGTCATCACGGGTAAGCTTATCATAAACTCTAACAAAATCTATACTTTATTTGATAACGGTTCTACCCATTCTTTTATTTCTCCTACTTGCGCTCATCGATTAAATTTGGCTCCGGAGAAATTAGACTTTGACTTATCTGTGGAAACTCCGTTGGGAGAAACCTTCATTACATCCACTGTTTATAAGTCTTGTTTGGTTCAAATCGGTACCCTCACATTACCTGTAGATCTTATTTCATTGAAAATACTTGCATTTGACGTGATTCTAGGGATTGATTGGTTAACTACTCATCATGCAAAATTTGATTATTTCCGTAAGGTTGTTAGCTTTCATATTCCTAATCAACCTATTATGCGAATTCAAGCGACCAACCCATTAAAATCAATCACGGTCATCTCAAGCCATAAAGTTATTCGTTTATTGAAAAACGGATGTCAATCTTTCTTAGCTCATGTCACAGATTTAAACAAAAATACGTCAGTTTTGAACGATATTTCTATTGTTAATAAATTTTATGACGTATTCCCCGAAGAACTTCCTGGCCTATCCCCTGAGCGTGAAATTGAATTTTGTATCGACCTTGAACCCGGTACAAAACCCATTTCCAAAGCCCCATATCGAATGGCTCCTATTGAACTTCAGGAGTTAAAGACCCAACTGTAGGAATTGTTAGACATTGGCTTTATTCGTCCTAGTACTTCTCCTTGGGGTGCTCCTATTCTATTCGTTAAGAAGAAAGATATGAGTATACGACTTTGTATTGATTATCGGGAGTTGAATCATGTCACCATCAAAAATAGGTATCCATTACCACGTATTGATGACCTGTTTGACCAGTTGCAAGGAGTCAAATTCTTTTCGAAGATTGATCTTCATTCCGGATATCACCAATTGAAGATTAGAACCGATGACATTCTAAATACGGCTTTCAGAACTCGGTACGATCATTATGAATTTCTAGTCATGTCCTTTGGATTAACTAATGCTCCTGCTGCCTTCATGGATATGATGAACCGAGTATTCAAGGAATATTTGGATCACTTTGTGGTCGTCTTTATTGATGACATCCTTATTTATTCCAAAAGCCATGAAGATCATGAGCAACACTTGAGGTTGACACTCCAAAAGCTTCTTGAAAACAAGCTTTATGCCAAGTTCAAGAAATGTGAATTCTGGCTTAAGGAAGTTGCATTCCTTGGGCACGTAGTATCAAGTTATGGAATATCTGTTGACCCAGCAAAGATTGAAGCAATTCAAAGCTGGGAGCAACCTAAATCAGTGACCGAAGTACGTAGCTTTCTCGGTTTAGCTGGTTAT
Organism: Panax japonicus; assembly: GCA_020205505.1. Classification (NCBI taxonomy): domain Eukaryota; kingdom Viridiplantae; phylum Streptophyta; class Magnoliopsida; order Apiales; family Araliaceae; genus Panax; species Panax japonicus. Next base: position 49,042,233 of record CM035109.1, on the reverse strand, counting down.
TATCGGAGATTCGTGGAAGGATTTTCTCGAATCGCTACTCCATTGACTCAGCTGACTCGGAAAGATACAAAGTTCTGTTGGAGCGAAGAATGTGAGAAGAGTTTTCAAGAACTCAAGAGGAGACTCAATTCAGCACCTGTTCTGACAATACCATCTGGCTCGGAGGGATTTGTCATCTGCAGTGATGCTTTGGGCAAAGGGTTGGGATGTGTTCTCATGCAACATGGAAAAGTCATAGCCTATGTGTAATACCCGGAAAAAAAAATTAAAAAATAAATAAATTATATTCTTAAAAAATATTATTTGGACTTTGTCTTTTATTTGAGGCAAACTTGTTATTTAATTTATTTGGGCTAATAAGTATGTGGTTACATTAATTTGGGTATTTAAATTAATTGGGTCAAACTAATTTTTAAGTATTTAAGTTTGGGCTTGTTAAACTATTTGAGCCCAAATTAAGGTGATGGGTTTAAAAACTAAATTGAAATATGAATAATATTAATATATTAGGTTAAGGTCCTTCCTAATTCACGTACCGACATAATTAACTAGAGAGGGTTTTGACGCATTGAGAAATAACGAAGAGGAGGCAGAAGAAAGGTTGTGGAATAAAAAAGAAAATCTGGGGAAGAAGATTGTGAGATTATATTAAACATAATCGTATCTCTAAAAGGTATTTATTGAATTTATTTTTGAATATAGCATAATTATTTTATTAGTGTGATTACAATCTGTTTAAGAGAATTTGATTTTGTTGTTTGCTTAATCTGATGCGGTACGATAATATTAATACGCAACTGGAAATAAAGTTGAATTGATTGATTGTTCATCTCTGTTTGGCTTGTGAAAGAGTACCACCATCAATATTGCTGACACTCATATTCTTGCTTCATTCCAAACTGTACTCTTAATAAAACTCCCATATATGCATGCCTACACAGACTTAAGAAAATAATGAATTGATTTACTATTTAACTTACTTTTGTTGAAGAATCCTCCTGCGTATATACATATGTTATTATTTTCTAATAAAGAATTCAATAAACTCCATATATTATATGTTTAACATCTTTGATTGGTTGAATCATTGGGCTAATTTAAATTTTATTTTTTTCTTCAAAATTGGCAAGTCAAGCTGCTGCCTTTAAAAATCTTCTAGTGATTTTTTTTTTTGGGAATTGTAATTATATAAGGGAACGTGATCCTTCTTTTTAATGGTTAATGTAATTATAATATAATTTTTCTACTAAATTATGCTAAGTTAATAAACTTGGCATCAAGACCGAAAAAAAATATAATAATAATGTTCTTTAATATTTTATTAAAAATGCATTAGTATATAATATTATATAGCAAAACATAATTATTTTATATTACATAAATTTGTGTACTAATATTGGAGTTTTAAATTTTTTTGTATAAGCTAGTAATTTAATTAATTATATTATATTTATTTTGATAATTAGATTAGATTGAGGGAGTCTAACGGGTGATATTTGGCTTTGGTGAATTATTTTGGTACTATATTAAGGCACGAATTTCGTACTTCTTCGGCGATACTCTTGTTAAATTTGATTCGTTCGTTTTGTTCCTTATTTTGAATTTCGTCATTATTTCACATAATTGTCTCTTATGAAATTCATATAATAGTTTCATTTTGGAGTTGATACATATGACTCGTATTTGTACTCTTTGAGTTAGGTTATCATGTTTAGTACTATTTATTTTTGATAATTGTAGAGCGGTACATGTTGCTACCTTCTTTTTGAGACATTGTGACTATAATTTGATTTGGTTCAACATGTACATATAGAACCCTTTTGTTGGTATTATGTTGCATGTGTTGTGACATAATATTTTTGTTAGAATATACCGAAGGGTATACCTGAGCTATAACCACCTGTGGGGGTACCATAGGCATATCGTCTTGGCACGAGAGACATGACACTTTCTGTGGCGGTGTGATTAGTCCACGGCGTCTCCGTTTTGGGCTCCGGAGGAAGTGGGCCATTTGGTGTTTTGTTGTGGGAGGCGTATGGGTCAACCCTAGTTTTCTGTTCAATGGATTGGTGATGTTGTGCCAAACACACCTATCTGATTTGCATACATTTGGATTTGCGGTCCAATGTGTGATATGCATGTGTGGCATTATTTTAACTTGCCTGTGTGGCATCATTTGACTTGCATGTGTGACATTATTTTGACTTGCCTGTGTGGCATTAGTTTGACTTGTCAGTGTGGCAAGATATATTTCTGAGCTCATTCGGTATAAAATAACTCCAGCCATTTGTTTCAGCCTATTATTTTATTGGATTAGTTTTGTTGGTTTCTGTTCAGTTCAAGTATTTGAGTTAGTTACTTTAGTTCGTTATTTCTTTATTTTTTTATTGGTTTCAAGGATTAAAAATGGGCAGATAAATCGAGGATTGAGCCTTTCTCTCTTTCCAAATCTTGTAACCCATTTCCATGGAGCAACATGTAACAACACATGATCTCCTATATCGAATTCCACGTCCTTTCGATGAAGACCAGCATAACTCTTTTGTCGATCTTGTGAGGTTTTTATACGTTGTCGGATCGTTTGAATCTTTTCTATAGTCATACGTACCAACTCCGGTCCCAACAACGTTGCTTCACCCACATCATCCCAGCATACTGGAGAACGACACTTTCTTCCATACAACGCTTCGAATGAAGCCATGCCAATACTTGCTTGATAACTGTTGTTGTAGGAAAACTCCACCAATGGTAAGAACTTGTCCCAACTTCCCTTGAAATCAAGGACACAGAGTCTTAATAGATCTTCAAGAGTTTGAATAGTCCTCTCCGACTGTCCGTCTGAGGATGATATGCCAAGCTAAATCGTAAATTTGTGCCCATAGCTTTCTACAAATTAACCCAAAATCGTGAAGTGAATCTTGGGTTTCGATCAGAAACTATGGATACTGGCATACCATACAGTCTTACAATCTCGTTTATATACATACGAGCAAGACGTTCATGTGTATAAGTCTCTCGTATCGGTAAGAAATGAGAAGACTTGGTTAATCTATCAACAATGACCCAAATCACATCTATTCCTTGAGAAACCTTGGGAAGACTAGTAACGAAATCCATGGTAATGTGCTCCCACTTCTAATATAGAATTTCAAATGGTTGCAATGGACCTTTTGGTATTTGATGCTCCGCCTTGACTCGTTGACACGTTAGACACCTTGAGATAAACATTGCTATCTCTCTCTTCATATTGCCCCACCAAAATGTATGTCGAAGATCATGATATATTTTGGTACTCCCAGGATGGATTGCAAATGGTGTGTTGTGTGCCTCCATCATGATTTTATACTTTAAATCAGGGTCGTTAGGAACACAAAGTCTGGAGTTGACTCGAAGTATTCCTTCTTCATCGATTCTTGCTTCCGGCATCGCACCTTCTTGCAATTTCTTCCTCATACGCATCAGCTCCGGATCTGTAATTTGAGCAACTTTAATTTTTATCAATTAAAGTCGGTTCTACTCGTATATTTTCCATCATCACGTGGGTCCCTGGAGCCTTTATCTCTATCTCCATCCTTTGCAAGTCATACAAATGGGCCTTTACATTGACAATATTGCACGCGTGCTCGCATATGATCTTCTACTCAATGCGTCAGCTCCCACGTTCGCTTTTCCAGGATGGTATTGGATGGTATGATCATAATCTTTCAATAGTTCAAGCCAACGTCATTGTCGCATGTTGAGTTCCTTTTGAGTGAAGAAATATTTGAGGCTTTTATGATCCGTAAAGATCTCCACTTTCTCCCCATACAAGTAATGCCTCCAAATTTTAAGTGCGAAGACAACAGCTGCTAACTCTAGGTCATGAGTAGGATAATTTCTCTCATATTCTTTGAGTTGTCATGAGGCATAGGCTATGACTTTCCCATGTTGCATGAAAACACATCCTAACCCTTTGCCCGAAGCATCACTGTAGATAACAAATCCCTCCGAACCAGATGGTATTGTCAGAACAGGTGCTGAAATGAGTCTCCTCTTGAGTTATTGAAAACTCTTCTCACATTCCTCGTTCCAACCGAACTTTGTATCTTTCCGAGTCAGCTGAGTTAGTGGAGTAGAGATTCGAGAAAACCCTTCTACGAATCTCTGATAATAACCAGCTAAGACGAGAAAGCTACGTACTTCGGTCACTGATTTAGGTTGCTCCCAGCTTTGAATAGCTTCAATCTTTGTTGGGTCAACAGATATTCCATGGCTTGATACCACGTGCCCAAGGAATGCTACTTCCTCAAGCCAGAACTCGCATTTCTTCAACTTGGCATAAAGCTTGTATTCACAAAGCTTTTGGAGTATCAGCCTTAAGTGTTCCTCATAATCTTCACGGTTTTTGGAATATATGAGGATGTCATCAATAAAGACGACCACAAAATGATCCAAATATTCCTTGAATACTCGGTTCATCATATCCATGAAGGCAGCAAGAGCATTAATCAATCCAAAGGACATGACTAGGAATTCATAATGCCCGTACAGAGTTCTGAAAGCCGTCTTTGGAATATTATCGGTTCTAATCTTCAATTGGTGATATCCGAAATGAAGATCAATCTTTGAAAAGAATTTGGCTCCTTGCAACTGGTCAAACAGGTTATCAATACGTGGCAATGGGTACCTATTTTTGATGGTGACATGATTTAACTCCCGATAATTA
>CM035109.1:48893792-49029635 GCA_020205505.1 Panax japonicus | reverse complement strand
ACAATGATAGAAAGACGTCAGCACCAGCAACCGTTGTTAAGGAAGGAGAAAGACCACCTATCATATGCTTCAAATGCAGAGGGGAGGGACACATCAGTCCAAATTGTGCGATGTCGTCCAAAGCATGTTATAATTATGGAAGAGAAGGTCACTTAGCCCGATTTTGTCGTTCATCAAATTTAGCTAGGATGGAGGCACCAAAGGCTATCCTAGAAAAGTCAAAGCCGGTAGTGCAAGGGAGAGCATTTGTTGTGACCTCCCAGAAAGCAAGGAACCCGAATGAGGTCATCACGGGAAAGCTTATCATAAACTCTAGCGAAGTCTACACTTTACTTGATACCGGTTCTACCCATTCTTTTATTTCTCCTACTTGCGCTCAACGATTAAATTTAACTCCGGAGAAATTAGACTTTGACTTATCTGTGAAAACTCCATTGGGAGAAACCTTCATTACATCCACGGTTTATAAGTCTTGTTTGGTTCAAGTTGGTACCCACACATTTCCTGTCGATCTTATTGCATTGAAAATACTTACATTTGTTGTAATTCTAGGTATTGATTGATTAATTACTCATCATGTAAAAATTGATTGTTTTCGTAAGGTTGTTAGCTTTCATATTCCTAATCGACCTATTATACAAATTCAAGCAACCAAACCATTAAAATCAATCACTGTCATCTCAAGCCATAAAGCTATTCGTTTATTGAAAAACGGATGTCAAGCTTTCTTAGCTCATATCACAGATCTAAACAAAAATACGTCAGTTTTGAATAATATTTCTATTGTTAATAAATTTCCTGACGTATTCCCTGAAGAACTTCCTGGCCTACCCCCAGAGCGTGATATTGAATTTTGTATCGACCTTGAACCCGGTACAAAACCCATTTCTAAATCCCCATATCGAATGGCTCCTATTGAACTTCAGGAGTTAAAAACTCAATTGCAGGAATTGTTAGACATTGGCTTTATTCGTCCTAGTACTTCTCCTTGGGGTGCTTCTGTTCTATTCATGTAGAAAAAAGATGGGAGTATGCGACTTTGTATTGATTATCGGGAGTTGAATCATGTCACCATCAAAAATAGGTACCCATTTCCACGTATTGATTACCTGTTTGACCAGTTGCAAGGAGCCAAATTCTTTTCAAAGATTGATCTTCATTCCGGATATCACCAATTGAAGATTAGAACCGATGAAATTCCAAAGACGGCTTTCAGAACTCAGTACGGGCATTATGAATTCCTAGTCATGCCCTTTGGATTGACTGATGCTCCTTCTGCCTTCATAGATATGATGAACCGAGTATTCAAGGAATATTTGGATCACTTTGTGGTCGTCTTTATTGATGACATCCTCATATATTCCAAAACCCGTGAAGATCATGAGCAACACTTGAGGCTGATACTCCAAAATCTTCATGAATATAAGCTTTATGCCAAATTAAAGAAATGCGAGTTCTGGCTTGAGGAAGTAGTATTCCTTGGGCACGTGGTATCAAGTCATGGAATATCTGTTGACCTAGTAAAGATTGAAGCTATTCAAAGTTGGGAGCAACCTAAATCAGTGACCGAAGTACGTAGCTTTCTCGGCTTAGCTGGTTATTATCGGAGATTCGTAGAAGGGTTTTCTCGAATCGCTACTCCACTAACTCAGCTGACACGAAAAGATATAAAGTTCGGTTGGAGCGAGGAATGTGAGAAGAGTTTTCAAGAAGTCAAGAGGAGACTCATTTCAGCACCTGTTCTGACAATACCATCTGGTTCGGAGGGATTTTTCATCTACAGTGATGCTTCGGGCAAAGGGTTAGGATGTGTTCTCATGCAACATAGGAAAGTCATAGCCTATGCCTCACGACAACTCAAAGAATATGAGAGGAATTATCCTACTCATAATCTAGAGTTGGCAGTTGTTGTCTTTGTACTAAAGATTTGGAGGCATTACTTGTATGGGGAGAAAGTGGAGATCTTTATAGATCATAAAAGCCTCAAATATTTCTTCACTCAAAAGGATCTCAACATGCGACAACGACGTTGGCTTGAACTACTGAAAGATTATGATCATACTATCCAATACCATCCTGGAAAAGCAAACGTGGTAGCTGACGCATTGAGTAGAAGATTGTGTGCGGGTACGAGTGCAATATTGTCAACGCAAAGGCCCATTTTGTATGACTTGCAATGGATGAAGATAGAGATAAAGACTCTAGGGACACACGAGATGATGGCAAATATACGAGTAGAACCGACTTTAATTGATAAAATTATAACTGCTCAAGTTACAGATCCGGAGCTGATGCGTATGAGGAAGAAAGTGCAAGAAAGTGCGATGCCGAAAGCAAGAATCGATGAAGAAGGAATACTTCAAGTCAACTCCAGACTTTGTGTTCCTAACGACCCTGATTTAAAGTATAAAATCACGATGGAGGCTAACAACACACCGTTTGCAATCCATCCTGGGAGTACCAAAATGTATCATGATCTTCGACATACATTTTGGTGGGGCAATATGAAGAGAGAGATAGTGCTGTTTATCTCAAGGTGTCTAACATGTCAACGAGTCAAGGAGGAGCATCAAGTACCAAAAGGTCCATTGCAACCGCTTAAAATTCCAGAATGGAAGTGGGAGCACATTACATGGATTTTTTACTGGTCTTCCTAAAGTTTCTCAAGGCATGGATGCGATTTGGGTCATTGTTGATAGATTGACCAAGTCTGCTCATTTCTTACCGATACGAGAAACTTATACACTTGAACGTCTTGCTCGTATGTACATAAACGAGGTTGTAAGATTGCATGGTATACCAGTATCCATAGTTTCTGATCGAGACCCAAGATTCACTTCGCGATTTTGGGTTAGTTTGCAAAAAGCTATGGCCACAGATTTACGATTTAGCTCGGCATATCATCCTCAGACGGACGAACAGTCGGATAGGACTATTCAAACTCTTGAAGATCTATTAAGACTCTGTATCCTTAATTTGAAGGGAAGTTGGGACACGTTCTTACCATTGGTGGAGTTTTCCTACAACAACAGTTATCAAGCAAGTATTGGCATGGCTCCATTCGAAGCATTGTATGGAAGAAAGTGTTGTTCTCCAGTATGCTGGGATGAGGTGGGTGAAGCAACTTTGTTGGGACCAGAGTTGGTATGTAGGACAACGGAAAATATTCAAACGATCCGACAACGTATAAAAACCTCACAAGATCGACAAAAGAGTTATGTTGATCTTCATCGAAAGGACGTGGAATTCGATATAGGAGATCATGTGTTGTTACGTGTTGCTCCATGGAAAGGAGTTATGAGATTTGGAAAGAGAAAAAAGCTCAATCCTCGATTCATCGGTCCATTTTTAATCCTTGATCGAGTAGGAACTGTGGCCTATAGACTCGCTTTACCGCCAAGTATGTCTCATGTTCATAACGTTTTTCACATATCCATATTACGTAAATATGTGGAAGACCCAAACCACATTATTGAGTTAGAACCGGATGAAATAGCGGAAGATTTGACGTATGAAGAGGTTCCTGTTCAAATCTTGGATAAGAATGAACATATTCTACGCACCAAGGTTATACCTCAAGTTAAAGTTTTGTGGAGAAACCACGATGTTGAGGAAATGACTTGGGAGTTAGAATCTCAAATGAAATCAAGGTATCCTTACCTCTTCGACATACCAGGTACGTACCCTAATTTCGAGGACAAAATTTCATAAGAAGGGGAGATTGTAAAACCCCAACTTTTTGAATAAAGATGAATTTTCTATAAATATTAATTTTGAATATTATGGAGTGAAATTGATATAATAGTTGTGGGTAATATTTATAAATTTTGCAAAGTACGCAAGTTGTTATATAATATTCGATTGGTCGGGGAATATTCGTTTTAACAGGAAATATTAGTACAATGGCACAATCATTGGTGGACCCCACAACGGAATTATTGTCGAATTGAGAAAACGACAAAAATACTTTATGAAAATAACGGCGGAAGTTTTACCGTTAACTGTTGAAACACCCGGTGTTAAAAGTACAGTAATACGCGTGGTTGCATAGTAGCGCACGGTATTGATTATTGATGCTTACGTGATAAGTCACTCAGTTTTGTTGGTATTATTAATGTAATAATACAGAAAATCTTTTTATATAAAATAGAATACTTTTATAAAGTTTTTCTATAAATAGAATATATTACATTCTATTATGCATAGTATTGCATAGTGTCTGCATAGTGTTTTGTATAGTAAAAACTTTTTATATAAAACAGAATACTTTTATAAAGCTATCTGTTTTATTAGACAATAATTAGAATATATTATATTTTATTATGCATAGTGTTTGTATAGTGCCTGCATAGTGTTTGCATAGTAAAATCTTTTATAAATTTATTCGTTTTATTAGATTATAAATAGAATATATTATATTTTATTTAAAAGATTTTGCTTTAAATATGGACCGTCAGATTAAAGTAAATCAATCTGGACCGTTCATGGATTAGTTACTATGCATTCCATTTTCCTATAAATAGAAGCTCATTCCTTCATTATTTTCTTACGAATTCACTGAACTCTAGAGAAAGAAACTCTAGAGAGAGGAACTATAGAGAGAGACTATAGAGAGATAGAAGAAAAGTATTCTGCCACTTAACTACTTTTATATTCAGTTTCTTTTACGGTAAGAGGTGTTATTCTTTCTTATTTATGAAGAGAACTGTTGTTATTCCATTTCTTATTATTCTGTTGGAATAACCTGTATACACGGTCTACCCTATACTTGGTGACATTCTTCTATTATTCCGTTTTTACTTTTCTGTTGGAATATCCTGTCTGTGCGTTTTACGCCGGACCTGATTCTGTTTTTATTATTCTGTTGGAATATCCTATCTGTGCGTTTTACGCCGGACCTGGTTCCGTCTTTATTATTATTCTGTTGGAATATCCTGTCTGTACGTTTTACGTCGGACCTGATTTCGTCCTTATTAGTATTCTGTTGGAATAACCTTTATATGCAAAGTACCGCATGCATGGTGATTTCTGTTGTTATTCCATTCTTTATTATTCTGTTGGAACATCCTGTCGGTGCGAATTTCGCCTAACATGGTTCTGTTATTTAGTATTCTGTTGGAATAACATGTCTATGTGAAGTACCGCATGCATGGTGATTTCTTTTGTTATTCCATTCTTTATTATACTCAGTTGGTTAAAGTTTTGACTTCTATACTCCATGAAATTAGTAGAATATCCTTGATATTTGCGCTTCATCCAGTATCTTTTCCTGGAAATATTCTTCTGATCATTCTTGATTTTTACTCCACAAAGTACTATCATGTTGACAATTTGGACATTAGTAGTTCTTGGACAAATTAATTCTTGAACTTGTTTTATTGAATTCTTATATCATTGTCATCATCCTCATGTTTATATTATGTTGAAAGTCATTTGTGGCCTGTAGTGCATAGATGGACTTGGTATGATTATGGCCAAGGATTATTCGGTGTAATCATGACCGTAATGATACAAATGATGTGGTAAAAGTCCTCATTGGCCCGTAGTACATTGATGGACAGTTGTTGGCATGATCATGACTATTAATGAATACACAAATATTCTTGGCCCGTAGTGCATGGATAATTGTGGTCGTGATACTAAAGAATATCATTAGTCGTAGTGCAGGGGTGATTCGATGATGTGGAATATTTATTAAGTTGAGTCTCAGCGCTAACAGTGATGAAAAACCTTTTTAATCATAAAAGATAGTAGATTTTATTTTCTACTTGACTCTTTTAATGGATTGCTTGTTCCGTTGCAGTTAAACTTGATGTCTATTATATTTTATCAGTTTAACATTGTTGGAGACTAATGATAATTTATTCTGCATTATCTTAGTCATAATATTTCTTACTGGGCTAGTTGAGCTCACCCTTTCTTTCACTGTTCTCTTCAGGAAATGAGAATATAGCTGGGACGAGTCAGGGAACGGAGTGATGGTCTAGAGGATAGCATTAGTAGTCCTCACTATTCTGTGAAATATTGTGATAATAATTGTAATAAGGACTCCTTTTGAGTTTGTATAATCTCTAGTAGATAATATTTGTATTCAAACTCACAGTTTATGTTTTGTCGTATTGTACACGAAAGTTGTATTTGAATTCTGTATCATGTATCTGGTGACCCAAAATGGGTGATGTATACCTAATTTTGGGAGTGTCACAATTATTCTATTGGAATATTCTGTCTATGCGTTTTACGCCGAACCTGGTTCTATTCTTTATTATTCTGTTGGAATATCATGTCTGTGCGTTTTACGCCGGACCTGATTCCGTCTTTATTATTCTGTTGGAATATCATGTCTGTGCGCTTTACGCCGGACCTGGTTCCATTTTTTATTATTTTGTTGGAATATCATGTCTGTGCGTTTTACGTCGGACCTGGTTCCGTTATTTCTTATTTTGTTGGAATAACCTGCCTGTAAGGTCTATCGCATGCATGGTGATTTCTTTTGTTATTCCATTCTTTATTATACTCAGTTGGTTAAAACTTTGACTTCTATACTCCATGAAATTAGTGGAATATCCTTGATATTTGCGATTCATCCAGTATCTTTTCATGGAAATATTCTTCTGGGCATTCTTGAATTTTACTCTACAAAGCAGTATCATGTTGACAATTTGGACATTATCAGTTCCTAGATAAATTAATTCTTGAACTTATTTTATTGAATTCTTATATCATTGTCATCATCCTCAAGTTTGTATTATATTGAAAGTCATCTGTGGCCTGTAGTGCATAGATGGACTTGGTATAATTATGACCACGGATTATTCGGTATAATCATGACCGTAATGTTACAAATGATGTGGTAAAAGTCCTCATTAGCCTTAGTGTATTGATGGACAATTGTTGGCATGATCATGACCATTACTGAATACATGAATGTCCTTGGCCGTAGTGCATGGGTGATTCGATGATGTGGATTATTTATTAAGCTGAGTCCCAGCGATAAAAGTGATAAAAAAACCTTTTAAATCATAGAAGATAGTAGATTTTATTCTCTACTTGACTCTTCTAATGGATTGCGTGTTCCGCTGTAGTTAAACTTGATATTTATTATATTTTATCAGTTTAACATTGTTGAAGGCTAACGATAAATTATCTGCATTATCTTAGTCATAATATTTCTTACTGGGCTAGTTGAGCTCACCCTTTTGCTTTCATTGTTCTCTTCAGGAAATGAGAACGTAGCAGAGACTAGTCGGGGAATAGAGTGATGGTCCTAGATGGTGCATTAGTAGTCCTCACTATTCTGTGAAATAATGTTATAATATTTGTAATGAAGACTCTTTTTGAGTTTTTATACTACTATTCATGAGTTACTATTCACAAGTTACTATTCATGAGTTACTATTCACGGGATACTATTCACCCGTGAGATATATTTCTTTTCGATCCAAATCATTTTTGGGTACAATATTATTCCATGAGGAGATGTGCTAATTTTTCAGACCGTTGGTTGAAGTTATAATAGTGAATCAATATGGACCGCTAGTGGAAAGTTATAATAGTAAATCAATATGGATCGTCAGTTTAAAATTTTAATAGTGAATCAATAGGGATCGTTGGTTTAAAGTTTTAATAGTGAATCAATATGGACCGTTGCTTTAAGTTTTAATAGTAAATCAATATGGGCCGTCCGTTTAAAATTAAATCAATCTAGACCGTTCATGAATTAGTTACTATTCAGTCCATTCTCCTATAAATAGAAGCTCATTCCTTCATTATTTTTTACGAATTCACTGAAACTCTAGAGATAGAAACTATAGAGAGAAAGAAGAAAAGTATTCTGCTACTTCACTACTCCAATATCCAATTTCTTCTAAGGTAGGGGATATTATTTGTTGTACTCGTAAGAGATATTATTTCTTTCGTATTCATGAAGAGAACTTCTATTATTCCATTCTTTATTATTATGTTGGAATAACCTGTTTATGCGAAGTATCACATACATGGTAAAATTCTTCTGTTATTACATTTTTTATTATTCTGTTGGAATAACATGTCTGTGCGTTCTATTGCATGCCTGGTGAATTCTGTTGTTATTCCATTCTTATTATTCTGTTGGAATAACATGTTTATGCGAAGTACCGCATACATGGTGAAATTCTTCTAATATTCCGATCTTTATTATTCTGTCGGAATATCATATCTGTGCGTTTACGCCGGACCTGGTTCCATTAATTATTATTCTGTCGGAATATCCTGTGACGATCCCAAAATTAGGTATACATCACCCATCTTGGTGCACCAGATACACGGTACTGAATTCAAATACAACTTAATTATACAACCGTCGTGTACAATACGACAAAATATAACCTGTGAGTTTGAATACAAATATTGTCTACTAGAGATAGTAACTCGTGAATAGTAACTCATGAATAGTAACTTATGAATAGTAACTCGTGAATAGTACTCCAACACGAAAAGTGCCCCGAATACCCGATTGAACAATATAACCTCCAAACATTAATTATTATCGAAATAAATGTCGATTTCTACTAACACTAATAATCCCAACACAATGGAACTATCAATTTCATCTTTAATCAACATGAACTTATTCATCATTAATATTATACCTCATAATATTTAACAACTAGGTCGTTCCCAGGAAAGAGGGGGCTTTTCGATAAGAATTTCTCCTTATTGGCGCGCAATTAGGTGACCAAACCTCTCCTTGACAGAACTTCTAGACATTGTCAATATTGTAAATAATAATAGGAATAACTTTGTCATCTCAATTATTGATTTAATAATATATCATATTATGCAGATGATACTGTAACAATAATTGAATCAATAATATGAGAGATATGATGTAGCAATTACTGTAGCAATAATTGAGTATAACTAAGTGACTTCTCACGTAAGCATCAATAATCAATACCGTGTGCTACTATGCAACCACGCGTATTACTATACTTTTACTACCGAGTAGTTCAACAGTTTTAACGGTAACACCTTTGCCGTTATTTTCATAAAAATATTTTTGTCATTTTCTCAATCCGACAATAATTCCGTTGTGGAGTCCACCAATGATTGTGCCGTCGTACGGATATTCCCCGATAAGAAGAATATTTCCCGACCAATCGAATATTTTATGACAACTTGCATACTTTGCAAAATTTATAAATACTACCCACAACTATAACATTATATCAAATTCACACCATAATATTAAAAAATATTTCGAGAAAAATTAAATCTTATTCATAAAATTCGGGGTCTCACATTATGGGCCTGGGAGATCGAATGATTTATTTTCGTTGTTCAAAATCCATGTTTGGAGCTGCGCGACGCAGTGTTCTCCCTGAAAGTGAACGGCCCGACGAGCCGGCAGATGACGATGATGCACGGGACGGCAACAATCAGCAACTAAGGTACAAAAATGAATTCGATAAAGATGGCCCCAACCCCACTCGAGAAGTGACAACTGTGATCGAAGAAGCTGATCGCTCCTCCTCCACCCTCCCCCGCCCTCCTCCTCCACGCTTCGTCTCCCTCTGATGGTCAGCCAGAAACCTCAATCGCTTCTCCAATGGTGCTAGAGTTTCCGTCATGGTGGTGGTGGGTTGTGTCGTCCGGTACAGTTGGGCTTTTTCTTTTTCTTTTGAAGTAGAATATGAGTTTCACCAACCATGGAATTATAAGGGGTGTTTGGGTGTAGTTTTTTCATGGTGCAGTTGGTAGCCAAATATTCATACCAAGGTAACCAATTCAGTCTTATTAAGTTACCATTTTTTTTGAATGTGATGCAATTGGTAGCCAAACCTTCATGAATTGGTTGCCAAACTTCCAGACCAAGGTAACCAATTCGTATTACAGGTATGGATGTAGATTTGGCTACCTTGGTATAAAGGTTTGATTACCTTGGTATAAAAGTTTAGTTACCTTGGTACGAAGATTTGGTTATCAACATTACATTACACATCACTCTCTTATCTCTTTATTTCCTATGCAGTGTTCTTATTTTTTTTTGGACATGAAATTGGGTCTCATCGGTGAAGGGGAGGAGGAAGATGACCGGCGAAGGGGAGGAGGAAGATGACGTTGTCAAACTTTGAATATTTGAATTTGAATTATTATTTTGAATTTATTTTTGTTGTTAGATTCAAGATATTTGAATTTGAATTATTAATTATGGCAGTTATTTCTCCTTGATTTTAGGTTTCCTTATTATTGTGAATTGAATACTATACTAATTCCCTAAATTAAGGAATCCTAATTACACTAATGTTGTAAATAAATATGAAAAGTGTATTATTTTTGTAATTATTTAGGTGATGCACTAATAATGTAATTACTTACTAAATATCGTATATTATTGTAAATCACCCTAATAATTAATAATGAAAGATCATAATACGTACACCATGAGGTCCATGACAAATGAACTACACAAATTGAATACTATAAGACAAAAAATAAAACCCATAAAACTAAAAAAAAAAAAAGACTTTTGGTAGTTGAATCAACATAAGATTTCGATTTGAGAATGTTATTAACACGTGTCTTTTCATTAATTTGTCAATTAAATACTGAAAAAAAAAATCTTCCTAAAAAAATCAATAATATGTTAAATCTAAGAGGAAAACCTTGTAAAAATATTAAAATTTGTTTGAATCTTATAATTGGTCGAATTGCGATTGCGACGTTTATCAATATAGATAAAATTATAAAATGGGTCAACTGTATCAAATACATCATAAAAGTATTACAAATTAAATTTATTCATGTAATTCGTAATAAAAAAAATAGACATATAAAATCGTATTATATAATATTTTCTAATTTGTTCTTAAAATAATACAAATGTTAATTTGTTTGAAATAATATATTCCCCTAAGAATTATTGTAACTGAGAAATGTTTTGTAGGTCAATTAAAATTTAGTTCTAGAGGAAGTAAACGGTAAATAAATGAGTCTTTGTCTTTTACCGGTAACAAAACCCAAACTGTAATTTGTGATTGCCAACTGAGTGGATTTTTTGACATTACCGATCTCAAACTATTATAGTAACCGTACCGTTAGCAGCTCAATATACGGAAGTTCTCCATTTTACCCCTAGCTTTACACATTTGATCTTTGTATTATTCTCCATTCGTCTCTTAATATGTGTCGTTTTAAGACATAGGGAATATTTAGGGGCTGTTTAATTGTAACTGAATGACTGGCCGATTAAGCCATTCAGTGTGTTTATTTTAGAAAAAAATCGTTTGAATGACGGGCGATTTTGAGCTGATTGGTTTAGTCTAATTTTTTTGGCGGGATGAACTTTTTTTTTTACAATATTAACTATTATATTAAGTAATATTAAATAAATTTACAACATTTTTTTGAAAATTTTTAGAGGAAAAAAATAATAAAAATATGTTATTCAGATGTTTCAGACATGTCAATTTTCAAATAATTTTTTTCATTCAGATTCAAATTCAGATCAGATTCATAAAATTTTTATCAAACACCCCCTTATTTTTTATGAATATAATTTTGTGCAAATATTATGTTTTTTTTTTCTTCTAATTTTCACACGAACCACACACACCCCTAAGAATCGAACCACAGTCATACACTTAAGAAACGAACCCTTGACCTCATGAAAAACCGATAAATAAGAGTTGCTGCTTGGCCATGAACAGTACGACAAAACAAACAAACATATTTTGTGCACACTATGTTTGATTTCATATAAGTACCAAAATGAGGGAAATGATATATTTAAACTCTCAAAATATTAATTCAGCACAACATATTCATTTCAAACAATTTTAAAAACTGAAAAAGTTCAGTCAACATCAATTCAATCATACGACTCTCGGTTAGTTTACCAAAACTGTCTGATTACTTATTAATATGTGTCTATATAGTTAAAATTCGTGTTTTCCTTTTTTTAAATAAAAAAATATTATTCACTCGGTTCATATATAACTGATGTTAGAGGCCAAAGTCCATTTTTTAAGAAAAGTAATGATGGGTTAAGGTAAAGTCTAAATTGTCCTTTTTTATTTTTGTTTTTTTATAATTAATGGTGGGTCAAGGTTGAAATTAAATAAGAGTTTTGCACTTGGAAAGATGAGATGTTTTAGGGGTAATCTAGGAAAATAAGAGAAAAAACCTTCTAGAAATATGGAAACGTCAATTATTTAGGAATCAATTTTTTTTTCTAAAAAGTCAGTTATATAGGAACCGAGAGAGTAGTACAAGTACAATTTATCTATAAGTAATATCGAGAATTACATTCAATATGAATAACTCATACTACATGTGAGACATTTACCATGATAACTCTACCTGTCTACCACATATCAAAGAGTAAATAAAATCACATAATTTGAGCATCAAATGTCTAATTGTGATAGTATTAAATAAAATGTTGGCTAAACAGTAGCTGAAAAAAAAGTTATATTATCGAGTGGTCTTTTGTTTAGCGGTATGACTCAACTCATGTCAAGAAAAAAGTGAGTTTTAAAAAATTACAAATATAAAATTATACTCCATCCGTCTCAGGATAAAAATCCTTATTACTATTTTGGGTTGTCCCATGTTAAATGTCCACTTTCTTTTAATAACTAAACTTTTACACATTTTTTCCTATTATGCCCGTAGCATTAAATATCTCATATTTTTCTTATTTTAATTCTCTCTCCATATTTAATGACATTATTATGGATAATTTTGTCATTTTATTCCTCTTCTTAATATGCGTGAAAAGTTCAACAGGACTTTTATCCTGGGACGGAGGGAGTATAAAAAAAAGTTATATCACTTAACTTGTTACTCCTTCCATTCCTAAATAAGTGACGTTTAAAAAAAATATTTGTTCTAAATTATCAGTCGTTTACAACTTTTTAGAAGAATAAATTATTTACTTCCCTATATCACCTTTACCTTTTTTTTTCATTGTCCCAAGAAATTTTCATCCTTAGTATTAATAGTTTTTAACTTTTCATAAAGGGGTAGTAATGAAATTTCACATATATTTTAATTATTGAATGATAATATTAAATAATTTTCTTAATCTATGTGTAAAAATCTTGAACCATATTTATTTAGAAATGGAGTGAGTATTTAACTTTTAGTCCTAAAAATTATAGATTGGATTCTAAAACTAAAAATTCTTTAACTTCTCCCCAAGAAGGAAACAATGCACTGAATTTCTTATCATAATTTCTCGAAATATGTACTATTCACTTGGCTAATCCTAAAGCAATCATTAGCATTTGCAATGAAGGTTAAAGCTGTAACAGCTGTTACCCCACTACACCCACTAACCACAAACCTAGAAATTTTTTCTTCTGAAAAATTAATTAAAAAAAACCGCCAAATATAATCAAACTGAAACAAGACATTCCTCAATACCCATCTTTTTCTATCAAATCTCTCTTATCTCTCCATTTTTCTTCTTCTTCTCTCAATCATTTTATCCATTTTTCTTCATCCTGCAAAATCTTTCTTGCTCCCTCTTTTCTACTGACAAAAAATTCTCTTTAAAAGCTAAGTTTTTCATTTCTGGGTCTTTTAACCCAACTCTCTGGTTTTCTTTTTTTAGTGTTTGCGTTCAAGGGTTGTTGCAGATTCATAGATTTTACTCCTAAGCTTGTTTTTTTCTCGTTTGTTTTACCCCTTTTTCCAAGAATTAAGGAATTTTTGTAAGCGCTTTTTAATTTTCTCCTGATAAATCCTCCATAGTAATTTGGCCTGTTAATTTCTTTCTGTGTTTCTTAATAAACACACGTTTCAGTTTTCTTGATTAATTAGTCTCTCTTGCTCTTTTATTTTTCCCTTTTCATTTTTTAGGTCATTGTTGCTTATAGATGAGTTCTTACAGTTTTGGGTTCTGCTGGAAGTAGAAGTGTTCTTTAGAGAGATTGCAGAATTGCAAAGGAAATGAGTTCGTTTGCTCGAATTCTGTTGTGGGTGTGTCTGGGAATGTTTCTTGGGACTTGCAATGCCTTCGCAGAAAGTGAAGGTATTAATTATCTGTTAAATTTTGGTGTTATGTTTTCATAGATCTTGAATTAGTTACTTTTTGATATCAGTAGTTAAATCAAATGTGGGATGATGTTATATTCATTTTTGGAAAGATCTGGGATGTTGTTGCTGATAAATCCACTGCATTTGCGTTTTTAAAATTTTGCATAAAAATTCATGTACATATTTCTGAATAAAAGTTTTTGATTCTTCACAGTTTATGCTCTATCTGCCTTCAAGGAAGCTATATATGAGGACCCAATTTCAGCTTTGTCAAATTGGAATTCCCTAGATGAAAATCCTTGCGATTGGTCTGGCATTTGCTGTTCTATAACTAGAGATCATGTTATAAAGCTGTAAGAACTTCTCTCTGTCCATTTAATTTCATCATGTACCCGATGTTTAACAGTTAGGTCAGCTTATCGGTAAAAACTTGACTGAGAAATATTAGTTCCCAACTTGCCATGTATAGAGCCTAATCTGACCCTTAAATTTGTGGTGGAATTCTGTTTACAGCAACTTTTCTGGGTCATCTTTGAAGGGATTTATTGCATCAGAATTGCATCAACTCTCTTACTTGCAAGAACTGTAAGAATTCATTCTAAAGTCTACACTATATTGAGCATTGTCTTTCATTTTATTTTTTGCAGCTTTAGTTATTATGACATAATATGCAAATTAAATTTAACTTTGCCAATGTTTGTAGAATTCTTCATGGAAACAGTTTCATTGGTATAATTCCCAAAGAAATTGGCTTGTTGAAATACCTAAGGGTGTTGGATTTGGGAGTGAACCAGCTATCTGGACCAATTCCTGCTGAGATCGGGAATTTAACCTGCATTACTAATGTGTAAGTAAAGTTTGACATTAGGCTTTATGTGTCGGACTATGTTATTTAGTTCTCTTTGCCAGTTTGCACTATTCTTATTTGTTCAGTTGTTTTGTTACAGAAACCTTCAGTCCAATGGGTTGACTGGGAGGTTGCCTCTTGAGCTTGGCAATTTGAAGTACCTTGAGGAACTTAGGCTGGATAGGAATAAGCTTCAAGGAACTGTTCCTGGGAGTAATGGTTCACGAGTTGAATCCAACATGCATGGAATGTGAGTAGAAAATCTTTCTCCAGAAATATCTAATTTAGTTGCTATTTCCTATCCCACTCCATGCTGGCTGAATATTTAATTTGGTTTTGTTATCAATCCTGCTCTCTTTAAGTTAATATACACTTGTGGTTTACATTTGTTTTGTTGTTGCTGCGGTATATTAGTATATGTCTGTTGCTTAGGCTTTTATTTCACTTTTGCTAAAATAATTGCTAATTGAAAATGCATTGACAATAATCCTTCTGAGCAGAAAATAAAGATGGAAAATGAACCATATTTCCTAATCTAACTAAGGTGTTATCAGTTGAAATATTTTGATCAGCTGTTAAATACAATCTGGATTGGTAATTTGAAAATGTTTCAGATGCATGTGAAATTTAGACATCATTGGTTAAATGTCATGTTAACCAGATGTTGGTACACCCTCCTCCGTAATTTGAAATTTCTACATCCCTCCTACATCCAGATGAGTTCATTGGGATCTCGTCATCTAATTTCGGATATCATTTGTTTCAGTTAATCTAAGCTTATGGATAATACTTTGGATTATTAAGGCTATTGATTATATTCTTTTCCCACTCATTTCCTGAATTGAATATTTGGGGAAATTTTCTAAGGAACTTATTTGTGCCTACTTAGTATAGAAAAGGAGGGAAGATGAAGAAGCATTACCTTGGATATATGTTAAGTCTTAGTTTGACTTCTGAAATTGGGAATGGGAAACAGTAATTCCAATGTTAATTTGAAATTTAGGATTAAAATCTGTTAGCTAAAAGTTCATGCTTGTTTGCAGAAATTTGTTTAAATTCATCTTTCAATCACGAAATCTGTATATTACCTATCAAAAAAAAATCTGTCTAATATTTATTGTTGTTGCTCTGTCTAAGTCAGCAGCTCCTATGTTGCCTTAGTTGAATATTGGTATCATACTACTACTAATAGGAGCTTCACAACCTTATTCTGTAGGAAAGTATTCATGAAAAGGACGGAAACTCTTAATATGGGGAAATAATATATTGCTCTAATTCATTAAAAAATATCAGTTTTCAACATTTTGAATAACACCATCATCATGATTGATTTAGTAAATTCAGTATGATCGCTTGGAAATTGTTGCTAATATCAATATGGTTAGAGGCAGGGAAAATGCATTCATGAGACAAAGTCAATTAAATCCGTGTTGCATCTCTCTATCTTCTCTTGCTCACTCTCTCGTTTGACATGAGACAAAGACCATATCATAATCTTTTGCCGTCACTTTCTTTTGGTCAAGTCTGTGAAGAGTTGGGATGTTTGGCCTATGAGCCATGCCCTGGCTACCTAGGAGGGTTCCTTTTCACATGTATCTAGGTTCTTTTTTCACATGTATTTAGGTTCTTATATTCATCTTCTTTTAATTTGCTACAGGTATGTCTCCAGTGGGAATCCTACTGGTTTATGTCGCTCATCTCATTTAAGAGTAGCGGATTTTTCATACAACTTCCTTGTTGGGAGTGTGCCCAAGTGCTTGGATTATCTTCCAAGGTATCATATACCTACATTCTGCTAATTTATTTTTCTTCTTTATATCTTCTTTGCTCATTCAGGGTTTGTATTCAGTTCCAGCTTTCGAGGGAACTGCTTTCTGGACAGAGATCCCAAACAGCACCCTACTCTACAATGTGGTATGTTTTTGTATGTCTCTCCTTATTATTGTATTAGCTGTTAAGTTATCTTTGGAAGGAATGCATTTGAATTTTAAAAAAAAGCATAAGATGTCAATAAAGGCGATAATGTATTAGTGTAAGTGACGGAAATATCAAAAACTGTTGATGTTCGACTTGGTATATTTAAAGTGTCTAATTGTTGATGTAATTCAGATGGTACTCCTCCTGCTAAGAGTCCTTCAGGAATCAACACAAAACACCGACCTCTTGAAGATAGATCCAAGCATCAGGCTTCTTCAAAGCCGCATTGGATTTCTTCTGTGGAGATAGTTTCAGGAGTCATGTTCGGTTCTCTCTTTCTCTTAGCTCTTTTCTTAGGTCTACAAAGATGTAAAGGTCAATCTTCCATCATTATCCCGCGGAAAAAATCAGCAAGTGACAACAATATGACAACTTGCTTAGGTTAGTCATTAAGTATCCTGATATATTGCATCTTAATTTTCAGAAGGGTTCTCCAATTATGATCATTCATTAATCTTGTGGAATTTCTGTATAGATACTGGGATGTTAAAGGATGTACTGAGATACAGCAGACAAGAACTTGAAGTAGCCTGTGAAGATTTCAGCAACATTATTGGATCCTCGCCAGACAGTATAGTCTACAAAGGCATCATTGAAGGCGGTCCTGAGATAGCTGTGATATCTCTTTGCATCAAAGAAGAGCACTGGACAAGTTATCTTGAGCTCTATTTTCAGAAAGAGGTAAGAACTTTTCCCAAGTGCTTAAAATGAGAGTATGCCAAATACCTAGCTATTGTAGAACCTTGATAGCAAGCATTAGTTATTCTAGCTACTACATATTTCAGGTGGCAGATTTGGCAAGACTAGATCATGAGAATACAGGGAAATTGCTGGGCTATAGTAGAGAGAGCTCTCCATTTACAAGGATGTTGGTTTTTCAATACGCATCAAATGGAACGTTGTATGAGCACCTACATTGTAAGTAATAAGGGTTTATTTATGGGGTGGTTCAATATACTTCCGTTGTTAAAACCTAGAACTTTCTGTTGAACTGCAGATGGAGAAGGATGTCAGCTAAGTTGGACAAGGCGTATGAATATTGTCATAGGCATTGCCAAGGCACTCAAATATCTTCACACAGAAATAAACCCACCCTTTACTATATCTGAGTTGAACTCTAGTGCTGTTTATCTCACTGATGATTTTTCTCCAAAGGTATACCCAAAAAACCTCTATTGATACCATAAAGTTTCAGGCTCTTTTTTGTGGAGATGCATAAAGTACTAGATCCCAATTCCACAACTAATATACTAATGTAACCCCAATTACTATTAGCATTCTGATTCTGTTAAAAATTATTTGCTGCAGCTAGTTGATTTTGAGAGCTGGAAAACTATTATTTCAAGATTCGAGAAGAATTCTGGTGCTATTAGCACTGAAGGAGCTGTTTGTGTTCTTCCAAGTTCACTTGAGGGACGCCATCTGGATGTCCAAGGTAATATTTACGCATTCGGAGTACTTCTACTGGAACTAATTAGTGGGAGACCTCCATACTGCAAGGACAAAGGATACTTGGTAGACTGGGTAAGTAACTTCTATTGTCCGATTTTATGATTTTTTTTATTATAGCAATAATAGCAATGATAAACCAATCCGAATGTTCTCCTTTTTCAGGCCAAGGAATATCTTGGACTGCCAGAAAAAATGTCTAATGTGGTTGATCCCGAGTTGAAACATTTCAGATTCGATGATCTGAAAGTGATATTTGAGGTGGTTACCCTTTGCATCAAACCAAGTCCCACGATCCGACTGACCATGCAGGACTTATGCGCCATGTTGGAAAGCAGAATCGACACTTCTGTATCTTCTGAGCTCAAGGCATCATCTTTAGCATGGGCAGAACTTGCGCTTTCGTCGTGACCAAGCCAAAAAGCTAACACACACTGTACAGTAGAAAGAAAATATAGTTCTAATACACTAGTCATTTTTACCCATTTTTCTCCTTCAATTACCTTTGAGATCATGTAAATGTTAGTGTGGTAAAAGAGACGAGATTTTCATGAATGACAAAACCCACTCGTCATTGTATACCATAGGCTGATAGACTGATGTGTGAAATCCTGAAATTTTACCGAGTATTGTATAGTAAAAATTTACGAATTTTTCTTTCTTTTCCATTTAGTTTAGTTTTTACCTCCATAGCTTAACCACCCCCATGTTCTAATATCCTTGCTCTGAATGCAAGAAAGTAATACATTCAAATTTCTTTATGCAGACAATTAGCAGTGGGGAAGACAGCTGGTCTTTGCCTCTTTGGTAATGTTAGGTCTAATTATACTTGCAAAATTGTTGCATGACTGGAGGAGGAATACTATAAAAGATTAGACAGGAAGGAGCAGGAGGGTTATGCTGGAATACACGTGATATGTCTTGCAGCCCCATTTTCCAGAGGGGTCAAAAGTAAAGTATTGATAAAACAACAGCTTTCAAATGTTTGAATCTTACTAAACAATATTCATTCTTTATAATATTTCTTGATTAGGACCTCTACAGATATGAACAACCACATCCTTCCAACTTTGAATAACCGTATTATTAGTGATAACTTTGTTGGAAACACGTAATAAATAAGATTTTCCAATAGTAAATGGGTTTAGAAAATGGGTTTTCTCGCCTGAAAAAGAACATAGTAATTTTTAAAGAATAGTAAATGGGCTTAGAAAATGGGTTTTCTTGCCTAATGGGTTTTCTCGCCTGAAAGAAGAACACAGTAATTTTCAAAGTATAGTAAATGGGTTTTCTTGCCTGAAAGAATAACAGAGCAATCTCTCTAGATTTGTTTAGAAAATGTGTAGATTTGTTTAGAAAATGTGCTTAGAAAATGGGTTTTCTCGCTCAAAAAAGAACAGAGTAATCTTCAAAGAATAGTAAATGGGTTTAGAAAATAGGTCGCCTGAAAGAAGAATAGAGTAATCTTCAAAGAATAGTAAATGGTTTTCTCGCCTGGAAGAAGAAACATAGTAATCTTCAAAGAATAGTAAATTCTTGCATGAAAGAAGAACATAGTAATCTTTCTCTCTCTCATGCGTAATGATGCCGCTCTTATATGTAATATGATGTGCAGGGCACATGCTCAGCCCAAATGATTTTTTTTATATGTAATATGATTTTTTTTGTTAGTTTTAGCTGAAATCTTAAAATTTTGTCATCTATTATTAACCCAAACGTTTGATCTTCAGCAACAAATAGAAGCATTATGTAAAAGTTAACGATGAGAAAAGCTAAGTTCCCCTAATTGCACAACCACTAATGACTCAACAGTATTGTTAAAGTTAATTGACAAGTGAAATCCCATTATTTTGTAAGTACAACAAAGATTTGATGTGCAACATCAGGAAGTGCACATATCAAGTGGCACTACTTTAAAAATAATTGATCACCAGAAAATGGAACAACTATACAAAACCTCTACTACAGCTTTTTCATGTCTTCCTTGTGCACTACAATCCATTTCCCTTCCCATTTCAGTTAATTTTTATTCCCTCCCTACTTTAGTTAATTTTTGTTCACAAAAAACACTTCACTTGAACCACTCTTTGTGGACAGTATCCCATAACATACATAGAAATTAGAATGACAAGCCTATAAAGTTCAATCCAAAATTTTCTATTTCTCTTCAACTTCCATCCTATTAGCAAATTTTCAGCCTTCCTTAAATTACTAACTCTATTCCAGAAAAAGATACAAAAAATAGTGCTCTAGTTGTATAAAATGACACAATGTAATCAATTTTTTTCATCATCTAATAACTTCTTATAATTAAGGATAAAACAACCAAGAAAAAAAACATAATTAATATTCACAAATTTTGCAAATGGGACGACACAAATTCATTCGTTGTCAATGTATATGTGTGAATATGATTATGTATTCATAAAGTTGACAAGTAGGGACCTTTTTTTGACAGAATCAGGGATAATTCTGTTAAAAATTTAAAGTATTAGTTATTTATTTAAGTATTTTATTTTGAGGGATGTAGAAAGGATTAATGTATTTGAGATTTTCAATATCTAGAACATTGTAGAACATGCTTGCACTTATATCCTTCTTGAGCCTTCCACGAACCTTCACTTTTCCAAATCTCCACCTACCTTGATCTAGAACCTTCACCAATGCTCACTAAGTTAGAATTCTTGAACCTTCCAAACTTTCACTTCTAGACCCTTCTCTAGTCACTTATAAATACCACTACCCAAAATGATCAAGCCAACACAAACACAAATCACCACCAACAACAACTACCTTTGCAAGCTTGTCCCTACTTTCTCTTTTGTAAGCTTTTGGTTGTAAGCTTGTAATTTAGATTCCTCCATAATAAAGGCTTTTGCTCCTCTCTTAGCTTCAGTCTCGAATCGGTTGTGCCATTTTCCACATTCATACTTTCTACATGACCTGGAATGTGTGGAGTGGATGTGGTGAGAGCTAACTTCCAAAACCCTTAGTACATTCATAGTAATATGGACGTTCCATTGCATGTTCGAAAGAAGTAAATGGTGTTTTAAGAACAGAGTAATCTTTAAAGAATACTAAATGGGTTTAGAAAATGGGTTTTCTCGCCTGAAAGAAGAACTTACAGAATAGTAAATGGGTTTAGAAAATGGGTTTTAGTAAATGGGTTTAGAAAATGGGTTTTCTCGCCTGAAAGAAGAACAGAGTAATCTTCAAAAAATAGTAAATGGGTTTAGAAAATAGGTTTTCTCGCCTAAAAAGAATAGTAAATAGGTCTGAAAGAAGAACAAAGTAATCTTCAAAGAATATTAAATGGGAAAGAAAAGAACAGATTAATAAATAAATAATTGAAAAGACGTAATAAATAAGATTTTCCTAAAATTCTTACAAATCTCATGTATAATAAATAAGATTTTCTTAAAATTCTTACAAATCTCATGTATAATGATGCCGTTCTTATATGTAATATGATGTGCAGGGCACATGCTTAGCCCGACGTTCTTCATCAAATAGTTATGAATAATTGCAGTTTTAATTTATGCATATTATAATTAAGAAATCATAGAATAACATAATGTTGCATTCAGGCCTCGACCGAAACATTCATGACAAATATTAATACTATATTATAGATGCTCTTATTATCGTTTCAGAGGCAACATAGGTTTCAGTATTCAAACCACCAACAAAGTTTCAAAGCCAAATTCTCCACACAAAATTGTAAAACTACATGAATGACAAAATTTTAGGCATAGAATATATATAGTCTAATGCTTAGAACGAGAATAATGATTGTCATTCGGATTCCTCCTTCCACTGAAAACTGACAAGGCTTTCCTTACAGGAGGCTGCAGCGGAGCTCTCTTGTCCGTATGGTGGAGAAAGATGTGATTTGTGGCAAATATGTCATCTTCCTACAAAATGATATACATACAAACCCCAAGTTTAGTTTAAACAATAATTATTTGACAGGTTAGTTTAAATAATATAAATTTGAATCACTTCACATGCAGCAAACCCAGAGATACCAACACAGAAAAACAAACAGAGTAAAACTAACCTCTTTACTCTTCTTTTTCGTATTGGGGTAAAGGAATTTTTGTGGTAGTTGATCTTCACGTAAAACAGGGTTCTTGGTAATGGCATCTCTTCCACCTTGGGGCATAGGCAGTGAAAACTGCACATGGATGAACATATTGCAACAGCAATAAGGAGCGACAGAGTGAAAGAGAAATCAAGAAAAAGCAACAACCATAAGCCCTAGTGCCATACATCACCAGAATTCAAGCATCAAATATCTTCCTACGGTATTGAGCACCGCCAAGTAAGCAAATTCATGGTCACGCTAATGAAGAAAATAGCAGGACTAGAGTTCATCTTCGAGTTTCTTCTTAAATAGGATGACTTTACAATTAACACATCAACCAGTTTTATGCTGAACTAGACTGAAAGGTGGTGGTCAACCACTTTCACATCTTGGCATTCACATAAGAAATTCTAATGCAAATATACCAAGATCTGAAACATTTTTCTTTAAATACTAAATAGTACTCCCTCCTTTTCAAAATTAGAGATACAAACTTACAAACTCAATATACCTAAATAGAAGTAATGGCATGTGAGGAACTTCATGTCACTTTATAGTCTAAAAATGAAAATGCATCTCTAATGTCGGAATGGAGGGAGTATGTTCGAAACATTGTCACAAAAACTCCATCATGGATCATCACAGCAGTGTTCACTTTTTTAACCAACAATTATATGCAAGTTATTATAAAATTAATAATATGAAACTTATCACCAAAAATGTAATCCCTATAGAAACCTTTTAAATTTAACCTAGTTTGGTAATACGCAATTCAGACATTTAACCAATTGAATTAGTGAATTGTAATCAAAAACCTTTCCCAAATTGATGTCCGGTTGGCTCTGATTATTATGGTTAAATTCCTCCTTACTGCTTAATGGTGAAATAAATCCTCATATACTTACTTTTGTGCCACGCAATGAAATACGTGGCCGCCGAGCTGCAAGGACAATGCCATTTTCACCAACTGTAACGGCTACCTTGCGTAAAGTACCCCCATTACCACACTTAGGGCAGAAGATTCTACCAATTTCTGTAGTAACCTTGTAGCATGCATGGCATTTTAGAATCCATCTGAAAATATGAACATAACTACTATGTAAGTGCAAATTTCTCATAAGTTCAAATATAGCTCACATAATAACTCATAGTTTGCAACAGATATATGGTGCAAACAAATCCATGATAAGAACCAAATGCACAAGAAAACAAAGTGCCCAGTGGAAAGCACCATGACAAAATAAAAGTAAAAGATAATATACCTGTGAAGCTCACGTATCTGCATTCCTCCAGGTGCTAACAGGCGTAAACCCATCTGCAGAAGAACATTTTGCATTGCAAAGTCACTGGTTATACAAGCCACGCTTGAGTCGGATAGGGATCTTAGCATCCAGCTCTGTTCACTACTATTATCATCCATAAACGATGAATCAGCACTTTCACTGATCTGGCTTGTGATATCTTCAGCTTCATCTCCTTCATCAGATATATTTCCGCAGTTATCAACAGGTTCCATAGAGTTATTAGATTCAGGTCCTTGAGGGGAATTCCTCAACTCGTTACCATCTTGAAGGGCATCTTCCAGCCTCATTTGATTCAAAATTGTGACAAGATCTCTCTCTCCTGTTTTTCCTTCTGGTATTTTACTTCCCTCGAAATTCCCATTTTCAACATGTGCTTCATCACAACTCTCGTCCATCAGCAGATCCGGGCATCCGGTGTCCTCATGATTGTCATTTCCCATGTTAATTGCTGCATCTTTCTGACTATCTTTCTCCGCTGTTGCCTCGTACATTTCACGTCTAGCCTTTCGTCTAAGAAATCTTCTATGGGTACTTCGACTGACGGCAGGTAGCCAATCATCAGCATTATCGTTGGATTCTCCCAGAGATGCATCAATTCCATCTGCAACCATCTTTTTTCCTTGGATACTTGCCTCCTTTTTCTTAGGCAAATATTCCCTAGATTTATTAAAACTACCATCACCGGCCTCTTGGACTTCAGAATGAGATTCAACTCCATTTCCCTGTGAACCATCTTCCACACTATGATGTTCATCTCCGGAAATGACATTCAAATCTTTCAGAGGGAGGATTCTTGAATCAGGGTTTGATCCATCCCCATTTGCATGTTCTAGCGCTTCCCACTCTTCCAAATTAGGAACATTGGAGCCCCAGCCAGGTAAGTCTTTCTCAGGGAGCCTCTTCACATTAACCGTATGAATAGGGGGAGGGCTGTCTCTAAGATGTTTAGTTCCGTGGATCTGAGCCTCTAATGTATAAGTCAAAGCAATGAGCTTGAGATCAACATCTGACAGGGTTTGCAGATCACCAGTAGCCCTCGCAAAGTTGATGACTGCCACAGCATATACAAACTTCAATAGAAATTTCAACAAATGAAATACGCAAAAGATAGTTCCACAACAAACTTCTAAATAACTCAACAATGAAAATTAGTAGAATCTATGAAGACTACAGCTTTTTAATGTCTTCCTTGTGCACTAGAATCCATCATCTCCATTAGTGTTACTTTGGCATTTTTTTATGAGCTTAAATAATAAAGTGCATCTACCTACTTTTGCTTATAATTTGGAGGAAGCATGAGTCAGTAGTCTGTAGACTCTTTGGTAAAAGTTTTCTAGTTTATTAAGTCTTTATTTAACAAATTTCATTTTACTACATAACCTAAGTGATTCATTTCATTTCCTAGTTATCTCCAAGTCAACCATACAATTTTTTCCAAAATATAAATCCATTACAGGTGGATAGACATAAAAATGATATTCTCAGTGCTACATTTTTTAGAGAAAGAAAATCCATTTCCCTTCCCATTTCAGTTAGTTTTTATTCCCTCCCTACTTTAGTTAATTTTTGTTCACAAAAAACACATCACTTGAACCACTCTTTGTGGCATTCAATCCAAAGTTTTGTATTTCTCTTGAACTTCCATCATATTAGCAAATTTTCAGCCTTCCTTAAATTACTAAAATCTTAAATTACTAAAATGTTATTTTGCTCCAAAAAAGAGTGCTCTTTTATTGCTAGTCGTATAAAATGACACAATGTAATCAATTTTTTTCATCATAATTTCATTAGGGATAAAACAACGAAGGAAAAAAAACATAATTAATATTCACAAATTTTGCAAATGGGACTCTTTTTGTGGGTGGGGAGTATTAATTTGTACACATATGATTGATTATGTATTCATAAAGTTGACAAGTAGGCACCTTTTTTGAGAGAATCAGGGGAGGCTTCCATGGTATCGACGGAGAAAGGTAACAAATTGAGAGTGTGACGGGACCTTGGGTCACGGACCTCGTCGATTACTTCCGAAACGGAGACGAACTTATCGGCGTGGTTATGAAGCTTCTCTCCACCTTGTATGATGGCGTTTGCGTCCACCACAGCCACGGCGATGCCTTTCGTCATTTTGCAGTTGCCGACGAATATTCCATCGGCCGCGGAAGCAGCGGGATGGCCGTTTCGTTGTCTTGGTGGTGGTGGCTGCGTGACTATGTTGCTCCATGGGGTGGGTTTAGGGTTTGGCTCCATGGAGATGGAGAGAGTGAGGGGTAGACAGTAAAACCTAGATATCAAACCTAGATATAGAACACGGCCCGGACCCGTTCAAAATTCGGACCCAAAAAATTATTTTTTTTGTAGAACAGTTAAAAAAAATTATAGAATTAATTTTTTTTCATAATACAGTATTTTGGGTGTATTTTTAATACCTACACCAACCAATGTATGTACATTCTGCCCAGACGGTAGAGACATGTTATACGTATTCAAATCACACCCAAAACACTGTATTATGTAAAAATTAAGTTCCATAATTTTTTTAGTTGTTTAAAAAAAAGAAAAAAAAGGTCCAGATTTTGTTAAAATCCGGAAGTTCGGACCTGATCCGGACTCCGGGTTAGTTTTCCAATTATTTAGATATTTGATTTTGTTAGTTATTATATGAGTTAGATTTATTTTATAAAAAAATTAGTGATATATTTCCAAAATTATAATTAAAAATAAATGTTATAATTAATATCCAATAAACTTAATTAGGAATAGAGAAAAATTATTTTTAATTAGAAACATATACATATATATTAAGCAAGTGAGATATTATTTTTAATTAGAGAATTTAAATTAAAACTAGAGGTAGTTTTTAGGAGTTTGCAATGATGAATCAAAATTAAATATATATATATATATATATATATATATATATATATATATTAATTCAATATATAAAATGACTTGAAAAAATTCTAAAATATGTACTCAATTTTATGTTCGGACATTGCTACAAACAGAAGCTAGTTGAGCGCATGATTGAAGATTGGGGAAAATTCTTTATATTAGTATAAAAATAGAACAATAGGTGCTCAATACAAAAAAAAAAAAAAAACTTGTTATTTTGGCCTTCTTAAATTTATTCTTCTTAGGGGTTTAATTCTTGAAATTACTAATAACCATTCTTGTTCTGCTTTTGAGAACTCTGGAATTGAATTTTGACATATATTTTCAACTATTTTCTATATACATCTACCATAACTATTCACTGCTTACTATTGTTACTGATTTGAATAGAAATCATAATGTTTCAAAAGCTTGGAATCACTGTAGTGAAATTGTTTGTGACAGAGCATGCGACATAAAGTTAATAATATTTGTTTGTAGGTAAACTTATACAACATGAAAAGGTAAAATAGTAGAGAGAGAGGAAGAAAGAAGCTACATCCGTATATGTCATCAAATTCGTTTACGGCTACATTCGTATGGCCTTCGTTCATATGTCGTTGTGGCACGGACCCTTGTACAGTAAAATTTTTAATGTCGGAAAAGAATCCGAATAGGCACTATTATTCTTGTCCAAGAATGGTATATATTTATTTAATGTAATTTTTGCACAAGTGAATAAATTTATTGTTTCCCAAAATATGCAACAATATGGTGTGACGAATATGTTGGATTGTTGCATTTTAGCTTTAGGAGTCCTTTTGGGTTTATTTTCATCTATTATATGTCTATTATTTACCTAAAAACTTCACCAACAGTTAAATTAGATAGTGACAAGATCATTTATTTTTATCCAAGGATAAGGAAATCAAATCTTCAAAATCCACATAAATTCGCACACCCTTTGTTAGAGAACCTCCCATTCTCCCATTGATTGGAGTCCTTAATGGAATTGGCTTGACCGGCAAATATCTTCTTCCATAAACTCTTTCTCCATTGCATTGCCTGTTTTCAATTCTTTTCACTCCAAATTGGGAACCTATAAACCCAATTAAAGTGTCATCACCACCCAAATATTATTATTAATATATGTTCGGGAGCGTTTTATCGACCCCCATAGGGGCCGAAGGCCTTCTGACAGAAGGGTTTGAGACACTGGTGGGTCGAAGTCTGTGAAGGTGTTGGGGGTGTTCGGGTCGGCATCTGAGCGGGAGCTGAACCAGTCTTGTGGTGTTCGGGGTCGGGTCTTTGAGTCCATTGGGCTGAAGCCCAGACCAGGTTATGGGACCGATTGGGCCTGCGCAGTGGGCTCTCCTGCGTGCAGAGTTCGGGTACCTATGCACACGCATATAAGGTAACTCCAAAGGTAGTGGTAAGATTGGATTCTACTTGCACCTTTTAAGGAGATTGTGTTGGACCCAAGTTATGGTAACTACCATACGCGAGGAGTCCTAATCCAGCTGGAAGAAGGATTCTAAGAGGATGAGCTCTATAAATACAAGGCCTAGGTTAACATTATGAGGTAATACATGCTCTTGAGCACTAAATACTTAGCTTCCATTGTTTACCCTTGTAACGGCCTGTTACTCATTCTCACACCGGAGCTATCCCCCGGCGGCACAAGCCGTCAAGCTTCTGTGTGATCTGTTACTGTGCAGGTTCTAGCGCGTGGATTTTGTGATTGGACGCGCCGGCGAAACTTGGCGTTAACATTGGCGCTAGAAGGAGGGCAGTGCTTAAACAATCACAATCAGATCTTTTTTCGGCGAGAGACGATGGCGAGTGCGGAATATGCGGTTTCCGACCGGGATAAGGCCAAGTCGCACCAGACCACTCAGGTGAGAGGGTCGGTGAAGGATAGACTGGGTTCTAGAATCCAGGACGACCAGAGAGAGCCGGCTGACTCCCCTCGGAGGCGGCTCTTTCATGAAAGCCAACGTACTCCCAACCAAGCTAGTCGGATGGACGAAGCTAACCCACAGGCGTTGGAGTTGCATGAAAAGAGTCGCACATTAGGTAGTCGAGACCAAAGAGAATTCATCCTGCAGAAAAAGATGCAGCAAAACAAAGACGCCATGACGGCCCTACGTCTCCAACAGGAGGAACTCAAACTACAAATGGCTAACATGGCCGGAGAACAGGAGGCATCCTCCAGGAGGCGTAGACACTATAGTCGGTCTCGGTCTCCCCGAAGGGGAGAGGCTAATAGGGAATGGATCAGACACCGCAGTCGTTCGAGGGACGGTCGGAGTCGGAGGAGGAGCCGTTCAGCAGGCTGCCGATCAGAACACCCAGCCAAATCTGGAAGGAGGAGGGGAGACGAGATTCCCGAACGTGAGAGGGACAGACCCCGATCGTCCCCTCACGAAGGAGAATCCGACCCCCTCGCCAAAAGGGTAGCTGAGTTGGAGAAACTTCTATTGACCAAAAGCTCAACGGGAGAACCCTCGGCCTGTATAGGGTCACCCTTTTCTATGGAAATAAATCGGGAGATAGCCGACCCCAAAAAGAAGATGCCCCCAATGGAGACCTACGACGGGCTGGGAGATCCTTATGACCATTCCGATGGGTACGACCGGTTGATGACGTACTACGGCCATTCCGATGCGGCCAAGTGTCATATGTTCACCACCACCCTGAAGAAGAGTGCCCGAGAATGGATGGGAACATTGGCGTCAGGGTCCATAAGCTCGTGGAGGGACCTTCGAGAAAAGTTTCATGCTCGGTTCGGGAGTAATAAGAGACGGGGAAAGATCACAGCATCCCTCATGCAGGTCAGGCAGAGATCAGATGAGAACCTGGGGCAGTATGTTAAAAGGTTCCGAGAGGCTGTGGGGTCGGTGGCAGAGTTGAACTCCCCACAAGCCTTGGGATTCTTCACAACCGGGTTAGACATCGGGAAATTCAAAAAACTGATGAAGGACCTGGTGATCAACCCTCCGACAGATTTAACGGAGGCATTCCACAGGGCCGAGGGTCATATAGCAGTTGAGGAAGCGATGAGGAACTTCAAACCACAGTCCCAATCATACGACAAATCCAGAGATCGGGACAAATAGAATTATCAGAAGTCCGACATCCAGGGTAGGTCGGACAGCTACAGTAAGAGGAATTATAGTGGAGGAGGGTCGGGCAGTGGAAGGCCGCCCTTCCCAAACAAAAATGTCAACAAAGTATACACTGCGCTCACTACAGAGCGGGCCAAGATACTGGAGGAGATACGTAGCAAACCTTTTTTCGAACCATGCCAAACGATCACAAAACCGGGGAAAAGGGGTCGAAACAAATACTGTGCATACCACCAGAGTCGAGGTCACACGACAGAAGATTGCAATAATCTGAAAGACTTGATAGAAAAGAACGTACAGAATGGGCAGTTGGTACGGTACGTAGTCGGCAGAGAAGGGTCGGAGGCTCCCCAAGAGGACATCAGGGAACCCCCCCGGGAAGCACAACCACAACCGAACCCCTAACCCCGAGGGGTTATTGACGTGATATCGGGCGGTTCGGTAGGGCGTGTAACCGGTAGAAAAAGGAGTGGGCATCTCGAAGCCGTACTGTCACTGGCAGACTCCTCGCCCAGGAAGGACATGTCATACTCAGGCACGACCATCTCCTTCTTAGATGACGACTACCCTACCGACCACATTGAACCACACGACGGGGCACTGGTTATAACAGCTCAGGTCGGGCTGGTTGACATGAAGCGAATGATGATTGATAACAGGTCCTCAGTCGACATACTCTATACACATGCCTATCAGAGGATGGAGTTGGGGGGAAAGAAGATGGAATTGGGAGGCGAAGGCCCGTTATACGGCTTCAGTGGGGACCCAGTCCATGTGTCGGGCACGATAGAACTGCCAGTCCGATTCGGTACGGCCCCTCAACAGACAGAAATCATGGTAAAGTTTTTTGTGGTACAAGTGGATTCGGCTTACAACGCCATCTTGGGGAGGCCTACTCTCGCGGCACTGCAGGCAGTAACGTCTATACCTCACTTCAAAATAAAGTTTCCAACACCGAACGGGATAGGGGAGGTAAAAGGTGATCTCGATATTGCCCGAAGGTGTTATCGGAACACTCTGATATCTTCAGGAGTCGGGGTCAGTAAACGGAAACAGACAATGACCATCGAGTTAGAGCCGTTCACGGAAGGAAGTACCGAACCTATGGCTCTACCGGCCGAAGAAACGGAGGATGTCGAGTTAATACCGGGGAATCCAGACAAACTGATCAAGATTGGGGCAGGATTAACCGAACAGCTGCGAACAGGTCTGGTGGAATTGCTTAGGGTATACACTGACATCTTTGCTTGGGAACCCAGTGACATGCCCGGGGTAAGTAGATCAGTAGCGCTGCATAGGCTCCATACCGATCCGAAGAAGAAGCCAGTGATACAGAAAAGAAGGATCTTCGCCCCGGAAAGACAGAGGATCATAGACGAAGAGGTCGCTAAACTGCTAGACGCAGGGTTCATCTTCGAGATCGACTATCCCGAATGGCTAGCGAATGTGGTATTAGTTCAAAAGCAAAATGGAAAGTGGAGGATGTGCATCGACTACACGGACCTGAACAAGGCGTGCCCTACAGATTTCTATCCGTTACCCAACATAGACCAGCTGATTGATACCACTTCAGGGTATGGAATGCTAAGTTTCATGGACGCTTTCTCGGGATATCACCAAATATCGATGCATAAGGAGGATATCCCAAAGACTAGCTTCATCACTCATCGGGCAATATATGCATATCGGAAGATGACCTTCGGACTGCTGAACGCCGGGGCAACCTACCAACGGATGATGAACTTCGTGTTCAGAAAACAACTAGGGCGGAGTATGGAAGTGTATGTGGACGACATGATCGTCAAAAGCATGTCGGTCCAGGATCATCTGGAGGATTTAGCAGACTGCTTTGAGACGGTAAGACAACACAATCTGAGACTAAACCCGACCAAGTGTACCTTCGAATTGGGTTCAGGGAAATTTCTGGGATATCTGGTCAGTAAAAGGGGAATCGAAGCCAATCCAGAAAAAATCTCGGCGATCTTAGACATGAAATCTCCGAAAACATACAAAGATGTCCAGAGGCTGACGGGCCGAATCGCGGCCCTTCGGAGATTCATGTCAAGGTCAGCAGAAAGGTGCCTACCCTTTTTTTACACTCTCAAGGGTCCGAAAAATGATAAAAGCTTCCAGTGGACTTCGGAATACGAACACGCGTTCCAAGAGATCAAAAGGTATTTGGGTTCGGCACCATTACTCATGAAACCGGTTGCCTCTGAACCTTTATACTTATACTTAGCTGCCAGCCCAATGGCGATAGGGGCGGCACTGGTAAGGAATACGGGAGGCAAACAGTTCCCGGTGTATTATGTCAGCCATGTTCTCCGGGACGCAGAAACAAGATACCCGAACCTGGAAAAGTTCGCTTACGCCCTCATAATTGCTAGTAGGAAACTTAGGCACTATTTCCAGGGTCGGGTGATAGTGGTCTACACTAATCAACCTTTGAAAAAGATTCTGCATAAACCCGAGGTGTCAGGTCGGTTGGTCGCGTGGGCGATGGAATTAACACAGTTTGCTATAGAGTATCATCCCCGAACGGCAATCAAAGGGCAGGCACTGGCAGATTTTGTAGTAGAATGCTCTTTCACAGAGCCAGAGATGAATATAGTGGCCGAGGCACAACTGAATCAGACCGCATGGACCCTATATATAGACGGATCGTCAAATTCAGACGTCAGCGGAGCAGGGGTCATTCTGACAAGTCCAGAAGGGTTCAAGGTCCAACAAGCCATTCGGTTCGGCTTCAAGGCCACGAACAACGAAGCAGAGTACGAGGCCATTTTAGCAGGGATACGATTGGCCCGAAGCCTAGAAGTACAAAGGTTAATCATTTACAGTGACTCACAGTTGGTGGTCAAGCAGTTATCAGGCGAGTATGAAGCTCGGGGGGCAAGGATGACCAAATATCTTGCCGAGTTAAAAAATAAGCTCACATACTTTGCATTGCACAGCTGTTTGGGGGTGGATCGATCGGACAACACCATAGCAGATGCTCTCGCACGATTGGCAACTACCGAATCGAGCTCTTTCGATGGATCGGTGTACTTAGAGGTTTTGGAAAAACCCAGTATCCCAAAGACAGAAGTCCTAGCGTTAGACCGACTCAACTGCTGGCTCACTCCTTACATTTCATATTTGGCCGAAGGGACCCTACCTTCGGACCGAATCCTAGCCAGACAAGTCAAACACCGAAGCTCAAACTTCGTCCTCATAGATGGAGATCTTTACCGAAGAGCCTTTAGCTCTCCACTGCTGAAATGCTTGACCCCTTCAGAAGCAGACTACACACTTCGGGAGGTCCACGAGAGAATCTGTGGGGATCACATGGGAGCAAAATCACTGGCACATAAAATTCTGAGGCAGGGGTATTACTGGCCGACTATCTATACAGAAGCCAAGGAATTTGTCAAGAGGTGCCCCAAATGTCAGCTGAACAGCAACATTCCACATCAACCTCCAGAAGAGTTGTACTCGGTCCTATCTCCAATTCCCTTTGCTGTATGGGGAGTTGACATCCTAGGCCCTCTACCAAAGGCTAAGGGACAGGTCAGTTTTGTGATCGTAGCTATCGACTACATGACAAAGTGGGTCGAGGCTAAGCCATTGCAAAAGATAACTGAGCAGGAATGTTTAAAGTTTGTCAAAGAAGGAATAGTCTACCGGTTCGGCATCCCGATGGCAATAGTCTCAGACAATGGCAGACAGTTCGTCGGGTCAAAATTCGAAGGCTTTCTGGAAGAGTTAGGCATCCAACACCGAAAAACTTCGGTTGCCCACCCTCAGTCGAACGGTCAAGTGGAAGTAACCAATCGAACCCTACTCAATGGAATAAAGCGTAGGTTGGATGAACTGAAGGGTCGGTGGCCTGAAGAGTTATTATCTGTTTTATGGTCATACCGAACTACCCCGCGAACTACAACGGGGGACTCCCCATTCAGATTGGCATATGGGACCGATGCTCTAATTCCTGTGGAGATCGGATCACCCTCCCTTCGGGTCAGCCAATATAAAGAGTTATACAACGATGATGGCTTGAGAACAAATCTGGATTTACTGGATGAAGTTCGGAATTCGGCTATGCTGAGGTTGGCAATTTATCAGCAACGAACCACCAGACACTACAATCAGAAGGTGAAGTCTAGGAGGTTTGCACCTCCGGGAGTCGGAGGCTTCAACCCCCCAGAACACCGGCAAGTTAATGCCTAACTGGGAGGGTCCTTACGAAGTGATAGGAGTGCCAAAGCTTGGAACATACCAGCTTCGAGCAATGAACGGTTCGGAGGTAAAGAATACATGGCATGCTGGAAGACTTAGAAAATTTTACCAGTAATAGTTGTGTTATTCTTACTTCTATCTATGTAACCGATTCAATTTAAAGGATATAAATGAAAGTTTCATTTTTGACAATATTTGACTTCATCTATATTCATGCGTTTTGTTACTACTCGAACAGATACGCTTCGGGCACTATCCGATCAAGAGGTTCGGAAAGATACCCCTGATCGAGACAAGTCCCGGGAATAACTGTCGGACCCTTCAATATCAGATAAACTCTAAGGGCAATCCGGTTGGAAAGTTCGGATGAACATAACTGATCGAGATTAGTTCTAAGTACAACTGATAACAAACATCCATGGGCCAAAAAGTATATTTCATTTATACTTATAAAATTTTTACAACCCGATCGCTTACGAGTCGGGCAAAAGTACAACAAAAAAAAATCCTAAGTATCTATTCGGCAGGAGGATCGTCTTCAGATTCGTCGTCCGAGGAGTCAAGGATCGAGGTATCAAGCCCAGCAGCCATCAACTTGGCCTTAGCCTTATCCCGATAAGTCTCATACCCTTCACCAAATTGGGCTAAGACTTTATCGTTTAAAGCTTCGGATTCTTCATATTCAGCGATGGCTTGCTGTCGGGCCTCGGCTATTTTTTCAAGAAACGCATCGACGGTAGCGGTCAAATTGTTGTTGTCCTTGATCAGGTACATCAACTTATCATGCATCTCGGAAAATTTGAGCGTAATACCGTCAATAACATTCTCCCGGTCCTTGACCTCCAGAAGCAGACGATCCCTCTCTGCCAGAAGCGAGCTATTCTCCTGCTCCAGCTCCTTGACCCTCTCCTCGGCCAAGACCGCCCGGATTTGTGTTTCCACAAGGGACTCTTGCTCCTTCTTCAGCTCGGATTGCAGCCCCGAAATGTCAGCCTCAAGCAGCTCAATTTCTGTCCCCAGCTGAATCTCTTTCTTTGTAGATCTGGCAAGGGGAGGGATGGCTCTGGCTAGGATGGCGTTGGCCTGCGAAAAATGCATATATCAGTGTAAGAAGTAAGAGTTAGATTTATTAAACAAGCAACCAGATCCACAAAGCAGAAAATTACCTGGGTCTGAGCACGAATGTAAGCCACCAAGAACTGATCAGATGAATATCCTTTAAACCGTTCGTCATCTCCAGGAAGTTTGAAGTGATCGAAGAGGGTGAAAGGGAAGACATCTGATGGGCTCTTGGGCCAACAAGTAGTCGGCGATCCTTGGGAGGAGCTGGGCCCAGAAGAAGGTGGGGTCACCCGGTCGGGACCAGTAGTCACCATCTGACCGACCGGACGATCGAGATCCTCTGACACTCGAGGCTTCTTAGGTCGGGGTTCGGGAGGAACATCTTTAGTTTCCTCCGAATCCTCGATTACTTCGGTCGGGGGAGGAGGGGGTGGAGGTAGAGATGGCTTCGGCATGGGGGGGTGGAATTATTGCAGGCGCTTTGATGACCGGTTTGGAGGGCTTATTGGATTTCTTCATTAAAGCCGCTTTCTCCGCACGGCTCATCTTCAGCGCTCCCTTTTGTGTCTTCGGGGGCTCGGGCCCTGAAGTGGATCCCAGCGATAGCTCACTGATCGGGACGGTATCCTCCTCAGCAGCGTCGTCGGTCACGGGTGGCCGGATGAACCCTGCGGTGATGGTAGTAGGGACGAAGGAGTCGGCAACGCCCTCGGGCTTGAAAATGGTCACTGCACGGGGATGAAAGGGCTAAGGCATGTATTGCTTAACAGGAAAAGAAATGAAATGTAGAAAGAAAGAAAGTACTCACAGCCTTGTTTGTACAGCCAGGATTCGTCCATTAGAATCCCCACGCTCCACTCGGTCTTCTTCCATCCGGCATAGAACGTCTTGAAAGCCTCGGCCCGACCCGACGGAAACTTAGAAATCTTGGCCGCCTGGTCGGCTGGATGGGCCCAGGAGGGAAGGAGTTGGAGGTCGGATCCCTTGGCATAAAACCACTGTTCATGCCATCCCTTGTTGCTTGAAGGGGTCTTGATTGGGACCGTACGGTTGGGGTGTTTGGTGAGTTGGCGAAGCCCGGGCTCTTTCGACCCGCCGAGGGTGAACAGAGCAAAGAAGAGGTCGAGCCCAGGAGTGAGACCCACCTCTTGACATGTGGCAATGAAGGAGACCAGCTGGATATATGAGTTCGGCACGAGTTGTGCGAACCCGATCCCAACAAAGGTCAAAAAAGAGGTGATAAAATCGTGCAGGGGGAACCGAACCCCGTACTTCAGAACGTATAATGGAACGGCCATCCATTTACCCTCGGGCCTCCAGAACATCTTCTCGTCGGGCTGAGGGATCCTGAGTTCGTATTCTTTGGGTATCTTGAAGAGAGTGCGGATATCGGAGATTTGGGACGATGTGATGGTAGAACACGTATGAAGGTGAGAGAACTCTTCAGAGGAGCGGTAGGCATCTCGGAACCTAAACTCAGCATCCTCCGAACTAGGGAGGTTCAGAGGAGTGGTGTCCGTGGAGGCATCCGGCAGTATGACCTCCAGGAGGTCGCCGACGGTGACGGTGGTAAGCTCAGTGATGGGGATGATGCTGGAATCGGCCATTTTACGAGAAAAATGGTGAAAATGAGGAGTCTAGACGAAGGAAACAGGCAAAAATAGCACACAAAAGGCTGAATAAGTAGAGGAAAATGATGAACACGGAGAAGCAGTATTTCGCCGGAAATCGCCTTGCCAGAAAATTTGAAATTAGAGGGTTTGAGAAGGAAGAGTCAGTAAATGGGATAAGGAATAGGGAGTTGGGTTTTTATAGGGTGTACGACGCGGAACCCCAGGGCGGCTAATAAATGTTTAAGGTTGGTCCAGGCGTTAAAAGGCGTGCAACGTTTCAAATATTTATAACAGACCGTTGGGCTTCCCTAGACATCCCATCATTAGCTGTTGCGACTTTCCAAGTCTCTAGTCATAAATGTGTTATAACCAGAGACTGGGGGGCAATGTTCGGGAGCGTTTTACCGACCCCCATAGGGGCCGAAGGCCTTCTGACAGAAGGGTTTGAGACACTGGTGGGCCGAAGCCTGTGAAGGTGTTGGGGGTGTTCGGGTCGGCATCTGAGCGGGAGCTGAACCCAGTCTTGTGGTGTTTGGGGTTGGGTCTTTGAGTCCATTGGGCTGAAGCCCAGACCAGGTTATGGGACCGATTGGGCCTGCGCAGTGGGCTCTCCTACGTGCAGAGTCCGGGTACCTATGCACACGCATATAAGGTAACTCCAAAGGTAGTGGTAAGATTGGATTCTACTTGCACCTTTTAAGGAAATTGTGTTGGACCCAAGTTATGGTAACTACCATACGCGAGGAGTCTTAATCCAGCTGGGAGAAGGATTCTAAGAGGATGAGCTCTATAAATACAAGGCCTAGGTTAACATTATGAGGTAATACCTACTCTTGAGCACTAAATACTTAGCTTCCATTGTTTACCCTTGTAACGGCCTGTTACTCATTCTCACACCGGAGCTATCCCCCGGCGGCACAAGCCGTCAAGCTTCTGTGTGATCTGTTACTGTGCAGGTTCTAGCGCGTGGATTTTGTGATTTGACGCGCCGGCGAAACTTGGCGTTAACAATATATATATCACATAAAAATGTAAAAAACTGCAAACACTTTCCCTTCAAGTTGTAGAACAAGCAGACGAAACGCATGCACAATAAAAAATAAAATTTTTTAACAATGTTTGGCAAAGAAGATGTTAACAAATTACTCCACAAGATTTCCAGCCGAAAAAATCAGACTATTAATTAGAAACTGCTAAAATAAAATTACCCAGTTAGTCAAATTTTACAACCAAATTGGAATTTGCAGTTACATTTCCCAAACTGTTACAAATGAACAAGTGAAAAACCTTATATTCCATTTGTACACTATAATCCAATCCCAAAAACAGATGAAGGAAACTCTAGCACTCATGTTCACAATCCACTAGTGCCAACCAACTTGGTTAAGCCAAAGGTAATAGCCATAGCCATCCAGCCTCCAATCAGCACCCTAGCACAAGATTTCACCACAGGAGTCCTTCCCAGCACTGCCCCTACTACTCCAAACACCACCAATGCTACGATCAACCGCAGTACATGAACTGGGATGTATCAAAATAGTACTGCAATAGAACACCAACTTGTAAGTATTTGGCTTAACACCCAGAAAGAAATAGACAAGATAGAAGAGCATGAATTATATAGTCATCATAAAAATCATTTTAACTTTATATAGTAGCACAACCCTATTCCTAGGTGTTGGGTCATGATATTTCTTCTATATTGGGCCGGGTATATTGGGCTCACTTATTAATTACGTCATTGGGCTCATTGGGCCCAATCATTATGTTGATTTCATTCAATCTTATAAAAACCAGGCTGGATCAATGGATCAACCCATTGGGTCATATAATATCTATTACTTTGACTTGTAATGATGATATAGTATGACAGTTGACCAATATACCTGCCATACATTAATGTGGATGGGATTATAGTCGGCCGGCGGGGTGAACAACAGAAAAAAGCAGTGTACAGGCTTCATGCAGCCGGCAGAGCCCATCAGATCATGGGGATATGTCAGATGGTAGTAGGTGGCACAATATTCCAGACAAAGATATTATATCCTACCGAGTAAGTCTTCACAAAGGAGGTATGTATTTCATATATTCACACACA
Organism: Panax japonicus; assembly: GCA_020205505.1. Classification (NCBI taxonomy): domain Eukaryota; kingdom Viridiplantae; phylum Streptophyta; class Magnoliopsida; order Apiales; family Araliaceae; genus Panax; species Panax japonicus. The sequence goes on along the minus strand of CM035109.1, from coordinate 48,990,953 downwards.
ACACAGATTATCAATTCATACACACAGTACACTAGATTTTATTATCCTCTTGAGTTAACCTTGTGAACAGACATACTTACTCTCACGCCTGAGCTATCCCCCGGCGGTCCGGCCGTCAAGCTTGTGGTGTTGTCGTGTTTACTGTGCAGGATCAGGACGTCTTTCGTGATTGGGACGTGGAGAAAGATCTTGGCGTTAACATTGGCGCTAGAAGGAGGGCTGAGTTCTAGTGTCCTGAGTATTTTTCAATCACTTATCATGTTTTATTCTATCTAGTTTTCATGGGGAAGAGTAGAACATCTACACCCGAAGGACAGCCGATGGCTGTCAGTGATTCAGTACCGCGAATATCTGCCAAAGATCGTTTGGGGCCAACTATAAGTGTTCATGCTAGCACAACATCCAAACGTTCGCCCGAAGATTCTCGGCCGAAGGCGGTAGGCAAAGCAAAGCGCAAGCTAATGTTCCCAACGGAGAAAGAACCTGGCCATGGTCGGAAACGAGTAGAAGGCACCTCGCCTAGAACTCGAAACTGAGATGACCAAAATGCAAAAGCCTCCCGGTTGGCAAAGATGGCAGATGAAGCGGATAAGGCCATGGAAGCACTTATGAAACAGCGTCAGGACATAGCCGAGCAAATGGCTCGTGTGGCAGAATTAAGAGATGAGGAGCTCAGTTATGTCCAATCCGAAGAGCAAGGGCACCGGAGTGGAAAAGAACCTGCTCACTCAGTGCGAGAGTCTCTAGGTCGAACTAGGGAAAGAAGAAGGTCTCGGAGCCCTACTCCGCAGAGATCAAAGAGGGTATATCTCCCTGTCGAGTCCGGAGAACAGGGACGAAGTCAACGAAGAGGTCGATCCAGGGATCACAATCCGGAGCATGCAAATAAAGCACTTGTCATTGCACATTCTCGTCATAGTGCCCGAATTCAGAGACGAAGTATATCCAGAGGACATACTCCCGAGAGTCTACTGAGGGTATCCCGCCCTGTAGATACTCGTCATAGGAGAAGCCCCTCTAGGATGGAAGATTCTGTTGAAAAGACCCGATCTGCTTACAGGAAGAAGGAATTGCCAGAGAAAGAGGCATCATCTCAACCAGAAGGCGTGGAGTATCTGGTTAAAGAATTGAAAGAACTTCGGAAGCAACTTGCCGAAGTACAGAAAACCAAAGACACTCCAGGAAAGAAGGCATCCCCTTTTTCCGCGGAAATTCTTAGTGAAAAAGCTGATCCCACCAAGAAGTTGCCCCATATCGAGAGTTATGATGGATCGGGGGACCCTTACGACCATAGTCAGGCATTCGACCGACTTATGGACTATTATGACTTTAGCGATGCAGCTAAATGCCATACTTTTGTCACAACACTCAGAAAAGATGCCCGACAGTGGATGGGGACCTTACCCTCGAACTCTATCTCATCCTGGGAGGATATGTGCAGTAAATTTCATGCTCGTTTTGGGAGCAACAGAAGAAGGGGAAAACCAACTGGTTCGTTGGCTCAAGTGCGACAGTCCTCTAATGAATCTTTGGGCCAGTACGTGAAGCGGTTCCGAGAAGCAGTCGGCCAAGTGGCAGACTTGAATGATCTACAAGCTGTGGGACTGTTTCAGAATGGGTTAGATCTGGTCAAATCGGAAAAGTTGGTGAAAAAACTTATGTTTAACCACCCGAAGAGTCTCGCCGAAGCCTTTGACAAAGCCGAAGGTTATATCGTGGTAGAAGAAGCCATGAATAGTCTCAAGCGTCCTTCAGACCGGTTCAAGGAGACAGATGGGGATAAGACCGATGCGGATCAGAAGAGAAATGAAGGGAGTAAAGACCGCCATGACGGCGGGTCAAAGAGATACAACAATTGGAGGCAAGGTGGAGGACGTTCGTCCGCTCCACCTCGGAGAGTGAATAGAGCTTACACGACACTCAATGCTGATAGGGCTGTTATCTTGGATCAAATCAAAAACCAACCTATCTTCGAACCACCTCGAGATAACATCAAGCCCGGAAAAGGAAATCCTCGCAAATATTGTGATTATCATCAAGCTTCGGGTCATGATACGAACGACTGTGCCAGTTTGAAAGATTTTATTGAAAGAAAGGTGCAAGGTGGAGCTTTAGTTCAGTACGTGGCTGCCAGGAATAATCAACAACAAGATCAAGGACCTGTTCCGGAAGCTCAACCAGTTCAACAAGTATTGCCAGCTCCAGGACAACCTGTCAGGCATGTGATCGATGTCATCACTGGGGGTACTTCGGCCAAGCTAGTTGGAAGGAAGCGCCGAAGTCATTTGGATTCGGTAATGTCGGTGGCGGGTATCTTCCCGAAGACCGATAGACCTTATCCAAATACGGTAATCTCTTTTACTGATGAGGATTACCCTTCGGAAATCATCGAGCCGCACGAGGGGTCATTGGTACTGACTGCACATGTGGGTTCGGTGGATATGAAAAGGATGATGGTGGATAATGGTTTTTCTGTAGACATCCTGTATGCTCACGCTTATCAAATAATGAATCTGGAGGGGCAAAAGATGGAGATAGGCCAGGAGGCTCCTCTGTATGGTTTCAGCAATGATCCGGTTAAGGTGGCAGGAACTATTGATCTACCAGTCATATTTGGAACGGCCCCCCAACAGGTAGAAATTATTTGCAAATTTTATGTTGTGCATGTGGATTCTGCTTATAATGCTATTTTGGGGAGGCCCACTTTAATTGCTTTGCAAGCTGTAACATCAATACCTCATTTCAAAATCAAATTTCCTACTGCTCATGGGGTTGGTGAGGTGAAAGGAGATCTGGATCTGGCTAGAAGGTGTTACCGAAATGTTGTCATTACTTCGGGAGTCGGAGTATCGAAGCAGCAGCAGACCATGACGATAGAGATTGAACCCTTCACCGAAAGCAGCTCCGAACCGATGGTCACGCCAGCTAAGGAAACGGAAGAGATAGAGCTCATTCCTGGCAAGGAGGATAAAACGGTGAAAATAGGTTCGAGCTTGCCGGAACCTCTCCGGACGAACCTCATAGAGCTCCTGAGGTGTTTTGTTGATATTTTCGCATGGGAACCTCAGGATATGCCAGGAGTGAGTAGAGATATTTCCGAACATCGGTTGGAGGTGGACCCATCAAAAAAGCCGGTTCGACAGAAAAGGAGGATCTTTGCACCAGAGCATCAGCGAATCATAGACGACGAGATTTCAAAACTGTTATCAGCGGACTTCATCTTTGAAATAGACTACCCACAATGGATGGCTAATGTGGTTCTGGTCCAGAAGCATAATGGCAAATGGCGAGTCTGCATTGATTACAGTGATCTGAACAAGGCCTGTCCGAAGGATTTCTACCCGCTGCCCCACATTGATCAACTCATTGATGCCACTTCGGGGTATGCTTTATTAAGTTTTATGGATGCATTTTCTGGGTATCATCAGATCTCCATGTGTAAAGAGGATATACCGAAGACGGCGTTCATTACGCATCGTTCAGTATATGCCTATAAGAAAATGACTTTCGGCCTCATTAATGCCGGAGCCACTTACCAGAGGATGATGAACCATATCTTCAGATATCAGTTGGGCAGGAATATTGAGGTGTACGTAGATGACATGATTGTTAAAAGCATGTCGGTACATAAGCATTTGGATGATTTAGAAGAATGCTTTCAGACCATTCGTCATCACAACTTGAGGCTGAACCCCACTAAGTGCACTTTCGGTCTGGGTGCTGGTAAATTTCTGGGTTATCTTGCCAGTCGAAGAGGAATTGAAGCCAATCCGGAGAAGATTCAAGCGATCCTGGACATGAAGACTCCTCAGTCATTTAAAGATGTTCAACGTCTGACTGGAAGGATTGCAGCTTTGCGGAGGTTTATGTCCAAGTCTGCAGAAAGATGTTTACCGTTCTTTAACACATTGAAGGGGCCGAAGAATTCAAAAACGTTCCAATGGACTTCAGAATGTGAAGACGCCTTTCAAGGCATCAAATCCTATTTATCTTCGGCACCTTTGCTGGTGAAGCCCGTTCCTGCCGAACCTCTATATTTATACCTCGCAGCTAGTCCGTTGGCAATAGGAGCGGTTTTGGTGCGTGAAGTTGGGGGCAAACAGCACCCGGTTTATTATGTAAGCCATGTCCTTCGGGATGCTGAAACCAGGTACCCAAACATCGAAAAGTTTACTTTCGCTTTAATAACTGCTAGTCGAAAGCTTAGGCAATACTTCCAAGGTAGACTGGTAATAGTATACACAGATCAGCCTTTAAAGAAGATTATGGGCAGACCAGAGGTATCGGGGAGATTGGCTGCATGGACGATGGAATTATCTCAATTCTTCATTGAGTATCATCCCCGAACCGCCATCAAAGGGCAAGCCTTAGCTGATTTTGTGGTTGAGTGTTCATTTTCTGAAGCTGATGAAGCCGTGGTCGAAACTGAAGGGTCTGACAGGGCAGTTGTCGTCCTTCAGCAGAAGGAGAGTTCGTGGACGCTGTTTGCAGATGGGTCTTCTACTTCAGACGTCAGTGGAGCAGGGATTATTTTGACAAGTCCGGAAGGATTCAAAGTGCAGCAGGCTATCCGTTTTCAGTTTAAAGCGACGAATAATAAAGCTGAGTACGAGGCAGTGTTGGCCGATTTGCGACTAGCGAAGAGTCTTGAAGTACAGAGAATAATCATTTTCAGTGATTCTCAGTTAGTCGTTAAACAGTTTACTGGGGAATACGAAGCTCGAGGCCCAAGAATGATCAAGTATTTGAAAGAATTAAAGGATCGGCTTCAATATTTCTCATCCTATGAGTTTCAAGGGGTCGAACGTAGCAACAATTCCATTGCTGATGCACTTGCCAAACTGGCTACTACGGATGTTAATGTTTTCGAAGGATCAGTATACCTGGAAATTCTACAACATCCTAGCGTTCATCATGAAGTGGTAACGTGCATTGACCGAACCAATTGCTGGTTGACTCCCTACCTGGAATATTTGGCTGATGGCATCTTACCTTCGGATCGGATGCTCGCTAAGAAAATCAAGTACAAAAGTGCTAATTTTGTTCTAATCGATGGAGATCTCTTCCGAAGGGCCTTCTCGTCTCCGTTATTGAAATGTCTGACTCCATCAGAAGCTGAATACGCTCTCCGAGAAGTGCATGAAGGCATTTGTGGCGACCATATGGCTGCCAAGTCATTAGCATATAAAGTACTTCGTCAGGGATACTACTGACCTACAATCTTCAAGGAAGCTACCGAATATGTAAAGAAGTACGAGAAATGCCAGCTCAACAGTCCAATACCGCATCAGCCACCGGAAGAGCTATACTCGATCCTATCTCCTATACCCTTCGCTGTCTGGGGGGTTGATATATTGGGTCCACTACCGAAAGCAAAGGGTCAGGTCAGTTTTGTTATAGTTGCCATAGACTATATGACCAAATGGGTAGAAGCAAAGCCACTTAGGTCAATAACGGAACATGAATGTTTGAAATTCATGAAAGAATCAGTGGTATTCCGTTTCGGAATTCCTAAGGTGGTAGTATCAGATAATGGCCGTCAGTTTGTTGGATCGAAGTTTGAAGCTTTTTTAGCAGAATTGGGGATCCAGCACAGAAAGACTTCAGTGGCTCATCCTCAATCAAACGGACAATTTGAAGTGACCAACAGAACGCTATTGAATGGGATCAAACGTAGATTGGATGAGGCTAAAGGCAGATGGCCAGAAGAGCTGTTAAGTGTATTATGGGCCTATCGAACTACTCCGAGGACCACGACAGGGGATTCACCTTTCAGATTGGCCTATGGTACTGACGCCTTAGTCCCAATTGAAATTGGATCCCCGAGTCTTCGAGTCAGTCATTTCAATGAGATCTACAACGAGGAAGGACTGAAGACCAATCTTGATCTGTTGGAAGAAGTTAGGGAAATAGCCTTAATCAGATTGGCGGCCTATCAGCGAAGAGTGGCTAAACATTATAATAAGGGGGTGAAGCTTCGTAGATTTAAAGTAGGAGATTTTGTTCTCAGAGAAGTCGAAGCGTCTACACCTCAGAATCTGGGAAAGCTGATGCCAAATTGGGAAGGACCCTATGAAGTCACTGAGGTTCCGAAGCCGGGAACTTATCAGTAATCAAAAATACTTGGCACGCTGGCAGGCTCAAAAAATACTTTCAGTAGATTTATCGTCAGTACGTCAGAAGTCTGTAAATTCTACATCATCATCAATAAAAGATCCTCTTTTTGTCTCAAACAAATTTTGTCTTTGTCGCTGCTCAATTTATTGGTGTTAGGAGGTTTGGGAGGACTTGCTGACCATTCGATGGTAGCCTCTTCGGCAGGTGGTCACTATTTGGCATTGTCAGGCCCTTCGGGGTAGGCAATTGTCGCCACTATTTGGCATTGTCAAGCCCTTCGGGGTAGGCAATTGTCGCCACTATTTGGCATTGTCAGGCCCTTCGGGGTAGGCAATTGTCGCCACTTAGACCTTGTCAGGCCCTTCGTGATAGGCAAGTGTCATCTTTAGACCTTGTCAGGCCCTTCGTGGTAGGCAAGTGTCATCTTTAAGACGTTGTCAGGCCCTACGTGGTAGGCGATTGTCGACACTTAGACCTTGTCAGACCCTTCGTGGTAGGCAAGTGTCATCTTTAGACCTTGTCATGCCCTTCGTGGTAGGCAAGTGTCATCTTTAAGACGTTGTCAGGCCCTACGTGGTAGGCGATTGTCGACACTTAGACCTTGTCGGGCCCTTCGGGGTAGACAAGTGTCGTTCTTTAAACTTCGTCAGGCCCTTCGTGGTAGGCGAATGTCATCTTTTGGTTTTGTTAGGCCTATTAGGTAAACAAATTTCCAATGAAGCAGACCTGTCTCACACTTCGGTAACTGAATAAGTATCCCTTTACTTTATTACCTGAATTTTCTCTAAGTGTTGAGTTCAAAATGCATTGTTATATAACCTCATTTTATCTGTTATATGACTTGCTCAGTTGTTAATTAACAATTTGAGTTAAATCCTCGAAGGAGTTTTTTACACATTTGTCCGTATTAATTCATATTGAAATATTGACAGAAAGAAAGTACACTGAAGTCATAAGGAAGAAGATCACTTTTCATTGATATTCGACTTATTTACAAAGATAAGAAAATTACAAAAGATGTTATTTCAAGCAGCCCCCTCATCATCTGAAGAGTCGAGCAAGTGTGGATCTAAGTTGGCTTTGAACAACTTATCCTTGCCACGACTTCGGCAGAGCGCGTAGCTTTCCGTAAAAATCCTCATTATTTCTCCACTTATTTCATCCGAATTCCGGTACTCTTCACAGATTTCTTTGCGAAGAGCATCGGTTAGTGGAGGCCCCAGGTCCCGAAGAGCCCTGAGTTCATGGATTTCTTGCTCGAGCTGCTGCCGAATGGTTATTTGGCATTTTTCTTCCCGCTCCAGATCATGGATTGTCTTGGTTAAAACCTTAGCGTCAGACTTCAGCTTACTGATCTCGTTCATCCTTATTTCACTCCTCAGAACCAAGTCAACGTTCATCTTGACGATCTCGGCGTGTTGAACCTTAGTCGACTTCAGTTCTTCATTGGAAATTTTCAAATCTTCCTTGGCTTGGGCCAAATCTTTATGAAGACCCTCATTCGTATGAAGGATACCTTCACGTTGAGTCCTTTCCCGAGCCAAGGTTGATTTTAAGATAGCATTCTCCTTCCTCAGCCTTTCCTCCTCGGATTCAGCCTCGAGAGATCGTGGACGCAGACGCCCGAACACAGCATTTGCCTACACATGTTCGATATTACTCAATCAGTTCGAGATACACAAATACAAACGTAAGTATGAAAAGGAAGGGAAGAGTCATTCACCTTCGCCAAATAGCTCATGCCTTCATTAAGTAAATCCCCATTCGAACTGTTACCGAATCGGTGGTCATTGGTCTCGCGAACGAAGGCCTCGAACAGTTGAAAGGGGAAGTTAGCATTGAATTGGGGCCACATAGTTGGCGAACCCATGGCATCATGCTGGAATTCGGTGGTCGTTTGTCTTTGAGGGGAGGGCACAGGCTGACTGCGAACCGGAGAGGGATTCACAGGTACTGCTTCTTGGGGAGGAGATCGAACGGGTATAGGCTCGGGGGTCGAAGAAGGGGCAGAGGTGGTTTCAGGTGTTTGAGTTGTGGTTGGAGGGTCAGTTGGTAAGGTTGGAGGAACGCGGAGTTCTTCTACAGTAAGGGGAATTATCTTCGTCCTTATTTTCTTGGCACGAAGAATTTTAGCCCTATCTTGTGGAGGTATGTCAAGTAAACTTCTCTTTTTTGGGGTCGGTTTGGAAGGTACGGTAATGGGCTCGGTTGGAGGAGTAGGTTGTGGAATCGTTTCAGGAGGGTTAGTTTGTGGATCCGCCTCAGGAAGAATCTCTTCATCACTTTCTGGATCTGTCTCGTGACGAACAGTCCTGGCCCTTTTAGCCATCTTCTTCCTTCGGCGGGGTCGGAGAACTTCTTCAGGAATGACAGGTTCTTCGGTTTCAGGCTCATCATTTTGAGGGGGGGGATAGTTGGTGGGTCGGGGACTGGAGGGTTTGCTTGGGAAGATTCTTCAACAGGAAGCTCTTCATTAACCTCCGAAGTCTTTCCCGTCAGAAAGTCTTCCAAGTCTCTCACTTCCGAAGAAGTTGGTTTGATCAGAGACACTGCAAAATGACCATATATTAAAATACATGCCATTCAGATACATCAAGAAACTATATTGTAGAATTGTACAAAACTTACATTTATGATCATACAGCCAAGCTTGCTTGGTCAGCAGAGTGAAACTCCACTCTTGTGGAGGGATCTTCTTCAGAAACTCAGCCATCTCCTTCACTCGTTCTTCGGGAATGTCACCGAAGTCAGCGGAGATCCGGTCCGAGACGGTCCATTCGGGAAGAGAAGAAATTTCTGGTCCATTGATGAAGAACAATTTCTCGTGCCAGCCTTTGTTGCTCGAGGGGGTGCTCATCAGGGGCCTCTTCTCGAATCTAGAATTTGGACGAGGGGATTGTTTGCTCAGCATCTTGAACCCTTTTTCTCGAGATCTACCGGCTGAGAAGAGGGTGAAGAATAGGTCAACAGAGGGGGTAACCCCTAACTCATGGCAGAAGGCAATGAATGCCAGAATGTGGATGTAGGAATTGGGCACGAGTTGTACGAAGCCCACTCCTATGAACCCTAGGAGGGTGATGATGAAAGCGTGAAGGGGTAAGCGAACCCCCTTTTCTAAAAATGTAACCAGCATGGCGACCCAGCCGTCTGGTCGCTGGTACATACGCTCTTCTGGAGCAGGGGCCCTTATAGCATATGTTTCCGGGATCCTATAGCGAGTCCGGAGGAAACATATTTCCGACTCAGAGATGTTGGAAGAGATGTTGGCATGGGGAAATTGTTCCCCGTCCTTAAAGAAATCAGTGGGTGATGGTGGGTTTGCGCTCGAACCCTCTTGATTAGGGTTTGAGCGAGAGGAGCTCGAAGGTATCTGGTTTGGATTCACCATTGTTGAGATCTGGAAAGCTAGAGAGAAAGTTTCTGAGAAGCAAGAGAAAGCTCAAAGGTTCGAATTTCAAATCAGCAGGTAAAACCGTCAAATTGGTAAAGTTTGCTTTTTTATACTGACGGTTACACAGTAAACAAGGCCGGCGCATTAATTATCAGTAATGATGAGAATTTGAATGAGGCGTGTTTGGGTAATCTTTGGATGTCTTGCCAATTTGGACCTATCTGTTGAGTTTCTAAGTAGTGACCCATCCTCTTCAAATTAAAATCCTTTATCAGAATGGGCCTATTGCTCTGGGCATCCTGCCATCTCTTAGCCTATTTTACACATCAAAGTGGGTATGCTTCAATTATTTCTCATTTTTGGGCCTTTATCAAATTTTAATATCATGGACCTTTTATAGTTTTCTATTAAACATCCTGTTTAACTAAAAAACTAGGAGGTAATGTTGGGTCATGATATTTCTTCTATATTGGGCCGGGTATATTGGGCTCACTTATTAATTACGTCATTGGGCTCATTGGGCCCAATCATTATGTTGATTTCATTCAATCTTATAAAAACCGGGCTGGATCAATGGATCAACCCATTGGGTCATATAATATCTATTACTTTGACTTGTAATGATGATATAGTATGACAGTTGACCAAGATACCTGTCATACATTAATGTGGATGTGATTATAGTCGGCCGGCGGGGTGAACAGCAGAAAAAAGCAATGTACAGGCTTCATGCAGCCGGCAGAGCCCATCAGATCATGGGGATATGTCAGATGGTAGTAGGTGGCACAATATTCCAGACAAAGATATTATATCCTACCGAGTAAGTCTTCACAAAGGAGGTATGTATTTCATATATTCACACACAACACAGATTATCAATTCATACACACAGTACACTAGATTTTATTATCCTCTTGAGTTAACCTTGTGAACAGACATACTTACTCTCACGCCTGAGCTATCCCCCGGCGGTCCGGCCGTCAAGCTTGTGGTTTTGTCGTGTTTACTGTGCAGGATCAGGACGTCTTTCGTGATTGGGACGTGGAGAAAGATCTTAGCGTTAACACTAGGTTTCTGACTTTCAAACTTTCAAACGAATAACAAAAGCATTAATATAACAGTCATATACAACAATGAAATTCCCAATATTGCATTAATATAACAGTTTAAGACAACTAGCAAGATATTTAAAAACTTACTGTATCACATACATTTCCTTTGTGTCATATCCTTCGTTGACCCTTAAAGAAAGAGAAATTAAAACATAAAATCAGCACCATCTGTTACAATCAATTCTTCCTGTTAAAGAAAGAGATATTTGATTTTGTTAGTTATTATATGAGTTAGATTTATTCTATAAAAAAATTAGTGATATATTTCCAAAATTATAATTAAAAATAAATGTTATAATTAGTATCCAATAAACTTAATTAGGAATAGAGAAGAGATAATTGAGAAAAACTATTTTTAATTAGAAACATACATATATTAAGCAAGTGAGATATTAATTTTAATTAGAGAATTTAAATTAAACTATATATATATATATTAAAATGATTTATAAAATGACTTGAAAAAAATCTAAAATATGTACTACTTTAGTAGTCAATTAGTTCAAACAAACAATTTAGTAGTTCATACAAAAAATTAGAAATGCACTTTCTACAAGAATCATCTATACATCTTAGCAACATCTTAAACAGAATGTAGGCAATCAATCACCTGCAGTAAAAAGCTTCCTAACAGCAGCAGCGTCGTGGCCATCTGCTAAATCCATAACTTGGATGATTTGTTTTAATAAATAAATAAAATTAACATCTGAAATATAAGTAAGTTTTACAATGTTAAAGCATCATGACCTTCCTAGAAACATACAAACGGCAGAACAAGAATTTACACTAAAAGGCATCTAAACAACTTGGAAAACACATAAATCATATTCAGGTTAGGTTGTTGTGTGTGTATTTATATATATATATATATATATATATATATATATATATATATATATCTAATAAAATACAAATGATTTTGAATTTCCCGCTCACTCAATAAATCATCTGGGCCGTCCAAAGTTTGAGATAAATCCCACCGTTCATACATCTATCTAATAAAATACATCTATCTATCTAATAATCTAATAATAATTTAATAAAATACAAATGACTTTAAATTTTCCGCTCACTCAATAAATTATTTTGGTCGTTCAAAGTTTGAGATAAATCATATTGTCCATACAGTGCCGGAGGCACGGGACCCAGCTAGTATATATATATATATGGGTTTACATCCGTGGCATACGTTTGCTATGAGCACTATGCAGCACACAAACTTTCATCCGTTGATCTGGACAATGGAAGGTCTAGATTTAGTCAAATAATCAACCTGCCGCTACAGCTTGTAGCGGCAGTCCACCCAGCTTTTTAAGTATTGGTTTATTACTCATATGCCCATAACAATCTAACACTACCCTGCCGCTACAGGCTCTTGCGGTAGGAGCTTTTATGACTTTTATGACAGCTTTGACAGATGACAGCTTTTATGACATTCATGACAGCTTTGACAGCTTTAATGAATTTTCACGGATTTTGATATATTGCCGCTACAGCTTGTAGCGGCAAGGACAAATTTTTTTAAATACCGAGCAGACTTCTTCCGTTGTTGAATTATTTCTCCAACTTTTCCTCTCACAGATATCAGGCTCTTAGTTTTATCTCGAAATTTCTTCCTTTTTTACAGTTTTGGTATGTTTGTTAATGTAGTTTCCCACTTTTAATCTGAAGTCCAAGTTGAAAGTGCATGTTGCGTTTCTTCCTTCTTATTTCAGAATGGCATACAACATACCTGCTCATAAAAGGTTTGTATCAAGTTCTTCAGATTCTGTTGCTAGCTTAAATTATGAAAATGAATCTGAGTTTGTAAGTGAAGTTGAAAGTAGTCAATCTGAATTGGTGCCATACGTTGGTCAATTATTTTCTAAGTTGGAAGACATTGAATTTTTTTTATAGGTCGTATGCTAAACAAAATGGTTTTGAGATTAGAATTGCAACTAGTCATAAACATGCTGGTACTAATGAGGTGTCGTCTAGGTTGTATGTGTGTAAAAAAACCGGTACACCAACTTCTGTAAAGAGTTTGCCCGATGATGAAGATGGTAGTAAGAAAATAACTAGGCTGCGTGACTCTATAGGACTCACATTATGCAAAGCTAGAATATTTGTTGTTCATAGTAAGAAAGAAGACAATTGGCGCATTTCTACTGTTCAATTAGAGCACAATCATCACCTAGTGACCCCTACCAAGGTAGATTTGATCGAGACACATAGAAATATTACCCCGGTTGCAAGAAAATTAATTGACACTTTAAATAAGTCGGGAATTGGACCGAGTAGGATGATGAACGTTTTGAGCACAATGGGTGGTGGGTTGCAAAATGTTCCTTTTTCTAATGTTAATGTTCAAAATGTGGTGAGAGATTTAAGGCGTGATTCTGCAGATGAAAATGATGCACAAGCTGCTGTAATTTATTTGAAAAAACTTGGATCTGGAAGTTTGAGTAATTTTTTCTATCGTGTCAAACCAGACGGAACAAATCGCATAACATGCATTTTGTGGGTTGACGTCCGATCAAGATTGATGTATCAACATTTCGGAGATGTTGTGACATTTGACAGTACGTACAGGACAAATAAGTATGGCATGCCGTTTGTTCCATTTACCGGGGTAAACCACCAATTTCAGTCTATATTGTTTGGATTTGCATTGTTGAGGGATGAGACAGAGGACACTTTCGTGTGGGTATTAGAGACATGGCTCAAAGCCATGGACTACAAGACACCTATAACCATCATCACTGACCAAGACAAAGCCATGAGTAATGCTATTGCTAAGGTACTCCCTTCTACTCATCACTTATTGTGTTCTTGGCATATTAGCAACAAGTTTCCTGAGAAATTGCATCATGTTTATTCTGAGCACCCATCCTTCAAAGACCATTTTAACAATTGTGTGTATAATTCACTGTCCATCGGGGAGTTTGAAGAGCGTTGGCAGATTCTAGTGAGGAATTATGAATTGTATAACAATGAGTGGATTAGAAGCTTGTATGATGTACGAGAGAAATGGATTTCGGCGTATACAAAGAGATATTTTGCCGCGGGAATGACAACCACTGGAAGAAGCGAGAGCATGAATCATTTTTTTGATGAGTTTGTCAATGCTTCAACGGGCATGAAAGAATTTGTAGTGCAGAGTCAGAAGGCTATAGAAAAATAGTTTATCAGAGAGAGGAAGGCCGACTACATAACACAACATCGGAAAAGGAATATGGTACTCGGGTCATCTTTGGAAGTGCATGCTGCTCAGGTGTACACAAAAGAGCTATTTAGACATTTTCAACGTCAATTCGTCGATTCCATGATGTACAATGTTAGTAAAATTAGTGAGTTGTGTGGTCCTGAAATAAAAGTTTATGCAGTGTATAAGGCAGATGCCGCTGAAGCCTGTGGAAGATATAAAGAAATCGTCAACGATCGTCAGCGTGGGTCAATAACATGTAATTGTCAATTATTTTCTCATTCTGGTGAATTATGCAGGCACATCTTGAGGTATTTCTTGGCTAAGAGTATTTCTCAAATTCTGAGCGACATGATTCTTACTCGGTGGACAAGAAATGCGAACAAAACCGATGTTGAAGAATTACACTTTAGCCCAACAACTGCTAACTTTGAACAAGATCAAGCAATGCGTTTTAATCATTTGATGACTGATTGTCAGGAGCTAGCTAGTAAAGCTGCTTGCTCAATTCGAGGATACAAAACTCATCTTAAGTTGAATGCACGAGAAAAAGCGTTGATTGACCAGTGTGATCCGGATGAGAATCTTACTGAAGTAGCTGACGATGACATTGATTACACTGTTGGAGTTACACCTCAGGCAATGGGCTATGATAATAACGATGAAGATGCAGAGGAAGATGCAGAGGAAGACGCGGCTGAAGACGAGTTCTTGCCACCCGTTATTTCTCAAACAAAGGGTCGCAAAAAACAATCAAGATTAAAGAGTGCATTCGAGAAAATTGTGGGTTCGAAGCCTCATCGAAAATGTGCAATTTGTGGCTTTGAAACCGACCATGATAAACGCAATCACTATCGAGTGTTAGGAATTCCTGAGCCCAAAAAATAGCTTCTCAATTTTTATTTATGCTCAGTTGTATTATGTAAGCTATGTTTTTATTTACTGCTAGACGTTGTATTATGTAAGCTATGTTTTTATTTATGCGATTATGGAATTATGTAAGTTTTGTTCTTCTTCTTATAATTATTATTATTAGTGAAACATAACTAAATTAATATTTATAAACATAAAGAAAAAAATGAAATTTTCTTTCTTTTTCTTTTCCTAAATATTTATAATATGTATAATATTAATAAAAATTAATAATATAATATATATATATAATATGTATGTCTTATTTTAAAAATAAAAATAAAAATACTTTTATGTTTTAAAAAACTAATAAAATTTTTAAAAATAAAAATATTTTAATACACTAACAATTGATAAGATAATAATAGACATCGAAAGAGTTCCCAATAATAACACAACCAATAATGTGGCTAGATATCATCCGCAGGAAGAAGTCTAGTTTGACATCTAAAGAGTTCCCACGCAATTCTGTATCAAAATACCATTAAATCTTCTAAGGACCATTCTTCTCGACGAATATTAACACTGCTCCTGACAAAGTAGTCAACATATTTGCAGACAAAAATACCACAGTCATGATAATTTGGCTGCACAGGTCTGTTCTTTGGTATTAGCACACGTGGTTCATGTGTTGGCCACTCACACTGTGGATCACCAACTCTCAAACAAACTGGTATCAATTTGACCTGCGTGCACAAAGTAATATTAATAAAGGATATACATATATAAAATTAAAACAAAAACAATTACGATACATACCGCAACTTTAACAAATTCTCTATACATTTACTGGATGGTCATATACGGGGTATCATTGTATAGAGGGTCAAATATAGTGACTGCCCATTCGGGCACCGAGAATACAAACAGGATAAAATGTTTGGTCTCTTGAGTAAACACTGGCATAAATATATACGTACATTCGTGTAATGCCGGGCCCACATCTGGGTGGACATAAGGGTGACAAAAACTCTCTGTCGCACTCGGTTGGCTTGGGGATACAACGCTCTTGCCAAGATGCATGAAGAATGATTCCATGAAGCCAAAATTTGCCCACCGTTGAATTCCCTGCGTCCTGTAGTACTCTTCTCTATGCCGCAATAATAACATATACGCGTCTAACGAATGCTCGAAAATCCAAGATGCAGGGCTTAAGGCCTGGAATGCGTTATGATGCAGCGTATACAAATTTTGCGGATGTGTGATAGGAAATATTGATGGATTCAAAAGTTGATTCCCAAACAAGTAATTATTTATAAATTCTATCTTGTATTCCTTCATCTTTTTGGTCGGAGACTTTTTCGCACCATAAGCGATGTTTAATTCCAAGACAGTCTCGAATGCCTGGACAAATATATTGATAAGCATAAAAAATAGCATTAGTAATTACTAATAGCAATAATTACTAAGTAAAATTTTTAAGTAATGCAATTAAGAGGGATTTCATAGTACCTGTTTACCCGCCTGCTCTATGAAGCCTATCTCGAATGCCTGGGTAGTGGGACTGGAACTTAAGCCAGTTATGTCTTGGGCCTGATAATTATAATAATATTAATATTAATAATAATAATATTAATATTCATTTTAATGGACTTTTTATAACCTGTTCATAAAAAGGAATAATACCTGTAATTCTGTCTGCTCTATGAATCCAGACTCGAATAACAAAGAGGGTAGATAATCTTGGGTGGTGGGGATGTACCCTTTAGCTATATCTTGAGCCTGAATATTACATAAGCATGACTTTAGAGTTACTAATATTACAATTATTAAGACATAAAATTACTTGGCTCATTTAAACTTCAATTACCTGAACTTTTGTCTTCTCTGTGAAGTCAGACTCGAATGACAAAGAGGGTACATAAGCTTGGGTGGTGGGGATGTAACTCTCTTGTACTGCAGCATTACTTGGCTCCTCTCGCTCTTCACTATTGTTCCCTTTGACTTCAGAGTTGTATACACCGTAAAGATGATCACATACCTGTTTCTCAACTACATAGCC
The DNA here is from genome assembly GCA_020205505.1 of Panax japonicus. Lineage (NCBI taxonomy): Eukaryota > Viridiplantae > Streptophyta > Magnoliopsida > Apiales > Araliaceae > Panax > Panax japonicus. The sequence goes on along the minus strand of CM035109.1, from coordinate 48,974,235 downwards.
TGGAGGCATCTCAGTAAAAGCAAAGCACTTATCAAGTAAGGACTTTGCACTCTCAACCTGTCATGTAAGTTAAAAGTACAATATTAATATTATTAATAAACAAGAAAGAATTTATAAATGGCAATATCTTGTATGTAAATGAAAATGTTAGTGTACCATTTGTATAAGATGATGTTGCTGGCTGTAGAGAGTCCGAGGCTCGTATGTAGGGTCTGGGTCCCCTTCCCGTCGAGGGCGATGCAGTTTCCTATGTGTAATTTTCCTATACCAAGCCATGTATGAATCAATTTTCACATAGTTAGAAATTTCGTACTGCTGTCCCTTCAAATGCTCCATATAAGCCTCCCAATGTGTGATGTACACTTGCCTTAAGGCCATGCAATCAACCACGACAAATCTATCTTCTTTTTCCTTTCTAAGTTCTTTGTGATTTTCTGCCAGAGATGGTATACCTTGTAAGAACCCATACTGTCTCATCACCTTGTCTGGTATCTAGTATTCTACAATATCAAAATGAATCAAGGGGATTCTACCAGATCCCAACAATCTTCCTTCAAAATTAAATCCACCCATTTTGTCATCCCACCTCATGTATGGGCGCCACACTACTTGCCATTCAGGCTGGACATCTAACTCCCCTCGGTAAAATTTTAAATGATGATGGGGATTTGGTCGCCTATCGGGGTAGCTGTGATTTTCTGAGTATGCCCAGGCTAGGACCCTAGGTAACCATAACTGTGATTGAGGCCAGGGGTTAGGTCTGCCAACTATTATACGCTCGTATGCCCAAATTTATAAAAGAGTGACACAACCATTAATATATTTTGCTCCTTTCCTAGTGGCAGTATACAAAGACCTATACAAATAGCCCAACACAGCTGCACCCCAAGAATACGTTACATAATTTTCAGCGTTAGCAATAAAATACATATACCTGGGATGAACAGTGTTTTTATTCCTAGTGGGGAACAATATTGCCCCACACAACCAAAGAATATATGCCTTTGTGCATCGACCAACAATTTCCTTACTTGCTTTAGGGGGACAATTATTAAAATGCTGTAGCAACCATAATAATGAAATAGAGCCGCGCTTTTTTGATTCCTGATATTCAGCAGCTACTTCACTACCAAAACATTCTTTAAAATGAGCGAATGGAGTGTCAAATAACGGACAAGTTAAGGGTTTGCCAACCACAGGCAACCCAAAAATGAAGTGTACATCCTCTAAAGTGATTGTAATTTCCCCACAATTTAAGTGAAAACTATTTCTCTCCGACCGCCATCTCTCTACCAAGGCGGAAACGAGCCCAATATCAGTTTGTGGTACAACTGCCGGATAGCAAAAAATCCCAAACCCACATTTTTTCAGAAGAGTTTTTTGAGCTTTTGTTAATATCCATTGATCGTATTTTTTTTCAGTTAATTGACATGATAGTAGTCTTCCCCTGTCTTTCCCATCATATATATCATCCGACACATGATTTTGTTGGTCGTTAAGGACACTTGGGTCAATTGGTCCATAAATCCAACTGTCCATCTAGTACCTAAAAAAATAACAACCACATGTTTTTTATATTGTCTAATAACTATGTAACACAATTATATCTATATCCTATTAAACAAAAAAAATATTCATACTTAAATAATTTTAATAATTCTTTTTTTTGTACATTTTCATAATAATTAATCATTATTAATCACAATACTCACATGCATATTATATCCCACATAACTCACAATATTTTATCAAAATAAACATTTATAATAAAATAAAACACTACTCTATTACAATTATTAAACAAAAAAAGTTACTATTGAATCAAAAATTATAATAACTACTTCACCACATAGTTATATATTTACCCAACACATATACATAAATAACAATTTTTTTTAAAATTCACATGCATATATGTAAACATAGAAATAATTTTAAATGTTGTAAAGACAACATAATATCTAAATGCTATTTGAATGCTGTAAATAATTTTTTTTATTTGAAAAGTAAATCTTACCAAAATAATATCTGAATACTGTAAATGTGTAGACTTAGTCGGCGGTTGATTTTTAATTTTAACTGATATCTACAAATTCTATTATGTGTAGCGGCAGGGAAGCGGCAGGGAAGAGAAGCAGGAAGAGAAGCATGAAGAAGAGAAGCATGAAGGGAGCGGCAGGTTAAGTAGGGGAAGAGAATGTCGCTACAGCTTGTAGCGGCAAGGCATGCATTCAAACTTCCGTCAATTATTGCAGTCCGTGCCAGTCTGTGCCAGTCTGTGCCAGTGTTGCAGTCCGTGCCGTGCCAGTCTGTACCATGTAATCAATTATCAAGATAGTGGCCTGCCGCATGAGCCTGTAGCGGCAGGGTTATAATACCTTCAGGGACATATTAGTAACTTCGTAATAATTTACTTTTTATTTTGACTGCCGCTACAGCCTGTAGCGGCAGGTGTGTTTTAAATTCATCTCAACCTTCCATTGTCAAGATCAACGGACTGTAACTCGTTTGCTGCACAGTGCTCATAGAAAACGTATGCCACGGATGTAAGCCCTATATATATATATATATATATATATCTAAAATATCAATTCCTTTCAAAAGCGGACTCAACCAACGGACTAAAAGCGGACTAAGAGTGTTGAAGCATGAAAAGGACACGCGGGTCAAAAAGCGGACATGGGTAAAAAAAAGAACCCATGCCATATCAGTACACTTCACATCGCTCTCTCTCCTACAAAGAGAATCGGAAGCTAAAGATTCCTACTTAATTTTGTAATTTCTATTTGATTTCAAAGAAATCTAGGGTTTGTTTTGGGGAAAGTTGCAATGTCTGAAGAATCTGCTTCCTCAACCGTCGGATCTGTTTAAGTTTTGATTTTGCTCTGCGTTCATCTGTTTCCAGCTTGAGTTCCATCTCTTTGCTGAGAATTGGTTTATTTGGTCGATTGTTCAGGCTAACTAGAGTAAAATTACTTTGTAAGTTGTAACCAAGTGAGATCTTGATACTCTGCCATTTAACCATTGAGTTCTTGTTCTCAATTTTATGATCGGACATTTCTACAAACAGAAGCTAGTTGAGCCCACGATTGAAGATTGGGGAAAATTCGTTATATTAGTAGAAAAATAGAACAATTGGTTTCATTATGAGGTGCTGTTCACGGTTGGGACATGAGTCACAGTTAGTATATATTTCTATTTAAACTCACAGTTTAAGTGTTGTTGTATTTTGCACGACAATTGTTGTAATAAAGTTGTACTGTACCATGTATTTGGCGATTCAGAATGGGTTGGATGGAATAGACCTATTTTGGGGGCGTCAGAATGAGGGATTTAGGCTTCCCACTTTCAAAAGAAAGATGTACCATAGGACTCAAATCCTCTCCATTACCAATCAAAGTCACAAGGACCGAATCTTCACCTGTTTCACCGTTCTCTACCACAGTTCTCCTCTTAGTTTTCGCACTCATCCTGATAACCTTTACACATCAAAAATCAAAATTTTACATGCTAAATTGAAATTTTAAAAGAATGAATATAGAATTCTCTTTTAACTGAAAACAGGTATCCCCAAAGCTCAAATACAAAAGTACTATAATGTCTAAATTGAATGTATATTCCAGTAAATGCATGAAATGGGTTCCTCTGAACAGAAATAGCAACAACAAAACAAAGAGAACCCACTACAAAAGGAAGTTTACAGAACCATTTATTATGTAAATTTTGCACAAATAGAAAGTCAGAGAAACATTTTGATAATATTTCCTAATATTGTCCAAAGCATAACAAAAAAAAAGACAAATGTTTTCATCAAATAAATCTCACAATCATTCAAATCCCCAGGAACCAAATCATATCATAAAAAATGAATGATTCGAGAATACCCAAAATGGGTATTCACAAGATTACTAAAAACTAAACAATTCTATCAAAACTCTGTATTGAAGTTATAAGGGTCCTTTACATAAGTATACAACAAATAAAAAGATATTACAAGAATAGTACACCAATTAAATAATTATAGTAATAGTGCAATAATATATAATAATATCAATAGTAGTGCAATCCACGTCACATAACCCAAACCAACAAAAATAGAAACACCTTGATTTAAGGAGAAAACTACTCCACTTTATGCAACAGTTACCAACTAAACAAAACATTCGAAAAGCGAGACAAGAAACGAATGCTCCATAGAAGAACAATCCGAAAGATTTTATAGATAATAACCATCTTCAACAGCGGATCAATCGAGAAGAAGCAGAAACATTCATACAAAAGAAGTCTTGCTTTCCGTCCTCCTTTTCTCCATACAAAATAAGGGCCGGAGCAAGATCTCAGTGCATTCATATTTTCAGTAACATAATGAAAGATCAATTCCAGACGAAAACCTCAAATTCTAACCCTAAAATCAACCAAAACATCACCGAGGAGAAGAATAATAACAAGTGGAAGAAGTACAACAATCGAAGGTGATGGTGGGTTGGGAGGTGGTGGAAGGAGTGGTGGAGGTGGTGGAAGGAGTGGTGGAGGTGGTGGAGGAGAGAAAGAATGGGGTGGTGGGGAAGGGATTTGAGGAAAGAGAAATGGTGGGGTTGTTGGTTAAGGAATTTAATTGGGTAGATTTGGGTGAGGCTAGCCAAACCTTTAAGCAGTGGGTAGCCAAACCTTTATACTAAGTTAATCAATTCAATTTTATTAAGTTGCCAATTTATTTTGAATGTGATGCAGTTGGTAGCCAAACCATCAAGTCGTTGGTTGCCAAAATTTCAAACCAAGGTAATCAATTCATACTGCAGGTGTGGAGGTAGATTGGTTACCTTGTTATAAAGGTTTGGTTATCTTGGTATAAAAAGTTTGGCAACCAACTGCTTGAAGGTTTGGCTACCAACTGCATCACATTCAAAATAAATTGGTAACATAATAACACTGAATTAGTTACCTTGGTATGAATGCTTGGCTACCAATTGCACTTTGAAAAATTTATCAAACAAAGCCTGCCTTTTAGCCGACTGAAAATATCAAACTCTTTTCAAAGCCCACTTGTTATCTTGGTATGAAGGTTTGATTACCTTAGTGTGAAGGTTTGGTTACCTTGGTGTGAATGTTTGGTTACCAACTGCACTATGAAAAAACTAACATGATTAACAGAAGAGAGGGCACAAATTACGAAACAAACAAGGTTTACTCCCAAGTGGAAAGAAAATACAAAGAACTAAAAAAATTAAAATGAAGAGCCTTGAATCTCTATGAATGTGAGGCAGGCCGACCCTCTATATAGTCTCTGGCGGAAGGGGCCCATAGTGAAGCAAGAGAAGTGATAGATGCCTTGAAGAATAATAAAAATAAAAAGGGAGTGTATCAAGCCAAACATTAGTATCAATGGTTTCGCCGCCATGCTCACTCCTGTGATCTGAAGATCGAAATTTGCTCATCAAAAGTTTGGAAGTCGGCCGAAAAAGCCACTAACGGAGCTTGGTTGGTGAAATCTGGCGTGCAACTAATGTATATATATAATGAAACTAATCTAGCGTGCAACTAATGTAATGGAGCTTGGTCGGCCGGAAAAGCCACCAATAAGGGTTTCCAAATGAAAAAAAAAAGACGAACAAAGATAATAACAAAATTTATATTGAAACACGAGCCCACTATCCCACATAAAGCGTGAACATTTAAAAAAATTTTGAATTGCCATGTCATCAGCACATTAAATAACACAGCATAATTAAAGGAATAGTTCTTTTTCACTACTAATGAAAATAAAAATTTATATACATTAATATTGTAAATATTTAATGAGTGCACTATTGTTGTAATTACTTTTTAAAATGTCATATAAAATGTAATTATCCCAAGTTATAAAGCATATATACTACAAATATTAAGGGAGGCCCAAAACAGAGCAAATAAAATCTAATACCAATTGAATAGCTCTATGGTATAGTCAATTACCCTTCTGATAAGAAATTATATCCCAAATATGTCTCCATTTATTAGCAGTAGTTGTGTTCATTTCTTTGTTGAGGCATTTTTATCAAACAAGTGGAGACTATGAGAGCCAAAAAATGAAGTAGAACAAAAAATCAAGACAGTGATGAACGTGAAAATTCAAGCCCAAAGAGAAAAACAAAGCCCGGGAGGTGGAAGCACCGGTCCATCGGAACTGAAAATTTCATCAGTATCTTCACCAATATCATAGCTCTTGCCATTCCCGTTCGACAGTGGGACCAAAGAGCCAAACGGGGTGGATTCAGGGTAGGTAGGGCTTGGATCCAAGCCGAATCCATAAGGAACGAAACTGTCAACGGAGGAACGGTTGCGGAGGAAAAGTTGGAGTATGTTGAGTCGTCGAAACCGTAGTCGTCGTCGAAAGGAAGAGAGAACGGGATCGTTGAATCTTCGCCGTCGATGCTGAATGTATCGAACGATGACGACATTCTCTCTCTTCTCGCTTTGTGTTACCTGGGCAGCGACTCAATCAGCTTCGAATCAACCCCAATCTTAGTGTTTACAACTACCGCACGAACTGAATCTCCATTTTCTTCCAAGAAATCTATGTTAATCTTTTGCTTGAAATGAGAGAGAAATGAGAGAGAGAGAACACACGAGTGAGAAATGATTGAGAAGATTGTGGTTTGAGGAGGAAGAAGGGTATTTTAGACATTTTCTAATTTTTTTTACTGTTACACCTTCTTTTCACGCGTTTTTGGCGTCTGACATGCACGCACGGTTAATTTGGATGGAAAAAGTAACGTTTTCACTTCAACTCAAAAAGTCGGGAGTTTAAATGTAACTTTACTGACTATAGGTGGTTAAGTGGAAATCCGCTCAAACCCCAGGTGGTCATCTGAACTTAACCCAAAAATTTAAGACAAATTAATTTAGACAGAGTGAGTATTATGTTACCATTATTAAGGTATAGATGCACATTATCATTAGTTATAAGTTGTCTACGTGGCAATTTTTAAAACTTTTTTGATTTTAATTAAATTAGTAAAAAAATAAATTTGATGAATTAACATTTAATAATAAAATAAAATAAATTGTATAAATGGTATAGATGCACATTATCATTTGTATAAACCAAAGTACCATATTATATTAGTAATACTTAAACCCATCAATCATCACAACAATATAATATGAAAAAGAAGCTCGAGGCTAGTACAAAATATAACACCATAAAAAAACACCGTTTTTGTTGTGGTGGTGGTTGGTTGTGCCGATGTGTTTTTCACTTTTCTTTGAGTTGGTTGACTGGGTATTTTATGGCATTGAGTTCCAATTTCCTAAGGGCAGCTTTCCCAAGATCAACACCACAAATATCAGAGAGCCTGACCAAATATAGCAACACATCAGAAAGCTCCTCACCCAAGTGTTGTTTCTCTTCCTCTTTCCAATCGGGCAGTCCTCTTGGAACCTCTCCTTTCCACTGAAAAATTTCAGACAATTCTCCCACTTCTCCCACCTGATAAATAAACATACATAAATAGTTGCATCTAGTTACATACATACATAAATTGTATAGTATATTTGTCCTAAAGTATTTGTGACTTACCGTGAAGTTAACTTCATAGTAACTAGATCCATAAAATACCTATGTCAAACTCTTCAAATTCGCTGTCCAACCAGATACTCCATCCAAATCCATATAACATTGCACATAATTACATACATACATACAAGTAAAAATGCACATAATTACATACATACAAGTAAAAAAGGAAAATGGGTATGAAAAGTAGTGACCTGACAAATGGAAACTCCCACACTTTTAGTATTCCCTTTTAATGTAAAAAGGATAAAAAGCTGAGAGTTTGTATGGTTACTTGATAAATGGAGCACTAGTTAACATGTTATGTGTTTGCTCTTTAGTGACATTTCTCTGAAAGTGATCATGTTTTGTGGACAGTTTTCTGACTCCAGTAATTTAATATTCTGGACATGGATAAACATAACTTTTTGATTACCCTCAATTTGGTCTAAAGGAAAAGCAAGGAACAGGAAAATTTTGGTTGGAAAGTTAGCATCTTTTTGTTTAAGATTCCATAAAACACCAGTTAGTTCAATCTTCTCTTTCCTCAACAAACTTCCCTTTCCATTTTATTTTCTAATTCATACTTCCCCAACATAATTTCTAGGCACAACTTGACATAAACATACAAGAAAATCATCACAAATGGTCTATAAAAAATACACATCAAACAGAGAGAGAGTTATCAGAATGTGTTATCTCCTCCCTTTTTTTAATCCCAATTCCCATTTTTTTTGTGCCACAATAAGGAAAAGGGTATGCAACACAAATAACTGGAATTGAAGTTTTTGCTTGTGGTATTTCTAGAACCAGAAGAAAAGCAATACTTACTGATAAATGTAATGTATGTACTAAGATTAATATAAATAAATACACAGAAAAAGGAATATAAAAGGGTTATATATATTTATATACCATGGCCAAGAGGAGATTTCTAGGGCTATGAAACTGATCCCAATCCCTCTCCTTCGCAAAATCCGCCATTTTATTCTTCAAATCATCAAGGGTTACCCCTTTTTCTCTATCTAAAACTCCGCTCATTTTTCTCTCTCCTCTCTCTCCCCCCTGCGGCTGAGTGACAGGGTAGACTGAGCAGACCTTAATGGAGTTTGTGAAATTGTGGGAGGGCTTTTTAAAGTGACTGGGACACGTGTCGGTTAAGATGGACTCAGGCCTACCCCTTGGGCCACGGGGATTTGGAGGGCCGCATGTTTTTGGTATTTATAAGATGAGTCCGGATCCAGGATCCCGGATTCTATTAAAATTCGAATTTTTTTTTGTTTTTTTTTGAAACATCTAAAAAAAATAAAAAATTATAGAACTAAATTTTTTACATAATACAGTATTTTTGACGTGATTTAGATGCCTATACCAAAATATTTTTGTACAGTCTGGACAGACTGTACATACATTGGTTGGTGTAGGTATTAAAAATATACCCAAAACACTGTATTATGAAAAAATTTTAGTTTCGTAAATTTTTTTTTTAGTTCTACAAAAAAAAAAATTGGGGTCCGGATTTTGTTTAGATTCGAGAGTTCGGACCTGATCAGTTTTCTTTATCAGATATTATACTACCATTATTGTAATTTATTGCACGAGAAAATAAAAGCATTTTAAACAATTAAAATTTTCCTTTTATGATAAGTTTTTGTGAATTATTATAAGAGTAATTTCAAATTGGTTGGGCTATTGAGATTTTATTGTTTTGATTTTCTACCTTTAAGACAATTATACCAAAATTATATATATATTTTTATTGATTGTCAAAGAATTAAAGTATGAAAATCATTTATATATTGACTAATTTCATGACAGAATTAGATTATGACTAATATAAAATTCTTAATTATAAAATAAAATATAGTAAATCTATAAGCCCCCTCAACTCTACATACTCTTCCCCGAAACAAGTTCCAGTGTCTCACCAACCGACTTTTCCCTCCTTTCTTTTTCCCTCTCTGTTTCTCATTTTTAGTGTTTTTCCCTCTCCCATTTTAGTGAAAATTATTTTTTACCTCTTACACAAATGATAATGTGCATATATACCATTTATACAATTTATTTTATTTAATTATTAAATATTAATTCATCAAATTTATTTTTTTACTAATTTAATTAAAATAAAAAAAATTTTAAAAATTGCCACGTAGACAACTTATAACTAATGATTACGTGCATCTATAGCTTAATAATGGTAACATAATACTCACTTTGTCCAAATTAATTTGTCTTAATTTTTTTTTGTATTGTCAAAATTTATTCATCTTTTTTTGTTTAATGTTATTTTTAACATTACTTTTCGAAATTATCCTTATTTAACTTTTTTTAAAAAAATATGTTTTTTTCGATGATTTTTTTTAAAGTTAAATAAGGATAATTTTGAAAAATAATGTTAAAAATAACATTAAACAGAAAAAAAAGACAAATAAATTTGGATGGAGGGAGTATTATGTTACCATTATTAAGACAAGTAACTTTTGTAAAGGGTAAATTGATTATAAGTTGTCTACGTGGCAATTTTTTAAATTTTTTAAATTTTTTTAAATACGTTAAATAATTAATTTGATGAATTAATATTAAATAATTAAACAAAATAAATGATAGAGATGCACATTATCATTTATGTCTAAAAGTAATTTCTCACAAAAATGAGAGAGAGAGAGAGAGAGAGAGAGAGAAAAGAGGGAAAAAAAATACTAAAATGAGAAAGATAAAAAAAATAATAATAATAGATAGTAATAAAAATTAGATATAATTAAAAGCACAAATTTAGTTTGGTTTTATCAATTTTTGGTTTAATTCCTAATTTATATTAGCATAAGCATCAATTAAATACTATCCAAATTTAAATATATTCCTATATCTAAGAGGAATAAAGGAATAGAAAAAAAAGATCATTTTTTTCCTATTCTATACAAATTTATAATAATTAATAATTAAATATATACTATCTAAATTTATAAAGTATTTAAAAGAAACCCAACCAATCTATAATTAAAAAAAGTAACTTCTAAAAGATTTTTGATTTTTGATTTTATCAATTTTATTGCAGAATTGGTAAAACATGCTTTTAAACATACTAAAGACATATATCATGCGATTTAATTATATTAATGTTATCCTAAACTTCACTATTAAACTAATATCCTAACTAATTTAATTCATTTAAACTTTAAATTTTATCAAATCACATGATTAATTGTATTAATAATATATATAAATTTGAAACATTAGTTAAAAAATTATAGTGCATTCATTCCTAACTAATTGTCATAACTAAATTAAAACTTATTAAAAAAAGTTTCATAATTCTATTCATATTAGAATTTCAAGTAAAATTTATCAATATAAACGCTAATATAGATTTTTATTACAAAATTAAATAAAAGTAAAATGATTATCTTCTCATAATCATAATTAATTATAAATTTTCAATAATCCATCAAAATTAAGAAAAAATTAATTACTATTATGCATGCCACCCGTGCTTCGCATGGGGTTGGTGAACTTGTAATAATATATATACTTGGTCAAATTTGTTTGTGTAATGAGAAAATTTAAGCGATAATATATACTCTCTCCGTTCTAAAAATAATATTATTATCGGCTTTTTGAAAAATTTAAAATATTTTTAAATTTAAAATTGACTAGATTTTCTTTAATTTTAGTCGATGGAATGATGACTATTATAAATTAACTAAAAAATGTATTAGTCAGTGTAATATTTATTATTTCATAATTTTTAATGAGACGTTTTAATTTTAAGTTTATAAATATCTCAAATTCATTTTCAAAAATCAATAGTGATCTTATAATTTGAAACGGAAATAGTAATAATTAATCACGACAAGATCATTTTTAATTCATATTTCATAGTTCGACTTTAATGATTAAATTAATTATTTTTAAAATTAATAATTAAAAATATTTATATAAAAATTTACTAAACGCTAGTATCCTAGAATACATGACGTGCACCTAATTTAATAATTAAAAGGGTTAGAGAATGGAGGAAAGAAAATAGGAAGAAAAATTAAATAATTGTGAGTTTGAGAGAATTAATAGAAGGTTTAAATATAAATTATTACATGAACTCTTTACCTTTTTTTCATTTTAGGGATCATTCTTTTAATTTTTATAATTAAAGCATTCAACTCTTAATTTTTTACACTTTAGTTTAATTAAAGTTGCAATATCATCAATTGATGACTTGATAAATACACATAAGATATCAATACTGATGTGTTTGTAAAAAGTATTTATTTAATCTATTTTTACCATTTTAAGGTTTTAAAAGGGCAAATATATAAATACACCATAATTCAGATTTATAATATCAAAACAATTTCACATACATTAAGTAAAGACAAAATCAAATTAATTAATTAGAATAAATAGAATATAAATCAAGCCTAATCAGTTACGATTAACTCATTAAATGCAAAAAGAGAGAGTTAAACTTTCAAAATATTTCTTATTTAACAACAAAAAGAACAAACATTTATACTGAAATTAAAAATAAAAAGAAAAGAAAATTAAAATTAAATAAAAAATAAGAAATAAAATCAGATAAAAATCTAAACAATCATAAATGATGTTGGGTCATGATATTTTTCCTATCTTGGACCGAGTAATTTGGGCTTCTTTATTAAATTAATTCATTGGGCTATTATGATTAAGTCATGGGGGGGTGATGAGGCCCAATCATTGTACCACCTTTACTTAACCCTATAAGATTGGGTCGGATCTATAAGTTGACCCATTAGACATTTTAATATCTATTATCTTTGACTTGTAATGATGAAAAAGCATTATAGTTGACCAAAGTTCCTGCCATGCATTAATGTGGATGAGATCATAGTCGGCCGGCGGGATAAAACAGTGACCAAAAGCAGTAGATAACCCATATGCAGTCGGCAGAATCCATGAGATCAGGGGGGTGTCAGGCAGTAGTGGTTGGCACGATAATTCATGCAGGGACAGTATATCTTAGCAAGGAAGTCTTCTCTAACAGGTAAGCTCTCATACCTTTTAATATATTCATAATCTCTCACCCATACACACGATCAAGCATTATCATATCTCTCAATACACTAGACATTATATTCCTCCATTGTTAACCTTGTGAACACCTACTAATTCTCACGCCTGAGCTATCCCCCGACGGAACCGCCGTCAAGCTTGAGGTGTTTATCGTGTTTACTGTGCAGGATCAGGACGTCTTACGTGATTGGGACGTGGCAAAGGATCTTGGCGTTAACATTGGCGCTAGAAGGAGGGCTGAGTTCTAGTGTCATTGAAATTTTCAATCACAATCATTTAACTTGCTTCGGAAGATGATGAGGAGTAGGGAGGGTACACCAGAAGGGCAGGCGATGGCTGTTAGTTCTTCACTGCCCCGTATTTCGGTGAAGGATCGTTTGGGTCCTTCTAAAAGTGCTCATGAGAGCATGGCTTCTAAGCATAATTCAGGAGATCTCCGTCCGAAGATCCACGGTGGAGCCAGACGAAGATTAGTTTTTGGTGCGGATAAGGAGCGAGATCATGATCAAAGACAGACGGAACGCTCCCCGACCAGGACGTATCATAGAAGTGGTCAGGATGATAAAACCGCCAAGTTGACGAAGATGGCGGACGAAGCGGATAAAGCTTTGGAGGTTCTATTGAAGCAGAGAGAGGATATAGCCGAGCAGATGCTTCGGGTGGCAGAATTGAGGGACGAAGCGTCCAGCCAAATCCGGTCCGAAAGGCGAAGTAGGCATAAGGAGGAACCGCGGCGAGACGGCAAAGAGCCTGAGCATTCTGCACATGTTTCTACAGAACGTTCCCGAAGTAGGAGGAAGTCGAGGAGCAGAACTCCTGTGGCCTCGAAGAAAGCAGTGATGGTCGTTGGTTCTCGGCATCGAGACAATGATAGACGAAGAAGTAGATCGAGGGAGATCATGCCCGAGATTGGAGTAAGAGATTATCAGCAGGACCATTCTCACAATAAGGACAGAACTGTATATAGGAGTAGATCGAGAAGTCCTCTTAGAGCATTAAGATCGACGGGAGTAGGTCGATCTTCTCAAAGGCAGAATGTTGAGCATGAGAAGGAAGTCTCCCCACAGCCTGAAGGCGTTGATTTTCTGGTGAGGGAGTTGAAAGAGCTCCGTAAGCAGTTGGCGGAGGTCCAGCAGTTGAAAGACGCTCCGGGAAAGAAGGCGTCCCCTTTTTCTTCGGATATCCTCAAGGAAAAGGCGGATATTACTAAAAAACTTCCTCGCATGGAAAGTTACGATGGGACAGGAGATCCTTATGACCATAGCCAGGCGTTCGATCGTCTAATGGACTATTATGACTTTACCGATGCTGCCAAGTGCCATACTTTTGTTACAACATTGAGGAAAGATGCCAGACAGTGGTTAGGAACTCTACCTTCAGATTCAATATCCTCATGGACCGAACTTTGTGATAAATTCCACGCCCGTTTTGGAAGTAACCGAAGAAGGGGAAAGCCCACAGGTTCTCTGGCACAGGTCCGGCAATATACCAGCGAATCTTTGGGACAATATGTTAAGAGGTTCCGAGAAGCAGTCGGGCAAGTATCCGACCTTAATGATCTCCAGGCAGTGGGATTATTCCAGAATGGGCTGGATCTGGTTAAATCTGAGAAGTTGGTGAAAAAATTGATGTTCCACCATCCGAAGAGTTTGGCTGAGGCCTTTGATAAGGCAGAGGGCTACATAGTCGTGGAAGAAGCCATGAACAGCCTGAAACATCCTCCTTCGGATCAATTGAAAGAGACTGTAGTTCCTAAAGTTGAAGTTGATCAGAGGAGGACAGGGGGGGTATAATGACCGATCGGAGGGCAATTCGAAGAAGAATAATAATTCCTGGCGACAAGGAAACAGTCGCCCCCCTGTTGCAACCCCAAAGGTGAATAAGATCTATACCAAGTTGAACACTGATAGATCGATAATTTTGGACCAGATCCGAAATCAGCCTTTCTTCGAGCCACCCCGTGATAATTACCGAACGGGACAGGGTAACCCTCGTAAGTATTGTGGATATCACCAAGCTGCAGGCCATGATACTAACGAGTGTTGTAATTTAAAGGATTTTGTAGAAAAGAAGATTAACGATGGCCTATTGGTACAGTATGTGGCCGTAAACAACCACTCAAATGTTAACCGTACTGTCCAAACGGTTCCAACGGTTCCAGTGCCGCCTCCCAGGCATGTCGTTGATGTTATAACCGGTGGATCGGGGGGAAAGTTGATAGGAAAGAAGAGAAGGGCTTACTTGGACTCGGTCATGACTGTAACGGATGCTCCCCCGAAAATTGATAGGCCATTTCCAGGAACCGTCATATCCTTCACTGATGCTGATTATCCTTCAGAACCCATTGATCCTCATGAAGGGGCTTTGGTGATCACGGCACAAGTGGGTTCGGTAGATATGAAGCGTATGATGGTAGATAATGGGTCCTCGGTAGATATTTTATACGCCCATGCTTATCAAAGGATGCATCTCGATGGGCAGAAGATGGAAGTCGGGCAGGAAGCTCCGTTATATGGTTTCAGCAACGATCCAGTTAAAGTTGCAGGCACTATCGAACTTCCGGTTATCTTCGGTACTGCACCCCAGCAGACAGAAATAATGTGTAAATTTTACGTTGTGCACGTAGATTCTGCTTACAATGCCATATTGGGAAGACCTACCTTGACTGCTCTCCAAGCGGTGACTTCCATCCCTCATTTTAAGATCAAGTTCCCCACGCCGCATGGGGTTGGAGAGGTGGCTGGAGACTTGGATCTAGCTCGTCGGTGTTATCGAAATGCCGTTATTTCCTCTGGAGTGGGGGTCAGCAAGCAAAAACAGACTATGGCGATTGAGATTGAGCCCTTCACTGAAAGTAGTTCAGAACCAATGGTTATTCCTGAAGGAAGTACGGAAGAGGTCGAGTTGATCATCGGGAAGACGGACAAAACCATAAAGATTGGTTCAGGATTACCAGAACCTCTTCGGACGAACCTTATAGAGCTCTTACGCTGTTATGCGGATATTTTTGCGTGGGAACCGAAGGATATGCCTGGGGTAAGCCGTAGGATTGCTGAGCATAGCTTGAATGTGGACCCCTCTAAGAAGCCAGTTCGACAAAAGAGACGAATCTTTGCACCTGAGCGACAGAAGATCATTGACGAAGAAATTGCAAAGTTGTTAGCAGCTGACTTCATTTATGAGATTGATTATCCTGAATGGAAAGTGGCGGGTTTGCATCGACTACACAGACCTCAACAGAGCTTGCCCGAAAGACTTTTATCCTCTGCCCCATATCGATCAACTCATCGATGCTACTTCGGGGTATGCTTTACTAAGTTTTATGGATGCTTTTTCAGGTTATCATCAAATATCCATGCTTAAGGAAGACATCCCGAAGACGACATTCATTACACACCGTTCGGTGTATGCCTATAAGAAGATGACTTTTGGTCTTATAAATGCCGGAGCCACTTATCAAAGAATGATGAACTTCATCTTCGACAGGCAACTGGGGAGGAACATGGAAGTCTACGTCGATGATATGATCATAAAGAGCATGCAGGTTCATAAACACTTGGATGATTTAGAGGAATGCTTTCAAACTGTTCGTCATCGTCAACTGAGGCTTAATCCGGCGAAATGTACTTTTGGCCTCGGTGCAGGAAAGTTTTTGGGTTATTTGGTCAGTCAGAGGGGCATTGAGGCAAATCCGGAGAAGATCCAGGCCATTCTCGATATGAAGACTCCTCAGTCGTTCAAGGACGTTAAACGTCTGACTGGTAGGATTGCAGCTTTGAGGAGATTCGTCGCCAAATCTGCAGTAAGGTGCCTTCCTTTCTTTAGTACGTTGAAGGGGCCGAAAAATGCGAAGACGTTCCAATGGACTTCGGAGTGCGAAGATGCTTTCCAAGGCATAAAAGAATATCTTTCCTCTGCTCCTTTATTAGTAAAGCCCGTTCCAGCAGAGACTTTATATCTGTATCTTGCAGCAAGTTCATTAGCGGTTGGAGCGGTGTTAGTTCGAGAGATCAGTGGAAAACAGCACCCGGTTTATTATGTCAGTCATGTTTTGCGAGATGCTGAGACCCGATATCCAAATATTGAGAAATTTGCCTTTGCTCTAATTATTGCCAGCAGAAAGCTTCGACAATATTTTCAAGGTCGACTCCTGATTGTCTACACAGACCAGCCGTTGAAGAAGGTAATGGGAAGACCCGAAGTTTTCGGAAGGCTAGCAGCGTGGACTATGGAGCTGTCCCAGTTTTTCATCGAATATCATCCTCGAACAGCTATCAAAGGTCAGGCCTTAGTCGATTTTATTATTGAATGTACGTTCACCGAAGCTGATGTAGGATCGCCAGAATCTGAATCTTCTGATCGAACAGTGGCGGTCCTACAACAAGGACAGAGTGCCTGGACTCTATATGTGGATGGTTCTTCCACTCTGACTGTTAGTGGGGCCGGAGTCATCTTAACAAGCCCAGACGGATTTAAAGTTCAACAAGCCATCAGATTCGGGTTTAAAGCAACAAACAACGAAGCTGAGTACGAAGCCGTATTGGCAGGTGTTCGATTGGCCAAGAGTCTATAGGTTCAAAAACTCATTATTTACAGTGACTCACAGTTGGTCGTCAAACAACTGTCCGGAGATTATGAGGCTCGTGGAACTCGAATGATCAAATATTTGGCGGAGTTAAAAGACCGACTTCAGTATTTCGCTTCCTATGAATTTTAAGCCATAGAGCGAAGTGACAATACTATTGCCGATGCACTGTCTAAATTGGCTGCTACGGATATTGATGTTTTCAATGGATCAGTTTACTTGGAGATTTTGCAGCAGCCGAGCGTTCTTCATCAGGCAGTAATGTGTATCGAGCGATCTAACTGTTGGATGACCCCTACATCGAGTATTTGGCAGATGGTGTCCTACCTTCGGATCAAATACTGGCAAAAACGATCAAGTACAAAAGTGCCAATTTTGTCCTCATTGATGGAGATTTATATCGATTGGCCTTTTCATCTCCTTTGTTGAAATGTCTGGTCCCGTCTGAAGCGGAATATGCTCTTCGGGAAGTGCATGAGGGTATTTGCGGAGATCATATGGCTGCTAAGTCTCTAGCTTACAAAGTACTTCGGCAAGGATACTACTGGCCTACGATTTTTAAAGAAGCCACAGAGTATGTCAAGAAATACGAAAAATGCCAACTTAATAGTCCGATCCCACATCAGCCACCTGAAGAGTTATACTCGATTTTATCTCCTATACCCTTCGCTGTCTGGGGGGTAGATATATTGGGTCCGTTGCCTAAAGCTAAAGGACAGGTTAGCTTTGTCATAGTTGCCATCGACTACATGACCAAGTGGGTAGAAGCGAAGCCACTCCGGTTAATAACAGAGCAAGAATGTCTAAAGTTCGTAAAAGAGTCCGTGGTATTTCGCTTCGGAATTCCCAGAGTTTTGATATCGGACAACGGACGCCAGTTTGTGGGATCAAAGTTTGAAGCATTTTTGAAGGAGCTGGGAATTCAGCATAAGAAGACTTCGGTGGCTCACCCTCAGTCAAATGGGCAAGTTGAGGTGATCAATAGGACGCTGCTGAATGGGATCAAGCGCAGGCTGGATGAAGCTAAAGGAAGATGGCCAGAAGAACTGCTCAGCGTGTTATGGGCTTACCGGACTACGCCAAGGACCACTACTGGAGATTCCCCTTTTCGACTAGCCTATGGTACTGATGCTTTAGTCCCCGTCGAAATTGGATCTCCTAGTCTTCGGGTAAGTCAGTATAAAGAGATCTATAATGATGAAGGATTGAAGGCCAACTTGGATCTACTGGAAGAGGTCAGAGAGGTTGCCCTACTCAAATTAGCTGCTTATCAACGAAGAGTAGCTAAGCACTATAACAAGGGAGTCAAGCTTCGCAGATTCGAAGTTGGAGACTTTGTTCTTAGAGAAGCCGAAGCTTCTACACCTCAAAACACTGGAAAATTAATGCCAAATTGGGAAGGACCGTACGAGGTGATTGAAGTGTTAAAGCCGGGTACTTATCGGTTGAGATCATTGGATGGCTTTGAGATTAAAAATACATGGCATGCTGGCAGACTTCGGAAATACTTCCAATAGAGATCGGGTCAAGTCACTGGAAGTCTGTATATTATTGTTCATTATCAATAAAGAGTCACTTTTTCACTATTGATTCACTATTGGTCCTGGTCCTATTTGTCCTATGGTCACTATGTTGTAAGGAGGTATGGTAGGACTTGCTGGCCATTCGATGGCAGCCTATTTGTTTGTCTACCCCGAGTGGTAGACAAAGGATCCTATATTGATTTTATCAGGGTGGTAAATCAATGGTCACTATTTGTCCTGGTCCTATTTGTCCTATGGTCACTATGTTGTAAGGAGGTATGGTAGGACTTGCTGGCCATTCGATGGCAGCCTATTTGTTTGTCTACCCCGAGTGGTAGACGAAGGATCCTATATTAATTTTATCAGGGTGGTAAATCAATGGTCACAATTGATCCTTATATCTTGATCCTTATATCTTGATCCTTATATCTTGGTCCTTATATCTTGGTCCTTATATCTTGATCCTCATATCTCGGTCCTTATATAAATGTTTCACTCCGAGTGGTAAACAAACGACCGACCTCACACTTCGGAACCGATAAGTATGTGTTACTTTATTTTATTTAAGTGTTGAGTTCAGTCCATTCACTTCGGTTAAGTTAAATTCTGTCCGTAAGGTATAATTCATTTCATCTCATACATTAATCATTATATGTTTTAACTGGTTCACTGCATAAGTTCGATCTTGCTAAATAATTTGATTATTGAAAAGGAATTAACTAAAGACAAGTTAAAAGAATCACATATCCATCCTCGGGAAAACTAAATACACCAATAAAATTTCATATATATTCCCAAAAACATAAACACAAGTCTGAATAAAGACGAGAAAGGCATTTAAGCACCGCCTTCGCCGTCAGAATTGAGTAAGGCAGGATCCAGTTGGGCAGCAGACAGTTTTTCTTTGCCTCGTTCTCGGCAGTCTTCATAGCCTTCTGCATAGACCTTCATGATGTCCACATTGAGCTCGTCTGAATCCCTGTATTCCTCCTGGATCTGCTTTTTCAACTCTTCAGTTAAAAGAGGGCCTCTTCCTTCTAGCTCCTTTATTTTTTGATGAAGCCTGTGACGTTTATGCTTATGTTTTCGCTCTTCATCTTTGGCCTTTGATTGAGCTTCATTGACCTTTGATTGAGCTTCGCCAAGTTGTATAGCCAGACTTCGGTTGGCTGAGGAAAATTCTTCATTTTTGGCCTTCAGCAGTAGATTTTCTTTAACCAGACCGGTGTTCATCTTGGTTAAGGTATGTTGGCTGGCCTCCAAAGTGGTTAAGTTATCTCTTGTGGCCCTTAGCTCATCGTCCGAAGTCTTGAGGTCCATGTTAGCCCGATCAAGATCTCGTTGGAGGCCATCGTTGGCATAGAGAGCATTTTCTTTTTCTTCCCTTTCTCGGGCCAAGGTTGATCTCAGCATGTTGATTTCCTGTCGCATGAAATCTTCCTCGGCCTCTCCATTTATGTGCCTTGGACGTAAACGTCCGAAGACAGCATTGGCCTGCATACGTTTAAAAAGAATTCCAGATTAGTATTCAGATATTCAAACAAAAACAGAAATAGAATGTAAAGGAATGGTTATTTACCTTAGCAAGATAGCTCATCCCTTCGTCGAGCAGATTCCCATCTGTATGAGCATTGAACCGATGATCATCGCTATCCCTCATAAAGGCCCCGAACAGGTCAAATGGAAAGTTAGCATTGAATTTAGGCCACAAAGTCGGAGACCCCATGGCCTCGGCATGATAACCTTGACCTGAAGGACCGGGCCTTTCAGGAGAAGGCCTCGACCTATTCGGGGAAGGAACGGTTTGCTCAGGAGGGGTAGGTTCAGGATCAGGGTCTGCATATACTGTTTCAGGTGAAGGGGTTTTATTTTGGTAAGGTTCTTCGGAAGGAACTGCCGATGCAGAATGAGTAGGGCTTTCAGGAGTACGCTTCCTTTTCCTCGATAAGGTTAGGAGGACTTCATCCTGATCACCGTCTTCGGTCATCTGTATTTCTACAGGCGGTACGAAGGGAGGGATGGTGGAAGAGGGAGGCACCCTAAGATCTTCGGCCGTCAGTGGTGTTATCTTACTCTTTAATTTTTTCATTCGAAGGACGTTTCTTCGATCAGGGCGATCTAACAAGCCTCCTCCTCGGGGAATAGATGCATTGGATGGCTCGGTTTCAGGAGTAGGTGCAGGGGGAGTTGTCAGAGGTGTTGATCTTGGCTTTCTCACTGCTCTCCTCTTTTGGCGAGGATGCAGGGTCTCTTCGGGAACTGGAATCTCTTCGTTTTCTGGTTCATCAGCCCCGAACTCATCCGTGTGAATTTCTGGGGTTGGTTCAACTTCGGGAACAGCTTCTGTTGTTACGGTTTCAACAACTTCCGAAGATCTCCCAGACAAAAATTCTTCGAGTTCTCTTGTTTCTACAGAACTTGGTTTGATTAAAGATAATTTATGGTCATATAACCATGCTTGTTTTGAGAGAATTCCGAATTTCCATTCCTCCTTAGGGAAATTATCGAAAAATTCCATCATTTGAACTTCCCTTTCCTCAGAAATATCCCCAAAATCAGCAGAAATTTTCTCGTCAGTAGCCCAGTCAGGGAGAGAAGAAATTTCAGGACCTTTGACGAAGAACCACTTCTCGTGCCACCCCCTGTTGCTAGAAGGGGTGTTTACCAGTGAACGTCTCTCAAATTTTTCTCCTGACTTCGGAGAATGCTTGCTGATAGCCTTGAACCCCTTCTCCCTGGATTGAATTATCTTGTACACAGTGAAGAAGAAATCCAAGGATGGTTCCACACCCAACTCGTGACAGAAGGCCACGAAAGCTAGGATATGGATGTAGGAGTTCGGAACCAGTTGAGCGAACCCAACTCCCAGAAACCCTAGTAAGGTCACTATGAAGATGTGTAAGGGGAAGCGAACCCCCTTCTCCAGCAGAGTCACGGGAACGGCTGTCCAACCCTCTGGCCGTTGGAACATCTTTTCACCGGACCGTGGAACCCTGGTATCGTGAGTGTCCGGAATGTGGTACCGAGTCCGGATCTTCTTCAGTTCCTCCTCTGTGATGATAGAGGGGGTATTGGCATGTGAGAATCTTTCTGTGCTCCTATAGTATTCAGAGGGAGACTTAGGGTTTGACAGAGGGACATTCTTGTTGGACTTCACCCCCTTTGGGTTTGAAGTTGATGATCCTTCGCGAGCACTCACAGAGCTCGGTGGAACGACGGTTAATGGGGTTACAAGTATGGGAGAGCTTGGATCAGGATTCTGAGAGGCCATTGTTGACGGTTTACAGAAGGAAGAAGAAAGTGCAGAGGAGCAGAAAGTTCAGAAGGCGCTCAAATTTCAAATGAACAGGTAAAGTTGTCAAAATTGGTAAAGTTGCCTTTTGTACTGGCGGTTACACGTTACCCAAAGGCCGGTTCATTAAATGATAGTAATGATTCCTAATTTGAATAGTAAAGGTCCGGTTCCGGGTTCATGTATCTATTAAATTGGGCCTTCCCGGGTTGGGCTTCCTTTTATTCTTCATTTCATCTCGTACACTTTAATTATCTCCTAGCATGAGCCTTTATTAAATTATCTTGGACCACATATATTTTTCCATTAAACATTCTGTTTAATAAAAAACTAGGGGGCAATGTTGGGTCATGATATTTTTCCTATCTTGGACCGAGTAATTTGGGCTTCTTTATTAAATTAATCCATTGGGCTATTATGATTAAGTCATGGGGGGTGATGAGGCCCAATCATTGTACCACCTTTACTTAACCCTATAAGATTGGGTCGGATCTATAAGTTGACCCATTAGACATTTTAATATCTATTATCTTTGACTTGTAATGATGAAAAAGCATTATAGTTGACCAAAGTTCCTGCCATGCATTAATGTGGATGGGATCATAGTCGGCCGGCGGGATAAAACAGTGACCAAAAGCAGTAGATAACCCATATGCAGTCGGCAGAATCCATGAGATCAGGGGGGTGTCAGGCAGTAGTGGTTGGCACGATAATTCATGCAGGGACAGTATATCTTAGCAAGGAAGTCTTCTCTAACAGGTAAGCTCTCATACCTTTTAATATATTCATAATCTCTCACCCATACACACGATCAAGCATTATCATATCTCTCAATACACTAGACATTATATTCCTCCATTGTTAACCTTGTGAACACCTACTAATTCTCACGCCTGAGCTATCCCCCGACGGAACCGCCGTCAAGCTTGAGGTGTTTATCGTGTTTACTGTACAGGATCAGGACGTCTTACGTGATTGGGACGTGGCAAAGGATCTTGGCGTTAACAAATGACCTGCTTCATATTCCTCTTCCTCCTTTCTTTTTACAAGTGAAAATTTTACAAATTAAAAACTCTAAACTTTAATATATGAATCATTACAAGTTATTCACTTCATGTCTAAAACTTTAAAGTCTTGAATCATCAAAAGAAGAGAAAGATTTTGGATCCCACCTTCTACTATTGTGCAGGGGTATACACATCTCCCCCTCTTACTTCTCCTTCATCTTTTCAATTACTAAGGTGGATCTTGGTGTATCTGGGACTAAGGCTGTAAAATGAGCAAACAGTTCGGGCTCGATTCGTACTCGCTCGATTAAAAATTCGATTTGAACTCGACTCGAAATATAAATGAGTCAAATATGAGCACATTTTAAATTTCGATAAATTACTCGAACCTCCTCAAATTATAATTTTCTATTGATACTTGGATCATATTCGTTGAAAAAGTCCAAACTGCTCGGGCTCGATTCGGAATCGTGCTCGACTCGGTAGCTAAATGAGCCTCAATCAAACGTTATTTTATACTCGATAAATTTTGTGAACCAAATCTGAGCAACTCAATACTCGAATCGACTCGATTCGTTTACACCCTTATCTGGGACTAGGAGTGTGGTGGGTAGTGCCTCTTGATGAGGGTGAACCTAACCCCACCACCACAATATTTATTTGCTGTAAGACCCCAGTTTTTATAAATAAAGATGAATTTTTATAATTATTATTTTTGAATATTATGGAAGAAATTTGATATAATGTTATAGTTGTGGGTAATATTTATAAATTTTGCAAAGTACGCAAGTTGTTATAAAATATTCATTTGGTCGGGGAATATTCTTTTTGTCGGGGAATATTCGTACGACGGCAAAATTATTGGTGGACCCCACAATAGAATTATTGTCGGATTGAGAAAACGACAAAAATATTTTATTAAAAATAACGGCGGAAGTTTTACCGTTGATACTGTTGAACTACTGGGTAGTAAAAGTACAGTAATACGCGTTGTTGCATAGTAGCACACGGTATTGATTATTGATATTTATGTGAGAAGTCGCTCAGTTTGATTCAATTATTGTCGATTAATAATATGAATTATTATAGCGATAATGACGTTTTGTTTTATTCGTATTATTAACGTAATAAAACGGAAACATCTTTTTATATAAAACAGAATACTTTATTAAAGTTATTTTATAAATAGAATATATTATATTTTATTATGCATAGTGTTGCATAGTGTTTTGCATAGTGTTGCATAGTGTTTGCATAGTAAAAATCTTTTTATATAAATAGAATATATTATATTTTATTTAAAAGATTTTTCTTTAAATATGGACCGTCAGATTAAAGTAAATTAATCTGGACCGTTCATGGATTAGTTACTATGCATTCCATTTTCCTATAAATAGAAGCTCATTCCTTCATTATTTTCTTACGAATTCACTGAACTCTAGAGAGAGAAACTATAGAGAGATAGAAGAAAAGCTTTCTGCTACTTAACTTTTCTTTTCCCATATCCAGTTTCTGTTACGGTAAGGGGTGTTATTCTTTCTTATTCATGAAGAGAACTGTTATTATTCCATTTCTTATTATTCTGTTGGAATAACCTGTATACGCGGTCTACCCTATACTTGGTGACATTCTTCTATCATTCTGTTGGAACATCCTGTCAGTGTGTTTTACACCGGACCTGGTTCCGTCTTTATTATTATTCCGTTGGAACATCCTGTCTGTGTGTTTTACACCGGACCTGGTTCCGTCTTTATTATTATTCCGTTGGAACATCCTGTCTGTGTGTTTTACACCGGACCTGGTTCCGTATTTATTATTTTGTTGGAACATCCTGTCGGTGTGAATTTCACCTGACCTGGTTCCATTATTATTATTCTGTTGGAATAACCTGTCTGTGCGGTCTATCGCATGCATGGTGATTTCTTTTGTTATTCCATTCTTTATTATACTCAGTTGGATAAAACTTTGATTTCTATACTCCATGAAATTAGTGGAATATCCTTGACATTTGCGCTTCATCCAATATCCTTTCATGAAAATATTCTTCTGATCATTCTTGAATTTTACACCACAAAATAGTATCGTGTTGACAATTTGGACGTTAATAATTCCTGGATAAAATAATTCTTGAACTTGTTTTATTGAATTCTTATATCATTGTCATCATCCTCTTATTTATATTTTTGAAAGTCATCTGTGGCCTGTAGAGCATGGATGGACTTGGTATGATTATGACCAGGGATTATTCGGTGTAATCATGACCGTAATGTTACAAATGATGTGGTAAAAGTCTCATTTGCCGTAGTGCATTGATGGACAGTTGTTGGCATGGCCATGACCATTGATGAATACACAAATATCCTTGGCCCGTAGTGCATGGAATTTGTGGTCGTGACCCTAATGAGTATCCTTGGCCGTAGTGCAGGGATGATGTGGATTATTTATTAAGCTGAGTCTCAGCGATAAAAGTGATTAAAAACTTTTTAAATCATAAAAGATAGTAGATTATATTCTCTACTGGACTCTTTTAATGGATTGCTTGATCTGCTGCTGTTAAACTTGATGTTGTTATATTTTATCAGTTTAATACTGTTGAAGGCTAACGATAATTTATTCTGCATTATCTTAGTCATAATATTTCTTACTGGGCTAGTTGAGCTCACCCTTTCTTTCACTGTTCTCTTCAGGAAATGAGAACATAGCAGAGACGAGTCGGGGAACGGAGTAATGGTTCAGAGGATAGCATTAGTAGTCCTCACTATTCTGTGAAATAGTGTGACAATAATTGTATTGAGGACTCCTTTTGAGTTTGTATGATCTCTAGTAGACAATTATTGTATTCAAACTCACAGTTGTATTTTGTCGTATTATACACGACAGTGGTATTAGTAAGTTGTATTTGAATTCTGTACCATGTATCTGACGACTCAAGATGGGTGATGTATACCTAATTTTGGGGGCGTCACATTTGCTATGAATCCTTATAAGTCATACACCATCTATACCATTGAAAACAAAAATGAACAACCATGATAATTAGAAACTGAGAATCAACATGATCATAAGAGTTTTACCTTTACTAACAAATGTTTATGGTTTATGAACTACTTAATCAGGGTTTAACATTTATTACCTAAAGTTTAGGGTCTATTAACTGGTGTTTAGGTGTAACGCCCTCAAATTCGGGTCACTTTTACCTCAGATTTGGTGTTCACTATACTACACAATCATACCCATTCATTCATATATTAACTTAAACCTGTCTTAAGTCATATAGTCTGTAAGACCCCGAATTTTATGAAATAAAAGTATTCAATTTTTTTATAATAACTATTCAGTAAATGATTAAATTGATAAAAGTTTAAAGTTAAGGGTGAGATATGAATTTTTTTCAAAATATGCAAGTGATTATAAAATATTCAATTAACGGGGAATATTCGTTTGGTCGTGGAATATTCTTTCTGTCGGAGAATATTCGTACGATGGCGCAGTCATTTGTGGGGCCCATAACGAATAACTGTAGGATAAAGAAAATGACAAATTTGAGTTTTTACAAATAACGGCGTAGTTATTACCGTTAACATTGTTGGAATACCTGGTGGTTAAAATACAGTAATACGCGTTATTGCACAGTAGCACACGGTTTTTCACAGTATTTTTGAATTATTGATCCTTACGCAAGAAGGCACTACTCAATAATTGTTACAGTAATTACTGTTCAATATTTTATTTTATTGATTCAATAATTGCTGAGTTGATATTTTATATTATTGTTTTTTTAATAATTATAATTGCACATTATTTTTTATTATCAGATCAATAATTCATATTATTTGAATAATATTATTAGATAGCATTATTGGTAATGTCTAGAAAGTTCTGTCAAGGAGAAGTTTGGTCACCTAATTGCGCGCCAGTAAGGAGAAATTCTTATTGGAAAGCCCCCTCTTTCCTGGGAACTGTCTGGTTGTCATTATTGTATTTCTGTAATATTATTTGTTAATAATTAATTATTGATTTATATGATAAGGAAATATTTATTTTATGTGGATATAATTGATGGATATATTTATTTTTATGTGGATAAAAATGAAAGAATTAATGCTGAGGTATTTTATCAGTATTTTGTCGTTGTGGAGGTATTAAAAATCATCCGTTTATAGATTTCGGATATTTTAGGTTTGGAATTTGGAAAAACTCAAAGCTACAAAGTTGTAGAGAATTCGATTTCAGGCAGAATGGACATAAAATTCGTATTTTTTTGATAAAAGGTCTATTTTCTATGAATTGTTGAAGTTTCAGAAAATAAAATAATTTTTATTAATTTATGTGTGGGACCCACTTGGTTATCAACAAATGGGCTGCTATCTTTTGGATCAAAAATGGCTAGTGGTTGGCTTGACAAGTTGAGGTGGCGTGGAAGAAGAAAAAGAAATAATATATTTTATTATTTTAGTCTTCTATGGCATTCTAGCATTTTCCTATAAATATGTGCTTATTTTAGAATTGAAAATCACACCAGAAACATAAGTTTTCTCTCTCTATATTATCAAGCATATTTTTTTTTTAGTATTTAGATATCTTGAGTGTAGCTATACGACGCAAGTTCGTTCAGCGTTATATCCGATATTCAAGTCAGAAATACTACTCTTTTGAGGTAAGGGATTTTAAGGGTTGTTATGTTTTTCATGTTTCGTAAATTTTCAGACATTCAAAAATTCTGAAAAAATTTGAAATGATAATTTGATGAGTTTTTTTGATTGTGTCCAAAAATGGCGATTTTTGGATGTATAGATTAAGAGTTATGAATTTTACGGGAAAAGATTATTTTAAAAATAACCGCTTATAACTCCTTGTGGTTAACTCTAAAATTGATGTAATTTTTAATGGGAGTACATCTATATAATATCAGTGTACTCTGTGAAGTTCGAAATTTTTGGATAAAAGTACAATTTATCATAAATGTCTAAATATTCGGCGGTTTTGGCCATATAAAAAATAGTAAATAAATTTTAAAAATTATGAGAAAAATATATGTTCAATATGGAACTATATTCTGCTAAATTCCAGAAAAGAAATATTTTTGGAATTGATTTGGTATTTTTTATGAAAATAGACTAGTTTTGAGTAAATGAATTAAATATGTTATGTGAAGTAAGAAAATTGGAAAATAAGATTTTATGGTTTGAGAATCCTATATGAGGTATATGCAGATTTTTGATGAGGGTTTTGGTTATTGGTGATGAAATCTTATAAGTTTGGCATTTTAGGATGATTAAATGCATTATTTAGTAAAGTGTAAACAATTAAAATAAATTGTTTATAAATTTAAGAAATGTTATTTCAATATCATTATACCAAAATATTGGTATGGATTTTATTGTGGAATTTCTATCTTTTTGAGTCGAGTTTACTATTCATGAGTTACTATTAACGGGTACTATTCACGACAAAATTGGTTTCTTTTTCTGACCAAATCATAGTTGAGTTATGAATATTACTCTTGAGATTAAATCTATATGTTGATTATATTATTTTTATTATCATATATAACATTTTTATAACCCTAATGATGATATTAATTTCTCTTTGACTTGAGTGTAAAGATGGGTAGATTATTGGTATGATCATGACTATGGGTTCTCTTTGGCTTGTAGTGCAAAGTTGAATTGTTGACTGGTGTGATCGTGACCATTGAATTTATAATTGAATATCTTTAGGTTAAGTGCAAAGGTGAAATGATCAACATGGTTATAATTATTGTTTATATAAATTCTGAAATGATTATATATTTCTTTGAGATAATAATATATTTGGCCTGTAGTGCAAATATGAACTGTTGAAGAATATCTTTGGCATATAGTGCAAAGATGAATGATTGATGAATATCTTTGGCCCGTAGTGCAAAGATGACATGTTGTTGAATATCTTTGGCCAGTAGTGCAAAGATGAACATGTGTTGAGATGAACATGACCAACTGGTGATACAAATGAATATCTTTGGCCGTAGTGCAAAGATGAAGTTATTAGTATGATTATGAACAGGAAATGTGATTTAGTGTAACCATGATCTTTGATGTTTCAGGTAAAGATATGTGATGAAAATTATCTTCGTCCTGGATGAGAAGAGGAATTTAGAACTACAATTATGATTATGAGTTATTCATATGATCGTGGACCAGAATTGTTGATTGATGTTACATGGATCAAACATTGTTGGTGGATTTTTAACATGGAGAAGATAATAGACTTTATAGTCTATTTGACTCTTCTAATGGATTGCTCGTTCCGCAGCAACTATGGTTGAAATTTTTATCATCTACCATATGTTCTAAATCTCTGATTTATTATTGATGAAGGCTATTGATAATTTAATTATCTTTAGTCATGATATTCTTTACCGAGCTAGTTGTGCTCACCCTTTTGCTTCACAATTCCTTTCAGGTAATAAGAGTGTAGCTGGGTCGAGCGGGGGTAACAGGGGAATAGAACGGTGGTCATCATTTAGTAGTTATATTTGGTGAATCAACTAGGTTGAGGCGAACCCAACGTTGGAAGGGTGTTTTGCCACTATCATACAAGATGTCTAATGACATACAACCTCGTGTCATCATAAGACAGGGTTGTGCACATCCACTTACTGAGTATATCTACGAGAACTACCTATATGATCTTGGAGTTTATTTGAAGTATAATTCTCAATTAGAGATAGTAGAGATATTTATATGTCAAGAGAAGACTCACCATTAGGAAGAATATGATAGTAATCTTCTCGTTTTTCTTTGGGGTCTATTGGGTCAACCAAGGATAATTCTGTGGCCATATGATATCTATCATAACCTAAAAACATGGCCTTCCATGTACGAAGGTTCTCTTGAGCACTTCCCAAAGATTCTAATTTCTAAAACAGTTTTTGACTATACCTTTATGTAAGGTGTCATTGTGACGTGCTATCCAAGGTTGGGATGAGAGTCACAGTTGGTATATATTTGTATCCAAACTCACAGTATATGTGTTGTTGTATTTTGCACGACAATTGTTGTAATAAAGTTGTAGTTGTTTTCTGTACCATTTATTTGGCGACTCAGAATGGGTTGGTTGGAATGGACCTATTTTGGGGTTGTCACATTTGGTATCAGAACTTAGGGATATGGTCTCTGGCGGAGATTGGGGAATATAACTAGGAGGGGAGAGATGAATAAATTCTTCGCTAGTGTGTCCTACCTAAGCTTATTTGTTAGCCAGTCATAATATCGGGATATTATGTGATATGTTAATTTGTTTAATTAACCCTTGTTTTATGGCAGTATTTGAGAATGGCTGCTGAGAATGTTAACAATGGAGTGAATGAGACCGTGGGGATACTTCTAATCACCAACCAGGATAATGTGATGTCAGGCGAAGAAGGAATTAGAGAAATCCATGTGGTGTGTGAAAAATTGATAGTTGCACCCGAGATGGTCGCAAAGGTAACAACTGAGAATGAGGAAGAAGAGGCTGAAGAACGACAGACAGCCGTGGAGCAAAAGGATGCAACAATTCAATCTTGTGTTACCCGATATGTTATGCTTGAACAGAAGCATTCTTTGGCAGAGTATAAGATGATAAAGATGAAATCTGAGCTGAAAGAAGAAAAAACTGAACAAGTGAGAATAAGCGATGCATGGGTAAAAGCCGCACGACACGTGGATATTGTGGAAAGAGATGTCCGATCTAAGAAGGCTAAAATAGATGATATGAATTTCTCTTTTTGGAAAGCAATTGGGAGAACCCAAAATCGAGTTTTGAATTACCTTGTACAGAGTGGTCAACCTGAATTTGATATGGATCGAAGATTGATAATTCAGATCATGAATCAGGAGTACGACGAGGCAGTTGAGGGAGGAATATGCCCTATAGAAAAGTATATTCCAACGGTAGTGATGACGCCAAATGCTGCCCCAGAGAAGTCAAAGACGGGTAGTTCAAGAGAGAGCGGTAGTCATGACTTCCTAACAAGTGAAGAACCCAAATGAAGTTATCACGGGAGATCAGCAATGGAGAAGTCGTGATGACCCGGGAGATATAATCTGAAATGAAAGCAAGATATTCTCAACTTTTCGAAATACCAGGTACCTAAATTTCGGGGACGAAATTTCATAAGGAGAGGAGATTGTAAGACCCCGAATTTTATGAAATAAAAGTATTCAATTTTTCTTATAATAACTATTCAGTAAATGATTAAATTGATAAAAGTTTAAAGTTAAGGGTGAGATATGAATTTTTTTTTCAAAATACGCAAGTGGTTATAAAATATTCAATTGTCGGGGAATATTTGTTTGGTCGTGGAATATTCTTTCTGTCGGAGAATATTCGTACGACGGCGCCGCCATTTGTGGGCCCCATAACGAATAACTGTCGGATGAAGAAAACGATAAATTTGAGTTTTTACAAATAACGACGTAGTTATTACCGTTAACACTGTTGGAATACTCGGTGGTTAAAATACAGTAATACGCATTATTGCACAATAGCACACGGTTTTTCACAGTATTTTTGAATTATTGATCCTTACGTAAGAAGGCACTACTCAATAATTGTTACAGTAATTACTGTTCAATATTTTATTTTATTGATTCAATAATTGATGCGTTGATATTTTATATTATTGTTATTTCAATAATTATCACTGCACAATATTTTCCATTATCAGATCCATAATTCATATTATTTGAATAATATTATTAGATAACATTATTGGCGATGTCTAGAAAGTTCTGTCAAAGAGAGGTTTGGTCACCTAATTGCGTGCCAGTAAGGAGAAATTCTTTTTGGAAAGCTCCCTCTTTTCTGGAAATTGTCTGGTTGTCATTATTGTAATTCTTTAATATTATTTGTTAATAATTAATTATTAATTTATATGATAAGAAAATATTTATTTTATGTGGATATAATTGATGGATATATTTATTTTTATGTGGAAATAATGAAAGAATTAATGCCGAGGTGTTTTATCAGTATTTTGTCGGTGTGGAGGAATTAAAAATCATCTGTTTATGGATTTCAGATATGTTATGTTTGGAATTTGGAAAATCTCAAAGCTACAAAGTTGTAGGGAATTTGATTTCAGGCGGAATGGACATAAAATTCGTATTTTTTGATAAACAGTCTATTTTTTATGAATTGTTGAAGTTTTAAAAAATAAAATAATTTTTATTAATTTATGGGTGGGACCCACTTGGTTATCAACACATGGGCTGCTATCTTTTGGTTCAAAGATGGCTGGTGACTGGCTTGACAAGTTGAGGTGGTGTGGAAGAAGAAAAAGAAATAATATATTTTATTATTTTAGTCTCCTATAGCATTCTAGCATTTTCCTATAAATAGGTGCTTATGTTAGAATTGAAAATCACACCAGAAACATAAGTTTTCTCTCTCTATATTATCAAGCATATTTTTGTTAGTATTTAGATATCTTGAGTGTTGCTATATGACGCAAGTTCGTTCAACGTTATATCCGATATTCAAGTCAGAAATACTGCTCTTTTGAGGTAAGAGATTTTAAGGGTTGTTATGTTTTTCATGATTCGTAACTTTTCAGACCTTTAAAAATTCTGGAAAAAATTGAAATGATAATTTGATAAGTTTTATTGATTGTGTCCAAAAATGACGATTTTTGGATGTATAGATTAAGAGTTATGAATTTTACGGGAAAAAACTATTTTAAAAGTAACCGCTTAAAACTCCTTGTGGTTAACTCCAAAATTTATGAAATTTTTATTGGGAGTACATCTATATAATATCAGTGGACTCTGTGAATTTCGAAATTTTTGGATAAAAGTACAATTTATGATAAATGTCTAAATATTCGGCGGTTTTGGCCATATGAAAAATAGTAAATGAATTTTAAAAATTCTGAGAAAAATATATGTTCAATATGGAACTATATTCTGCTAAATTCCAGAAAAAAAATATTTTTGGAAATGATTTGGTATTTTTCATAAAAATAGACTAGTTATGAGTAAATAAATTAAATATGTTATGTGAAGTAAGAAAATTTTTAAAATAGGATTTTATTACTTGAGAATCCTATATGAGGTATATGCAGATTTTTGATGAGGATTTTGGTTATTGGTGATGAAATCTTATAAGTTTGGCATTTTAGGATGATTAAATGTATTATTTAGTAAAGTGTAAACAATTAAAATAAATTATTTATAAGTTTAAAAAATGTTATTTCAATATCATTATACCGAAATATTGGTATGGATTTTATTGTGAAATTTCTACCTTTTTGAGTTGGGTTTACTATTCATGAGTTACTATTCACAAGTTACTATTCACAACAAAATTGGTTTCTTTTTCTGACCAAATTATAGTTATTAAATCTATATGTTGATTATATTATTTTTATTATCATATATAACATTTTTATAACCCTAATGATGATATTAATTTCTCTTTGACTTGAGTGTAAAGATGGATAAATTATTGGTATGATCATGACTATGGGTTCTCTTTGGCCAGTAGTGCAAAATTGAATCGTTGACTGGTATGATCGTGACCATTGAATTTATAATTGAATATCTTTAGCTTAAGTGCAAAGCTGAAATGATCAACATGGTTATAATCATTGTTTATATAAATTCTGAAATGATTATATATTTCTTTGAGATAATAATATATTTGGCCTGTAGTGCAAATATGAACTGTTGAGGAATATCTTTGGCCTGTAGTGCAAAGATGAATCGTTGATGAATATCTTTGGCCCGTAGTGCAAAGATGACATGTTGTTGAATATCTTTGGCCAGTAGTGCAAAGATGAACATGTCTTGAGATGAACATGACCAACTGGTGATACAAATGAATATCTTTGGCCGTAGTGCAATGATGAAGTCATTAGTATGATTATGAACAGGAAATGTGATTTAGTGTAACCATGATCTTTGATGTTTCAGGTAAAGATATGTGATGAAAATTATCTTCGTCCTGGATGAGAAGAGGAATTTAGAACTACAATTATGATCATGAGTTATTCATATGATTGTGGACCAGAATTATTTATTGATGTTACAGGGATAAAACATTGTTGGTGAATTTTTAACATGGAGAAGATAATAGACTTTATAGTCTATTTGACTCTTCTAATGGATTGCTCGTTCCGCTGCAACTATGGTTGAAATTTTTATCATGACTAGTCAATTTTATGAAATAAAAGTATTCAATTTTTCTTATAATAACTATTCAGTAAATGATTAAATTGATAAAAGTTTAAAGTTAAGGGTGAGATATGAAATTTTTTCAAAATACGCAAGTGGTTATAAAATATTCAATTGTCGTGGAATATTCGTTTGGTCGTGGAATATTCTTTTTGTCGGAGAATATTCGTATGACAGCGCAGCCATTTGTGGGCCCCATAACGAATAACTGTCGGATGAAGAAAATGTCAAATTTTAGTTTTTATAAATAACGACGTAGTTGTAAGACCTCGAATTATTTGAAATAAAAGTATTCAATTTTTCTTATAATTACTATTTAGTAAATGGTTAAATTGATAAAAGTTAAAGTTAAGGGTGTTATATGAATTTTTTTTCAAAATATGCAAGTGGTTATAAAATATTCATTGTTGTCGAGAATTATTCGTTTGGTCATGGAATATTCTTTCTGTCGGGGAATATTCGTACGACGACACAATCATTTGTGGGCCCCATAACAGAATAACTGTCGGATGAAGAAAATAAAAAATTTGAGTTTTTATAAATAATGGCGTAATCGTTACCGTTAACACTGTTGGAATACCCGATGGTTGAAACACAGTAATACGCGTTGTTGCACAGTAGCACACGGTATTGCACCAATTATTGATTCTTACGTAAGAAGGCACTACTCAATAATTGTTACAGTAATTACTGTTCAATATTTTATTTTTGATTCAATCATTGCTGCGTTGATATTTTATATTACTGTTGTTTTAATAATTGTCACTACATAGTATTTTCCATTATCAAATTAATAATTCATATTATTTGAATAATATTATTAGATAACATTATTGGCAATGTCTAAAAAGTTCTGTCTAAGGAGAGGTTTGGTCACCTAATTGCGCGCCAGTAAGGAGAAATTCTTATTGGAAAGCCCCCTCTTTCCTGGGAAACTGCCTGATTGTCATTATTGTGATTCTGTAATATTATTTGTGAATAATTATTTATTAATTTATATGATAAGGAAAATATTCATTTTTTATGGATATAGATGGAGAAAACTTTTAAAGTGACAATTGTTGAAAATCGATATTTTATCTTTTCTGATAAAATAATATTTTATTATAATATAATAATGGTGATATTTTTATAATGAATGTGTGATATATGAGTATATGAGGAAGAAGAGTATTTTTGTTGCAAAAGTTGTTTAAAACATGTTAAACATGTTGGTGAACCCATTTCTTGACTAAAATTTGATCATATCCTGTAAAATCGTTTGTATGTGGATTTCGGTCAATTTTTGTTTGGAATTTGGAAAAATTTTCTTCTGTAAAGTTGTAGAGAATTGAATTTCCTATAAAAATTTGTGAGATTCGAATTTTTTGATAAAAGACCTATTTATTATGAATTATTGAAGTTCCGGAATAATTGATTTTATTTTATTTTTGGAGTTTTAAATGATTTTTGTGTGAAAAACATTTCTGGTGAGTTTGATGCATGTGTGGCTGATGTTTTGATCAAATGAGGGGTGCGTAGGAATTTTAAAAAAAATATATTAATATTATATTAAATTTTCTGCTTTGGTGTTCTAAGCATTTTTCTATAAATAGGGTGCTTAGGTTAGAATTGAAAATCACACCAGAAACTGAAGTTTTCTCTCTCTTTCTCTTACTATATTATCGAGTGTATTCTTGTGATTACATCTATATAATATTAGTGTACTCTGTGAAGTTCGAAATTTTTGGATAAAAGTACAATTTATGATCAATGTCTAAATATTCGGCGGTTTTGGCCATATGAAAAATAGTAAATGAAATTTAAAAATTCTGAGAAAAATATATGTTCAATATGGAACTATATTCTGCTAAATTCTAGAAAAGAAATATTTTTGGAACTGATTTGGTATTTTTCATGAAAATAGACTAGTTATGAGTAAATGAATTAAATATGTTATGTGAAGTAAGAAAATTGGAAAATAGGATTTTATGGCTTGAGAATCCAATATGAGGTATATGCAGATTTTTGATGAGGGTTTTGGTTATTGGTGATGAAATCTTATAAGTAAATAGTTACCGTATAATTCAATCCTTTCACCATACAATGTCCCAATTAAATATAAGACATGAAATTACTGTCAAGTCTTATTTTATTTAATTATATGTATTTCGACTCTTAAATGCACAACTCCAAATAATGCAAATTAGAAACTCTTTTCTAATTTCATTCTGCCTTGGCCAAGGACTATTGTGTTGTCATTTATCGAATCACATATGACATTTCTCTTCTTTTACTAGAAGCGGTAGATTCCTTATTGATCATACATTATCTCCATACACAACTTATTATACCCAAACATACCCTTTGATATACCCTAAGGGTCTTAAGGAATAAGTCAATGTATAACTCATCATACACAAGATAGTATGATGATCTCAAGTCCAAGGATCACTTGTACTACTATCACTACAGGAATTCCTATTGATAGACAAGTAAAACTCCATTAGGTATTCCTCAGCGAGTCATGTTCAGTGAACTTATTCTCTAATAAGCACCTACATACTTGCTTTAGTGTCTCCACACAAATGATCATGAGATCAATCATCCT
This sequence comes from Panax japonicus, assembly GCA_020205505.1. Classification (NCBI taxonomy): domain Eukaryota; kingdom Viridiplantae; phylum Streptophyta; class Magnoliopsida; order Apiales; family Araliaceae; genus Panax; species Panax japonicus. The sequence goes on along the minus strand of CM035109.1, from coordinate 48,937,460 downwards.
CATCCAATGAGCAATCAACGTATGTACCAATATATCCGGATTCACTAATCCCCAATTTAGTAATCCAACGATTGGGAACTATTTTAGTTTTAAGCTTTCTAAGAATTTAGATCTCATTAGAATGATCATCATCATTATTCTAAAAGCATTGCTTAAAATTACGGGTTTATCATATATTATAAAACAACATCATGTAGATAATTAAAAGTCTTTAATAAATTAATACTTTTTATTAATAAATGAATAAGATTATTACAAAGTATATGCTTTATCATCAAACATGATTGGCTTGTGTGCATACTACTTTCAATCTCCCACTTGCACTAAAGCCAATCATCATGGTATCTCATACCCTTCTTCTCTAAGTGACGATTATCCTGCTGTTGGATAAGCTTTAGTTAATGGATATGTAATGTTGTTCTTGAGAGTCCACTATCTCTATAGTGGTTTCCCATATTTCAATGATTCTTATAATCAAATGAAAGTGCCACAACACATGTTTAGATCCAAGATGAGACTTAGGAACTATTCCTAGTTTTGTAATAAACTTTTCATCCAAACAATCAACTTGTAGCTTCATTTATAGCCATATACTTTGTCTTTATCACTAAACCAGCAACTCTTTGCTGTTTGAAACCTTTCCCATTCACTGCATCATTGTTCAAGATAACCCTTTACCTTAAAGTGGATTTTATGTCGTCTTGGTATGTCTGAAAAACTTGAGTCTGTTAAGCCCTCTATTTTTAATTCTGACCCACCATGAATATGATCACATCCTTAGTTCCAGTTAAGTACGTTAAGATGTTTTTCACTGACTCATAGTGAACTTCTCCAGAATATGACTGATCATCATCAGGTCTCGTACATTTTATTGCATACATGATAGTTACTCATGCGATCTCTCTTTTATGAGTCTATGGGGACTATTAATTAAGAGAGATACACTCCATGACTCATAAATATGAGACATCTCTTGGAGTTTGCCATGCTAAACGACTTTAGCATCAAATGAATATACGTTCCTTGGGTTAAGTCGAGCATCCTCTTAAATCTATCTATATAGATTTATATCCCCAATAACGATACTCTTTCCAAATCATTCGTGGAGGAATGTTTAGACAACTTTATCTTTACTGATTGTAGCATTAATATGTCATTCCTTATTCGTAATATATCAACATATAATACTAGAAATTTCACGACGCTCCTACTGACCCTTTTGTACACACTAGGTTCATTCTTATTTTTGATAAAATCAAACTCTTCAAGATCTATTATCCTCTTCAACACCTTTATCTTAGAAGGTAGCGTGTTTTGCAACAAACACCTTTTGCTAAGTAGGATTATAGAACATATACCCTACACTTAATTTAGGATGTCCCACAAATTTGTACTTGTCAAATCTTGTCCCAAACTTATCATTTTGAAACCTTTTCACATAAGTTGGACAACCCCTTATCTTAACATAGTTAAAATTAGAAATCCTCCTTATCTATAACTTTTATAGAGTCTTAGGGCCGAATTTTGAGGTTACCTTTTCGTAGATATGCAACCATTTCTAGGGCATGACCCTAGAGGGATACTGGAATGTTGGTAAAATCATTATGGATCGCATCATGTCCAACAAGGTATGATTTTTCCTTTTAGATACATCAATCAATTATTGCGTATCAGGAGGCGTCCATTGTGAGAAAACCATTTGAGATGATTTAGAAACTCATTGCACAAGTATTCCTTCCTTGATTCGATCAAAGAATCCTAATACTTTGCCAATTTATTTTACTTCTGAATTCTTTGAACCTTTCAAATAATTCACACTTGTATTTTAGCAAATACACATATTCAACTTTTTGAATGATCATCCCATTTTCATATTCTAGTTTGTTCAATTTGCAAAAAAAAAAATCGCATAAGTCAAGTATACAAAATCCATGAAGTAATATTTCAAAGCTATACAAAACATTATTATTATAAATAGAACAACAATTATTCTTAAATATAATATCAAAGATTTCATTGTCTAACAACAAAATAGAATAATGTTTCTAACGAGAACTGGAATACAATAACAACTTATTGACTTAATAGGTTTGCCCGTAGGCAATTCTCTGTAAACAATGCTAAACTATAAGTTTCTATGGCTAATGCAATAACCTTTGCTTCATTTCCCACACATAGGATTACCTATCTTTGTTTAGCTTTCTACTTCTGCTTGGTCCATTCATAAATCTATATTTATGATAACCAAAGTCGGTATCCAATACCCAAGTAGAACCTTGACTTAAAGAAAAATTTATTTTAAATCATGAACAAATTTGTATTTGTAACCGAAACTTCACTAAGCTTCTTTGGTTAGCCTCTGCAAGATGCCTCTCGCGGTTTCTTTCCATTGTCCAGGCTTATTGCAGTGGAAGCAAACTCCTTTGTTATCCATATCAGTTTTGTTCTTATTATCCTTTATTTTTGCCTTTGTAATTATCTTCTTAGAATCGTTCTTCTTTTAAGAAGATCCTTTGACCCCTACCAGTAAGACATGGTCTTTCTTGGTTGGAAAGTGACTCTCAACATTTTTCAACATGTTAAGCAAATTAGCGAGGCTGATATATTGCTTGTTCATATAAAAAATTCACAACAATTGTGAGAAGGAGTCCGGGAGTGAGTGCAAGATCAAATCTTGGCTCAACTCTCCATCCATGACAAAATCTGTTGTCCTAATTGATCAATCAAATTGATAATGTTAAAGACTTTTATCTGTACTGTAGTGTCATCGGTCATTCTAGATCGGAAGAGCTCCTTAGATATCTGATATATATCAGTCCTACTTTCCTCACCATCAACTACTTGATGTGCAGGAATATAGTAAGAGAATCCATAGTTTCATGCTGACGCTGAAGCTCGTTACTCATGGATGCGAGCACGATGCATTAAGCCAACTGTGCATCATCTTACCACTTTCTAAAAGTAGCAATCTCTTCGTCAGAGGCATTGTCTGCAACCATTGCAGGGATATGCGTATTAAGGACATAAGATAACTTTTCAGCCATGAGAACTATTCTCAAATTCCTTAACCAATCCGAGTAATTTGGTCCGATTAATTTAGCATCTAATATGCTACGCAGTGATAATAATTTAGACATTGTAAAATATTGTAAATGAATTTGTAATTAACAACATTTTACCATACATTCTTTTATTAATTACTAAAATAAATTAGGTCTTGTTTTAAATTGTTATCTTCCACTATTTTCTTCAAACTATATTATCCTCAATATATATAGTTCGACAATATCTAATTAAAGATATGCTAGTGAGAATAAGGATCTCATTTAAAATGTATATAGCCTTGTGTGTGCACAACAAACTATATATAAATAAATAGGTAGACAACTCTTGTCAATTACATCAACTATGTAACTCCTTGTATTTTGCCTCTTAAATCATAATGGTCAAGTGTGAGCACATTCGAAATAAAATGATTTAAGTTAAGTCAGACCCAACATTTCCATATAAATGAAGAGAAAACTACAGCCCTTGTGTGTGCACAACAAAGCAGTAATGTTCAATTCCTTATAAACATCATATGTAATAAAAACAACATCTTAAATATTTAATACTTGCCTTGTGTGTGCACAACAAACTCATATTAAATATTAAATACTCTATTGTTTCTATCATGCTAGAAGGCGACGTTCGATATTCCAAATATCTTTGAACGTTACAACTTAATATAAAATATTTGAGGGGTTTATTATTAATTTGTCTCATCTTGTTTAGCGCGCATGCACACACACACACACACACATATATATATAATACGCGTCATATTAATTAACATGCGAAGCATGTTTGCATAATATATAATATATATAGTATAAGCATGCACATATAGAATACTATATTCTACCTGGATTGATTATGGACTTTTATTCTAGTTTGGTTCACTAGAGCCACCACGTGAACCAAAAAGGTCAAACCCTAGGGGTGAAAGGATTAATATTTAAATATAACTATTACATTTAAACCCGGGCTCCATTACAAACGGGTCTTCAAGCGCTACTTGATCCTTGATCTCCAATTCTTCAAAATTAATTCTAACTATTCCTATTACAGAACTATTTAAAATAAATAGAAACCTTGATCAGCAGTCAAGTACGAGGGAGATAAAATTTACATTAAGAAAAAAATTAGAGAAGACGAGGTGCGCAGACCCCATTTAATAAAACCCATACATTCATGTAGACCTGGCAAACGGGCCCAAAGCCCGCGGGCCGGGCCGGCCCGCCCGTCAAAACCCGGGCTTTGGGCCGCCATTTTTAAGCCCGTGAAAACCCGGGCCGTTTTTGGCCCGGCCTGCCCGCCAATTATTAATTTTTTTTTAAAAAAAATAAAGTGTTAGGTTGTGAGGCTTGAACACAAGACATGTAAGTAAATAAATTAGAGTTCAAACCAACTGAGCTACAACAAATATTTTTTTTTGATGTAATCTTCAATATATTTTAACTATAATTGATAATACTAATTTATAATACTATTAAAATTTTAATTAATTGAGCTATGTAGTTAATATATGTAATTAATTAATCGTGTTTGTTTGTATTATTATTTATTATTAATGATTTTATTATTTTTAATATTTTTTATTATTATTATTTTTGATGTAACAAAGAGGTTGCAAAAAAAATAAAAATAAAAAATAATTGCCGAAGCCCGCGGGCCGGCCCGGCCCGCCCGCCACGGGCTGGCCATTTTCATCCCACCAAAATCCGGGCCTTTTTGGCCCGGCCCGTCCCGTCGTTGGCCCGGCCCGGCCCGGCCCGCCCGTTTGCCAGGTGTACATTCATGCATCCAACTAAAATAAAATCCAATCACATTGGTCAATAGTCCATAATCAATCTCATTTATTATCATACACATCATCATATGCATCAATAAATAACATTCATCTCATGAATAATAAACATTCAATATATATATTGATATCAAAATAAACTCTTTTATGTTATTACAAATAGCCACCACACAATCACAGTAACTATGTGGGGAGAACATGCATTAAATTTTCAAAGAGATTTTTCAAGATAAAATGACAACTTGATTGTTGTAGTAGTGACTGGAACACTTGCAAAGGAATTTAAAGGTGATTTAGGAATTTTTAATTGTTTAGAAGAATAATTACTAACATGCACTTACTTTATTTATAGGGGAGATCAATTTATCATCAACAGATGCCACAAGAGTTTATTTTAACATCCCTTACCAACCACTATCCACCCTAAGGAGTACTATACAAAACAATGAAGGAATCACCTCAAGTATTGAAGTTGTTCAAAACATTCAATTGAACACACATCCAGATATCATTGAATGTTTTAGCATAAACCAGCTGTTGAATGCGAAATTACCACAAGGTTTAGAGGTAAAATACCTACTATAACTGATTTTTTAACATTACTGAAAAGGTTTTTTTCATCTAAAACTTTAAATTAACACATACTAAAGCCTCTCAAAATGCCAACAGTTTATGTATTGCACGTGTGAAACAACAATTGATGATATAGTGTTCGACCAAGGATGGTACTATCTTGCATGCAAAAAATGTTTCCGTAAGATAAAGGATCCATCAAGCAAATTACAATGTCAAAATTGCATAGGCGAAGAGATTGGGACTACACAGCGCTACAAAGCCACGCTCAAAGTTAAGGATAACACAGGCGAAACAACATTCGTTTTATTGAATCGAGAGGCTGCACACCTCATAGGTGTTCCTGTTGACCATCTCAACAATCAAAGAAAGGAACTCGCCTCAAATTCAGTACATTACTTAATAATAAACCCATTTTTTAATAACATCTAGCATTGTATACTGTTATATTTTTATAATGATTGGGTCATATCTACTAAAAAAATCACAAAATACAGGATATATCAATGCAAGACATTTCACCAATTATATATAACATCCAAAAAAAGAGTTGTTTGTTTCAAGTCAAAATCACTCCATATAACACTCAAAGAGGCTATGAAGAATACACAGTCTCTAAGGTTCAGGTACTCAAACAAAAGCAAAAAAATCCACCTGGAGGGAAGAATGAACAAACAAATGATACAACTGAACGTTTCTGCATCAAACAAATTCTTACTGTCAAGCTACCAGAGGGATCAGAAGTAAATTTCTTTAATTTCAACTTTTTACCATTCTATTAAAAAAATATAATAATAACAAATATTATAATGCTTATAAAATGAATATTACTACTATAGATCATGTACTACAAATGGGAGGTCACAATAGTTCAAATTTTTCTGGAACAAGGATGGTAAAAGCTGACAATTACGGAAACTACCAAACGGTACAAGCTGACAATTACGGTAAAGGATACCATAGGAGAAATAACATTTGTCATGTTTAATCGAGAAGCTGCGCAGGTTATAGGAGTTCCTATCGAACAACTACTAAATGACATCAACAAAGAATATTTCCCAACAGTAAGCCATTTGTACATACACATTATTCAAAAAAATAACAATGTTGAATCACACAATGACACTTGCTAACCATTCAATATTATGCAGGGTATAAATATGCAAGAACTGCCACCAGAAATTAAAAATATATATGGAAAGAATTGTATGTTCCAGATCAAAATTACACTGTACAACACAGAATTGAGCTACAAAGAATATACAGTATCAAAGGTTCAAAACATCAAATCAAAGGATAAATCTGGAGAGACAAAACATGACACCATAAAAAAATTTAGAGAGATAAAACATCAAAACAATGACAAAACTGATGAGCTAAAAAATACAACAGATCGGAAAAAGAACAAAAGAAAGATAGCAGATTTTGGAGAAGATTTGGAAGAAGATATCCAAGTTAACCCGAACTATTTCCCAACTGTATGATTATTTTCAATAGTATTGTACGAATTCCTTCAAGTTTGGCTAATGATGGGATTATTTTGTAATTGAAAAGTTGGAGTCTTCATGAACTTAAGATAAAACAAAGGAGTAATATATCTAATGTTAATTATCAAATAAATATAGAGATGTCTAATGTTCAAAGTTATAATAGTTTAGCTCAAAACAACTTTCTCTTGAAAAATCAGCAACTCAAAACTTTCCATCGCAGACAGTTCCTCTTTCAAATTTCCATGATAATAGAGAATTATGAAGGAAAATAATTTACCTTCAAATTTACATCTAACTAGCAGGCTGTAGCTATTTTGAATACTGACAATCTTTGGTAGCCTTCAACTTTTGCAGCATATACAAACTCCATGACTCCATAAGAAGTTTAATTAGAAACGCCTAAGTAGCGCAGCTGAAAAAATTTGTACACTGCTCATGTCAGCATAGTAATAATGATACAACATGGTACCAATAATCAGCCATATATAATGATGTGCAATTCTAACCTTAAACGATAACATTTTTCTTTTTTCTTTTTTTTTTCAGTCATCAGAATTTTTTTAAGTGTTACTTGGTTATTGTTTCGCTTGGTCTTTGGTCAACCTACAAACATACACAAGTATAACTTTAAAATGTCAAAGATAAATAGCAATAAATAAAGCTAGGCCGGGGGCACAAGACAAAAACTCTGAAAAATAAAGAAACTAATGCAATTTTTTTTCTATACAGTCGGTATAACAAAAAAATAAATATTAAAAATAAAAAAATATTATATAATTATAATTTTTCTATTTATTGTGACATTTAAGTATAAGACTATTAAATTTTTATTTCACATAAAAGGCAAAAGGGCTAAGAATAGTAGATCTTCATGATGTTATATCAATCGGTATATGTAAGACCCCAACTTTTATGAACAAAGAATAATTTTTCTCGAAATATATTTTTGAATATTATAGTGTGGATTTGATATAATGTTATAGTTGTGGGTAATATTTACAAATTTTGCAAAGTAAACAAGTGGTTATATAATATTTGATTGGTCGAGGAATATTCGTTTTAACAGGGAATATTCGTACGACGACACAATCATTGGTGGACCTCACAGCGGAAGTATTGTCGTAGTTAGAAAACGACAAAAATATATTTCTATAAAAATAACGGTGGAGGTGTTACCGTTAAAACTGTTGAACTACCCGGTAGTAAAAGTACAGTAATACGCACACAGTATTGATTATTGATGCTTACGTGAGAAGTCACTCAATTATACTCAATTATTTTGCATCATATCTCTCATATTATTGATTCAATTATTGTTACAGTATCATCTGCTTAATATGATATATTATTAAATCAATAATTGAGACGGTAAAGTTATTCATATTATTATTTGCAATATTGACAATGTCTAGAAGTTCAGTCAAGGAGAGGTTTGGTCACCTAATTGAGCGCCAATAAGGAGAAATCCTTATCGAAAAGCCCCCTCTTTCTTGGGAACGACCTGGTTGTTAAATATTGTGAATTATAATATTAATGATGAATAAGTTCGTGTTGATTAAAGATGAATTTTATAGTTCCATTGTGTTGGAATTATTTGTGTTAGTAGAATGGACATTTCTTTCGATAATAATTGATGTCTGGAGGTTATATTGTTCAATCGGGTATTTAGGCACTTTTCGTGTCAGAGTACTATTCACGAGTTACTATTCACAGGGTACTATTCACCCATAAGATATATTTCTTTTCGGTCCAAATTATTTTTTGGTACAATATTATTCTATAAGGAGATGTGCTAATTTTTCAGACCGTTGGTTGAAGATATAATAGTAAATCAATATGGACCGCTGGTGGAAAGTTATAATAGTAAATTAATATGGATCGCTGGTTTAAAGTTTTAATAGTAAATCAGTATGGACCGTTGCTTTAAGTTTTAATAGTAAACCAATATGGACCGTCCGTTTAAAAGTAAATCAATCTGGACCGTTCATGAATTAGTTACTATTCAGTCCATTCTCCTATAAATAGAAGCTCATTCCTTCATTATTTCTTACGAATTCACTGAAACTCTAGAGAGAGCAACTATAGAGAGAAAGAAGAAAAGTATTATGCTACTTCACTACTTCAGTATTTAGTTTTTCTAAGGTAGGGAATATTATTTGTTGTACCCATAAGGGGTATTCTTTCTTTCTTATTCATGAAGAAAACTTCTGTTATTTCATTCTTTATTATTCTGTTAGAATAACCTGTATAAGCGAGCTACCCTATACTTAGTGAAATTCTTCTGTTATTCCATTCTTATTATTCTGTTGGAATAACCTGTTTATGCGAAGTACCACATACACGGTGAAATTCTTCTAATATTCTGTTCTTTATTATTCTGACGGAATATCCTGTATGTGCGTTTATGCCGGACCTGGTTCCATTATTTATTATTCTGTCGGAATATCCTGTCTGTGCATTTACGCTGGACCTGGTTCCATTATTTATTATTCTGTTGGGAATAACCTGTCGGTGCAGTCTATCGCACGCATGGTGAATCCTTCTGTTATTCCATTCTTTATTATTATGTTGGAATAACCTGTCTATGTGGATTACCACATGCATAGTGAATGATCCTGTGTATTCATTCCTTATTAAATTATGGAAATGATCTGTCTACGTAGATTAACACATGGCGGGAGAAAATCCATTTGCAGTTTCATATATTCTATTATACTCAGTTGGTTAAAGCTTTGGCTTCTATACTCCATGAAATTAATGGAATATCCTTGATATTTGCGCTCCATCCAATATCTTTTCATGAAAATATTCTTCTGAGCATTCTTGAACTTTACTTCACAAAGCAGTATCAAGTTGACAATTTGGACGTTATTGAGTTCAGGATAAATTAACTTATAAATCTTTAAAATTTATTCTTGAACCTGTTTTATTGAATTGTCATCATCCTCATGCTTATATTATGTTGAAAGTCATCTTTGGCTTACGTGCATAGATGGACTTGGTATGACTATGATCAGGGATTATTCGGTATAATCATGACCGTAATATGACGAATGATGTGGTAAAAGTCCTCATTGGACTGTGGTTCATTGGTGGACAGTTGTTGGTATGATTATGACAAGGGATTATTCGGTATGATCATGACCATTGATGATTACATGAATATCCTTGGCCGTGGAGCAGGGATGATTCGATTTTATTTATTAAGTTGAGGCTCAACGATAAAAGTGATGAAAAACCTTTTAAATCATAGAAGATAGTAGATTTTATTCTCTACTTGACTCTTCTAATGAATTTCTTGTTCCGCTACAGTTAAACTTGATGTTTATTATATTTTATCAGTTTAACACCGTTGAAGGCTAATGATAATTTATTCTGCATTATCTTAGTCATAATATTTCTTACTGGGCTAGTTGAGCTCACCCTTTCTTTCACTGTTCTTTTCAGGAAATGAGAACGTAACTGGGACTAGTCGGGGAACAGAGTGATGATCCTAGATGGTGCATTAGTAGTCCTCACTATTCTGTGAAATAGTATGATAATAAATGTAATGAGAACTCCATTGAGTGTGGATATTGTCTAGATGACAATATTTGTATTAAAACTCACAGCCTATATTTTGTCGTATTTTACACGACTGTTGTATAATTAAGTTATATTTGTATTCAGTACCTTGTATCTGGTGACTCAAGATGGGTGATGTATACTTATTTTGGGGGCGTCATAGTATGCTTTTCAAAATATATAAAAATCATACGTCTCTAACAATAACAAATCCCCCCTATAAACAGCACTTCTTGGGATGACTTTAAAATGAAACTTTAATTTTTGTAAAAAACTTCCAAGGATTTTGCCCAAGTTCTTTCAGGCTAATTATGTCAGGATCTGGATAAAAGACTAAAGGTTGTACGGTTGTACCAGTGCTCTTGCAAATAGCAGAATCTGGGGAAGATCATTAGGATAGAAGATTAAAACATTTATATTTACAACTGTGTACAAACTATAAATACAATTCGATGTATTAACATATCAAGTGAAATACATGAAAGAAGAACTCCACATGCATTATATCTTAATCTCCAATGTATAAATATTTATATTGTTAAATAGGATAGAGATAAGTAAAAACCAAATTAAAGAAAGATCTAAGTTAAATAAAGGATCGGGAACCTACTGTAATGGTTGGATCCATAGTTATGCAAGGCCGACGATGATCGGAGGTAAATCACAGTCTGAAATGGAAAAACGAGAAACCACCCAAAAGAATAGCCGCGTAAATTGCAACCACCCATATACAAATCCCTAACACGACGCTAAAACTCACACACCGACGACTTCAACAAATCGATTACGATGATGGAATTCCCCCTTATTAGTCGAAAAAGATAAATGTCAGCGAAGGAAAATGGAAAGACTGAAAAACAGAAAGAAAGAAAAAAAAACGGACTTGAAATATTATTACATTCAATGAATTATTATGAAAGAAAGCCAAGCGGTGGAATCTAGTTGTGCTCAAATAAAACATAAGACTCCAAAAGTCAGCAACAAAAAAATATAAAATATTAGAACTATAAAATTTGGTGTGGTCCAGTTGTCTTCAAAAAACTGCCACACGGATTCGTGCTATACAACATTGCATTATAATTAAGATACAGAGTTAAATCAACAGTCAATCCAAAAGACAACACTCACTATAGCCATAAATATTAAAATTGGTAACATATAACGGATAAGAATTGATGACAAAAAATAAATAAATACTCATTAAATATAAAACACCTATAAATACTACTATCATATAAAAAAAAAAACCCAATACACAAACAATATCATACAAAATACTAAATAATGGATATCAGGTAAAGTAATTAGTTTTTTTTAACTAATATATTCTTCCTATTTTGCATGTTATTTTTAAAATTTTATGTGTTTTCATTTATTTGAAGAAACTATTGTTACGCTACAAACAAAGATCGAAGCCATGAAAGAGAAGATTCAGAAAATTGAGCAACAACTGAATGATCTTAAATAAAATGGGTTATCGCAATAAAAGTAGAACTGTGGAAGTAATAAAATAGCAATAGCAACTATTGCTATTTTATTACTTCCACAGTTCTACTTTTATTGCGATAACCCATTTTATTTAAGATCATTCAGTTGTTGCTCAATTTTCTGAATCTTCTCTTTCATGGCTTCGATCTTTGTTTGTAGCGTAACATTAGTTTCTTCGATCCTTGCATTCTTGGCATATCCATAACCACCATTGTCACTAGTGTTATCATCGCTTATTTCAATAATTTGGCGTTTGTTCTGCCCTTTGTTTTTTGTTGGTATAAATATGCAAATAAATGAAAACACATAAAATTTTAAAAATAACATGCAAAATAGGAAGAATATATTAGTTAAAAAAACAAACTAATTACTTTACCTGATATCCATTATTTAGTATTTTGTATGATATTGTTTGTGTATTGGATTTTTTGTTTATATGATAATAGTATTTATAGGTGTTTTATATTTAAAGAGTATTTATTTATTTATTTATTTTTCATCAATTCTTATCCGTTATATGTTACCAATTTTAATATTTATGGCTATAGTGAGTGTTGTCTTTTGGATTGACTGTTGATTTAACTCTGTATCTTAATTATAATGCAATGTTGTATAGCACGAATTCGTGTGGCAGTTTTTTGAAGACAACTGGACCACACCAAATTTTATAGTTCTAATATTTTATATTTTGTTGTTGCTGACTTTTGGAGTCTTATGTTTTATTTGAGCACAACTAGATTCCACCGCTTGGCTTTCTTTCATAATAATTCATTGAATGTAATAATATTTCAAGTCCGTTTTTTTTTCTTTCTTTCTGTTTTTCAGTCTTTCCATTTTCCTTCGCTGACATTTATCTTTTTCGACTAATAAGGGGGAATTCCATCATCGTAATTGATTTGTTGAAGTCGCCGATGTGTGAGTTTTAGCGCGTGTTAGGGATTTGCATATGGGTGGTTGCAATTTACGCGGCTATTCTTTTGGGTGGTTTCTCGTTTTTTCGATTTCAATCCGTGATTTACCTCCGATCATCGCCAGCCTTGCATAACTATGGATCCAACCATCACAGTAGGTTCTCGATCCTTTATTTAACTTAGATCTTTCTTTAATTTGGCTTTTACTTATCTCTATCCTATTTAACAATATAAATATTTGTACATTAGAGATTAAGATATAATGCATGTGGAGTTCTTCATTCATGTATTTCACTTGATATGTTAATACATCGAATTGTATTTATAGTTTGTACACAGTTATAATATAAATGTTTTAATCTTCTATCCTAACGATCTTCCCCAGATTCTGCTATTTGCAAGAGCACTGGGAACAACCGTACAACCTTTAGACTTTTATCCAGATCCTGACATAATTAGCCTGAAAGAACTTGGGCAAAATCCTTTGCAGTTTTTTACAAAAATTAAAGTTTCATTTTAAAGTCATCCCAAGAAGTGTTGTTTATGGGGGGGGGGGATTTGTTATTTTTAGAGACGTATGATTTTTATATATTTTGAAAATCATACCGACTGATATAGCATCATGAAGATCTACTATTCTTAGCCCTTTAGCCTTTTATGTGAAATAAAAATTTAATAGTCTTATACTTAAATGTCGCAATAAATAGAAAATTTATGATTATATAATATTTTTTTATTTTTAATATTTATTTTTTTGTTATACCGACTGTATAGAAAAAAATTGCAATTGTTTCTTTATTTTTCAGAGTTTTTTATCTTGTGCCCCCAGCCTAGCTTTATTTATTGCAATTTATCTTTGACATTTTAAAGTTATACTTGTGTATGTATGTAGGCTGACCAAAGACCAAGCGAAACAATAACCAAGTAACACTAACCAAGAAATTTATCTTTGACATTTTTTTCTGATGACTGAAAGAAAAGAAAGAAAAAGGGAAAATGTTACCGTTTAAGGTTAGAATTGCACATGATTATATATGGCTTATTATTGGTACCATGCCGTATCATTATTACTATGCTGACATGAGTAGTGTACAAATTTTTTCAACTGCGCTACTTAAGGCATTTTTAATGAAACTTCTTATGGAGTCATGGAGTTTGTACATGCTACAAAAGTTGAAGGACTACCAAAGATTGTCAGTATTCAAAATAGCTACAGCCTGCTAGTTAGATGTAAATTTGAAGGTAAATTATTTTCCTTCATAATTCTCTATTATCATGGAAATTTGAAAGAGGAACTGTCTGCGATGGAAAGTTTTGAGTTGCTGATTTTTCAAGAGAAAGTTGTTTTGAGCTAAACTATTATAACTTTGAACATTAGACATCTCTATATTTATTTGATAAGTAACATTAGATATATTACTCCTTTGTTTTATCTTAAGTTCATGAAGACTCCAACTTTTCAATTACAAAATAATCCCATCATTAGCCAAACTTGAAGGAATTCGTACAATACTATTGAAAATAATCATACAGTTGGGAAATAGTTCGGGTTAACTTGGATATCTTCTTCCAAATCTTCTCCAAAATCTGCTATCTTTCTTTTGTTCTTTTTCCGATCTGTTGTATTTTTTAGCTCATCAGTTTTGTCATTGTTTTGATGTTTTATCTCTCTAAATTTTTTTATGGTGTCATGTTTTGTCTCTCCAGATTTATCCTTTGATTTGATGTTTTGAACCTTTGATACTGTATATTCTTCGTAGTCCAATTCTATGTTGTATGGTGTAATTTTGATCTGGAACATACAATTCTTTCCACATATATTTTGAATTTCTGGTGGCAGTTCTTGCATATTTATACCCTGCATAATATTGAATGGTTAGCAAGTGTCATTGTGTGATTCAACATTATTTTTTTTTGAATAATGTGTATGTACAAAAGGCTTACTGTTGGGGAATATTCTTTGTTGATGTCATTTAGTAGTTGTTCGATATGAACTCATATAACCTGTGCAGCTTCTCGATTAAACATGACAAATGTTGTTTCTCTTGTGGTATCCTTTACCTTAATTGTCAGCTTGTATCGTTTGGTAGTTTCCGTTTTTTCGCTCAGACAATTATGGCATTGTAATTTTGTGGATAACTCCTTAGTTTGTCTAAGGCAACTATTGCAGGTTACATAGTACCATCCTTGTTCCAGTAGAATTTGAACTATTGTGACCTCCCATGTGCAGTACATGATCTATATTAGTAATATTCATTTTATAAGCATTATAATATTTGTTATTTTTATATTTTTTTAATAGAATGGTAAAAAGTTAAAATTAAAGAAATTTACTTCTAATCCCTCGGGTAGATTGACAGTAAGAATTTGTTTGATGCAGAAACGTTCAGTTGTATCATCTGTTTGTTCATTCTTCCCTCCAGGTGGATTTTTTGGCAGTTGTTTGAGTACCTGAACCTTAGAGACTGTGTATTCTTCATAGCCTCTTTGAGTGTTATATGGAGTGATTTTGACTTGAAACAAACAACTCTTTTTTCGGATATTATATATAATTGGTGGAATGTCTTGCATTGATATAACCTGTATTTTGTGATTTTATTAGTAGATATGACCCAATCATTATAACAATATAACAGTATACAATGCTAGATGTTATTAAAAAATGGGTTTATTATTAAGTAATGTACCGAATTTGAGGCGAGTTCCTTTCTTTGATTGATGAGATGGTCAATAGGAACACCTATGAGGTGTGCAGCCTCTCGATTGAATAAAACGAATGTTGTTTCGCCTGTGTTATCATTAACTTTGAGCGTGACTTTGTAGCGTTGTGTAGTTCCAATCTCTTCGCCTATGCAATTTTGACATTGTAATTTGCTTGATGGATTCTTTATCTTACATAAACATTTTTTCATGCAAGATAGTATCATCCTTGGTCGAACACTATATCATCAATTGTTGTTTCACACATGCAATACATAAACTATTGGTATTTTGAGAGGCTTTAGTATGTGTTAATTTAAAGTTTTAAATGAAAAAAACCTTTTCAGTAATGTTAAAAAATCAGTTATAGTAGGTATTTACCTCTAAACCTTGTGGTAATTTCGCATTCAACAGCTGGTTTATGCTAAAACATTCAATGTTATCTGGATGTGTGTTCAATTGAATGTTTAGAACAATTTCAATACTTGAGGAGATTCCTTCATTGTTTTGTATAGTACTCCTTATATAGTGGTTGGTAAGTGATGTTAAAATAAACCCTTGTGGCAGCTGTTGATGATAAATTGATCTCCCCTATAAATAAAGTAAGTGCATGTTAGTAATTATTCTTCTAAATAATTAAAAATTCCTAAATCACTTTTAAATTCCTTTGCAAGTGTTCCAGTCACTACTACAACAATCAAGTTGTCATTTTGTCTTGAAAAATCACTTTGAAAATTTAATGTACCACATAGGTTAAGTTATTGTTATTAAGGACATCATTAATTATTTACCACATACTTTCATGTATAATTTCATGCAATAGTCTTAATGTGTATATACACATAATCACATGTGAGAACACATAACATACATCACATATTCATATACATTCTCAAACATACTCATTTTGATCTAAACATAGCATAATATGATTTCTTGATCATTTTACACTTCAAATAACATCCTAAGTCGAGACATGCCATTTCAAAAGATCAAATCCCATTTTTCATCATAGTTTAAAAAAAGAAAATATGATTTTCTAGGGTAATTTGGGAATTTTTAGTATTTTCAACATTGTGCCAATAGCTATCAAAGTTGGACATAGGTCTAGACCATACTACAACGTATTTAATCCCTCCTTCATTTGCTTTAAAGCATAATCTTACAGTAATCAAAATAGGGGCTCAAAATGGGAGGTTACAGTTGTGGTGTTGCACCAAGACAACAATCACAAAGTGATTTGTTTGACTCATTTGGTGATCTTTAAGAATTTTTGTAATGAGCTTTTGACTTACAAGTTTAGGCAAAATTTTAGACCATACATTATATTATTTTATTCCATCATTGGTCCATTAAAACAACTATTTAAAGCTTCTTAAAATAGCAAGCTAAAATGAGTGTTTTAACACATTTAACTCTGCTGCAGAACTGCAACAGAGATGAATTTCCTACCCAGTTTGGTGATTTTTATAATTTTCTGGGTTAGCCTTTGGGTTTCCAAGTTTATGCAATCAATTAGACCTTACATCATATTGTTTTTCCTTAGGTTTGGTTGCTTGAATACAGACATGCAAGATGGCCAAAACTAGGCCAAAACTAGAGAGTTTCACCATCTTCACTCTGCTGCAGAATTTCAGCAAAGATGAATTTTTATGCCACTTTGATGATTTGTTTGAATTTTTGTGTTAGGCCTTTAACTCTCAAATCTGGACATGCACTTAGACCCTATACCAAGGTTTTTTTCCCTTCTAAATTTGGTCTATCAATCAAGCAAACCAAGCTTCATCAAAACAAGGCTCAATCTGGGTTGTTCATCACAGGCCCAGATTGACCTGATTTTGGTTCCACATATCAAAATTTGCTTCTGGTCAACCTTGCTCTTCTAGAAACGTGCATTATGATTAACTAAGGCCCTTTTTAGCATAACCTTGTCTTTCCTATCATTTCTCATGATTTAAACCCCTTTGAACCCTAAATTTCATAGCATATGAATATGAAAATCTCACTTCTTTGTATCTATTACTCCATTTCACTTTGTATATACTAAAATCATTCTAATCTAACCTTTTTAAGATGACTAAAGTTGAGATCCAACTAGGAGATGTCATCACCCTTTTACTTTGTTGCAAAACTACAGTAGAGATGATATTCTAGGCTATTTTGATGAATTTTTTGGTTAGGCCTTTAACGCTCACATGCATCTGGTCATGCAATTAGACCATATACAAGGGTATTTTATTATTAAGTTAGGCCTCCTATTCAAACAAGCTAAGCCCCATTTAATAAAGGCTCAAATTGGCATGTTCATCACAAGCCCAGTTTGGTCTGATTTTGGTTCCATCACACATCTGCATATTCTGGACATGTAGATAGCCTAGACATATGTAATATGATAACATAAGACCAATTTTAATATAACCTTATCTTACCTAACAGTTCTGTGTGATTTTGACTCTTGGAGCTCACTTTACATAAAACACATAACACATAAAACCTCATTATTGATAACTCACAACTTAGCTACACTTTGAAACCATTTCTAGCATGCATTATTGACCTTACATGAGTTTATTACTGCCTAACATGGCCAGACTCTCAAAATCACTAACACAGTCCCAAACTTCATAGTTTTAAGCATAAATTTAGCATGATATAACTCAAAAAAGTCCTAAGCTATGCTAAGGTTAACATTGAGGCATATATGAAAACATGTGATTACTAAACAACCTATGTACCTGGTCTAGAGCTCATTACTGCATAGGTAGCATGTCATTATCACATAATAGACCATACATAGACATTTTATCAAATAGTTTGAGTGCATCCCTTGAACATACTGTGGGCCCATGTGCAAAAATTAGGGTTCACATGACCTAATTAAATTAAATGCACAATTAGGGTTCCATGACCTCATTAAATATGCAACTTAGGGTTCATATAACCTAATGGAATGAATATGGAAAAGTCAAAAATAAATGTGTCAGACCGGGAGAAGCCTCCACGTGTCCCGAGGCGGAAGACTCGTGGAGGCGGCTCATTTTTGGAAATTGATTGAGGGATTGGATTGATGACTAGAAGGACAGGGCAATATGAGAATTACTTTAATGATTGAAGGGTATTTCTGGAATTTCATTGAGAACATGTGCCTAGCATGTGATAACTTAAGTCTAGGGAACTCTATAAATACCCCTTCCATTCTAGGAAGGAGGAGGAGACTTTTGGTAGCTTAAGGCTTGGAGATTCCACCTAAAAGCACTAACAAGATTCAAACACTCTCTCAACTCGAAGAACTGAAGAAGGCGCTTGGAATCCCAATAACCCTAACACGGTTTCTGAATTCTAGGGGTTCTGCCATGCGTCGTTGGAGTAATCGCCCACCTGTCATTCTCCCCTCTACAATCAATCAATTAATTCCGTATTCTTCGTGGAGTTCTCTCCTCCTCGACTAACATGAAACCCTAACTCTAGCAAGGCGCGATTTCCTTGCCCACGCATACAAATATATACTTCCCCTTATGGCTCCCGGACCCTACCTGGTCCCCAAACATAACACCACAATATCACAGCCCCAACCAAACATGCTTAAACTATACAAAAAAAATTGACAAGTTGAATAGAAAAGAAAGGAACTGCATTTATTTACCTCGATTAAGCTTGAGATTGTGAGTTACTTTAATTACTCTACAAGTGGAATGATGCTGCTACTTGCTACTCTAACTCCTTTCTAATTCCCTGCTGGAGCCTCCTCTCTCACTCTATATGGCTGCAGCCCTTGCCTTAACTTAATTGTAGTGAAAATGACCAACTGTTTTGGGGGTGGAAGAACTAGCTATATGGCTGAGCTCTCCCTCCTACAGGTCATTCCTTTGGCCCTTACTTGGCTCCTGAATTTTCCCTCTACTCAGCCCCTATAAGACCTCCCCATAACCTCAGTTTAGTAGCCTAACATAGCTCATACTGAGTGGTCTTATCCTAGTCACCCTACTCTATACTGAAGCCTCACTAGCTCCTTGACTAACTGCCAACTTAATTAACTAACAAACCTTTTCTATTGGTGTTTGATTGCATCTTAAAAGTTCACATCTTAATGCATCTTAACAACTCATATATTTGTATTAAGAGGTCCTCTGAATTGTTAAGATATAAATATGAGTCTAAACTATTCAGAGCACCTCTTAATACAAAAATGTGGGCTGTTAAGATGCAATAAGAGATGGACTATTAAGATGCATTAAGAAGTAATCAAACACTTAGTAACATCAGCTCTCCTTCCTTTCTATGTTGTTGTTGGGTTGGGCCAAAGAAGAGGGTTGGGTGCACTTTTGTTTGGGCCTTATGCCACCATTTAAGCTTGCAAGAACTTATAGAACAAAGGATGTTAATATAATTGGGATTGCAAGTATACTTGACTTTTAATTAAAAATA
Organism: Panax japonicus; assembly: GCA_020205505.1. Lineage (NCBI taxonomy): Eukaryota > Viridiplantae > Streptophyta > Magnoliopsida > Apiales > Araliaceae > Panax > Panax japonicus. Next base: position 48,917,460 of record CM035109.1, on the reverse strand, counting down.
GATATGGACTAGTACATCACTTAACATTGTCTTGGAATGCCACGTGAGGTCAATGAATTACAATTGCAACATTTCATCTTAGTTTTCAAAAATAAAAATCACGGACTTGTCTTCACGTTTAATGAATCGGTAACAAATAACGCATCGACTTCATCACATATCTATCTTGGATACTTTTTATATACATCATTAAAATTGATGCTTCATGTAATTTGATAAAATTAATTAGTTAAATCTCATGTCCTTGATTTTGTTACTTGTTAAAATCAATTAATTTAATTATAATTAAATCACAAGTTAATTATTTCATTGAACATATACATAGACTCATCTCAAGAATACTTTTAATTTAAGTCATGTTGCTTTCCTTTTCATTCTTAATTTAATTATACAATTATAATCATGTATACTCTTTTTACCTCATTACTCAATAATTAAAATGGAATAATCAACTAAATATTAAAAAAATAATAAATTATACACATAATTTTCATTAAATTCAAATAAAATATATCATCAGATTTCCCGTATCATTACATTCTTCCTCCTTTATAAGGATTCCGTCCTCGGCTATGAAAATCTGGCTATGCAAATCTGCATACTTTTTCTCTTCTAGCTATGTAAATCTGTTAGACCCCGGATTTTATGAATAAATATTTAATTTTCTCGAAATAATTTTTTATTTTTTTATATTATGGAGTGGATTTGATATAATGTTATAGTTGTGGGTAATATTATAAATTTTACAAAGTATGCAAGTTGTTATAAAATATTCGTTTGGTCGGAGAATATTATTTTTATCGGGAAATATCCGTACGACGACACAATCATTGGTGGACCCCACAACGGAAGTATTGTCATAGTTAGAAAACGACAGAATTATCTTTTTATAAAAATAACGACGAAAATGTTACCGTTAAAACTGTTGAAACACCCGGTGTTAAAAGTATAGTAATACGCGTGGTTGCATAGTAGCACACGGTATTGATTATTGATACTTACGTGAGAAGTCACTCAGTTATACTCAATTATTGTTACAGTAATTGCTGCATCATATCTCTCATATTATTGATTCAATTATTGTCACAGTATCATCTGCATAATATTTATTATTATTAAGTCAATAATTGAGGCGACAAAGTTATTCATATTATTATTTATAATATTGACAATGTCTAGAAGTTCTGTCAAGGAGAGGTTTGGTCACCTAATTGCGCACCAATAAGGAGAAATCCTTATCGGAAAGCCCCCTCTTTCCTAAGAACGACCTGGTTGTTAAATATTGTGAGTTATAATATTAATGATGAATAAGTTGTGTTGATTAAAGATGAAATTGATAGTTCCATTGTGTTGGGATTATTAGTGTTAATGGAAATCGACATCTATTTTGATGATAATTGATGTTTGGGGGTTATATTGATAAATCGGGTATTTAACTGGATAAATGAGCAATTGATTGCTATTAATTCACATGATTATAACTATTTGTTCACATGTGTGTACTATTGATTCACATTCTTGTTACTATTAGGGGAGTTAGTGCAAGATTGATAATACTTGCATGACTAAGTTAAAAATAGAGGTATAGCTGAAGGTACTATACTGTAATTAATTTTTTCACATGATTATACTATTGATTCATATGATTGAACTATTGATTCACATTATTTACTATTGGGGGAGGTGGTGCAAGTTTGATAATACTTGTAGGACTAAATTAAAAATGAAAGAAAAATTGGAGGTATTGTACTGTAATTTTTTGAGCCCCAAAACGTGCAATTATCGAAACTATATTTTCCTATAAATAGAAGCTCATTCTTCCTTCATTTCTCACCAATTCACTAAAGCTATAGAGCAATTATTATAGAAAGAAATTATAGAGAGAAAGAAGAAAAGTATTCTGCTACTTCACTACTTCTATATCCAGTTTCTTTTAAGGTAAGGAGTATTATTTTTTTCTTATCCATGAAGAGAACTTCTGTTATTCCATTCTTTATTATTCTGTTGGAATAACCTGTATACGCGGGCTACCCTATACTTGGTGAAATTCTTCTGTTATTCTATTTTTATTATTCTGTTGGAATATCATGTCTGTGCGTTTTACGCCGGACCTGGTTCCGTCTTTACTATTCTGTCGGAATATCCTGTCTGTGCGTTTACGCCGGACCTGGTTCCATTATTTATTATTCTATTGAGAATAACCTGTCTGTGCAGTCTATTGCACGCATGGTGAATCCTCCTGTTATTTCATTCTTTATTATTCTGTTGGAATAACCTGTCTATGTGGATTACCACATGTATGGTGAATGATCCTGTGTATTCATTCCTTATTAAATTATGGAAATGATCTGTATACATGATGTCCTCATATGTTTTGAGTATTAGTAAGTGTTATGATGAGTTATGTTGGTTATTATGTGAAAACATGAAAGTTTCTTAGAAATCACAAAGAATTGAAAATCAGATTTTGGTGAAAACGGAATATAAAATTCAATTGACCATATCTCCTATTATATTTTGAATTTTTGAGTGAGGTTAAGTTCTAAAGTTAGATCTATGAGTTTTGTAACTTATCCAAGTGGAATCACTGTAAAAGGTGTTGTAGATTGACGTTACAGGGATAAAACTTTATTGGTGAACTTTTAACATGGAGAAGATAATAGACCTGATGGTCTATTTGACTCTTCTAATGGATTTCTCGTTCCGCTGCAACTATGGTTGAAATTTTTTTATCATCTACCATATGTTCTAAATCTCTGATTTATTATTGATGAAAGCTATTGATAATTTAATTATCTTTAGTTATGATATTCTTTACTGAGCTAGTTGTGCTCACCCTTTCTGCTTCACAATTCCTTTCAGGTAATAAGAGTGTTGCCGGGTCGAGCGGGGATAACAGGGGAATAGAACAGTGGTCTCTAGCTGTGGAGGTTCTCCCTAAACAGTATAGAAAAGTGTGTTGTATTATATACATCATTTAGTAGTTATATTTGGTGAATCAAATAGGGTGAGGCGAGCCCAACTTTGGAAGGGTGTTTTGCCACTATCACACAAGATGTCTAATGACATACAACCTCGTGTTATCATAAGACATGGTTGTGTGCATCCACTTGCTGAGTATATCTACGGGCACTACCTATATGATCTTGGAGTTTATTTGAAATATAATATTCACTTGGAGACAGTGGAGATAGTTATATGTCAAGAGAAGACTCACCATTGGAAAGAAGATGATAATAATCTTCTCGTTTTTCTTTGGGGTCTATTGGGCCAACCAAGGATAATTCTGTGGCCATATGATATCTATTATAACCTAGATGTATGGCCTCCCATGTACGAAGGTTTCCTTGAGCACTTCCCAAAGATTTTAATTTCTAAAACAGTCTTTGACTATACTTTTATGTAAAGTACCATTGTAAGGTTGTGGTCGATGCACAATGAGAGTTATATACATTTGTATTAAAACTCACAGTTAACTGTGGTCATATTCTATACGACAGCTCAACAGTTGTATAAATGAAGTTGTATCTAAATTTTGTACTATGTATCTGGCTACTCAGAATGGGTGACGTATACCTAATTTTGGGGGCGTCACAAAATCTGCATACTTTTTTTTTGCATGTCTTGAGTTGTTACTGTGACACCCCCAAATTCGGGTACTTCAATCCCACAGATCTGGTGTTCACTGTTCATTAAAATCACATCTATCTATCCATAAATATAGAACATAAACAAAACTCACAAGCTTAATAAATAATTTCCCCGTTTAAGGGTTACATAGTCTCAAATAAATCCCAGGTTATCTAACCTTAATTATTACATCAACAGCGAAATAGTAAAACATAAACATAATCAAGTCTATTACATAAGTTTCATAAATAAAAGGTAAATTAAACATCATCTAATCAAGCATTTTTCCTTTGCCCTTGCCTGTAGAAAACTCTTCAGTCTTCTTGATCTCATCTGCATTATTTTGTGCAAGAGTGAGCAAACAATTGACCACAAGAAGAACATCGTACAATAATAATCTAAGAATGACAATCTTTTGAGCTTTAATTGGTAATAAATTTTTACCGGAAACAATAAGCTTCAATTCAAGAGCTATGAGTTCAAAGAAATGATGAACTTTAAAATCTAATAACATATATCAATATCAAAGGAATACACTGAGGGTCAGAAGACCACGAACTATATTCTAGGTTGTTAAGTATTTCTACCTTAACATTTAACAGCCTAATAGACTATAATCATTATTTGTGTCCTAGGTTAACACGCGTTTCTACTGTAACCTTTAACAATCTAAATGACTATATGGACCGTCATCTCGTACTCTAGGTGATCAACATTTGTTCTATATATTGCGCAAACATTTTAACGCTATCACATAGCTCTAAAATAATCCCCTAATAATAGGGTTTTTCATCTCAACTTTAATCATTAGGTTCCATACCAAAGGAAATTTGGTTTAGAATTAGCTTTTAAGGAATTCTAGATCTTTAGAACGCTCATCAACCAAGTATTGGTTGAATCAAATAGGGATGAATAATTATTCAAGAGTTTGGTTACAACATCTTCAAGAACGAAGTATATCAATGAATCAATAAGAGACACATAGTATCAATGGTTTACAAATTGAACAAGTGTTAGTCATCGACTACATGTTTTCAAAACTGTAGAGGTACATAAGCAAACCAAAGGAAGTTTGATTTGGATTGACTTCAAGGATAATTTAGGTTCTATAACATTCATCAACTAAGGATTAGTTGAATCAATAATGGGTCGCTAGTCAACTAAGAGTTCGGTACAACAATGTAAGATTGTTCAATGACATTGGCGATCAAAGATTGAACAACAATTATATATTCGTAGCTGAATAAACATGCTTTCAACAAAAAATACAAACTTTGAATAATCAAAGCAATCTCGCTTGGAATGAAGAAATAAAGATTAATTAACTTGCTTAATAAAAGTAGAGTTTAGAAACTTGCTCAACAATAAATTAGAGTTAAAGAACTTGCATAACAATAATAAGTTAGGAATGAGAACTTGCATAATAAAATATTAGAGTTAGAGAACTTGCTCAATTGAATAATAGATTCAAGAAACTTGCATAACGTAAAAGTAGGGTTAGAAGACTTGCACAATGATAATTAGTTAAGGATAGAAAACTTGTGTAATCGTAATCAAGATAGGATATGGAACTTGTGAAGCCCCCAAAATAGGTATACATCACCCATCTTGAGTCGCCAAATATATGGTACAAAATTCAAATACAACTTAATTATACAACAGTTGTGTAAAATACGACTAAACATATGCTGTGAGTTTTAATATAAATATTGTCATCTAGACAATATATAAACTCAATGGGGTCCTCATTAAATTTATTATCACACTATTTCATAGAATATTGAGGACTACTAATGCACCATCTAGGACCATCACTCTGTTTTCCCTGACTAGTCCCTGCTACGTTCTCATTTCCTGAAGAGAACAATGAAAGCAAAAGGGTGAGCTCAACTAGCCCAGTAAGAAATATTATGACTAAGATAATGCAGAATAAATTATCAATAGCTTTCAACAGTGTTAAACTGATACAATATAATAAATATCAAGTTTAACTGCAGCGGAACAAGCAATCCATTAGAAGAGTCAAGTAGAGAATAAAATCTACTATCTTCTATGATTTAAAAGATTTTTCATTACTTTTATCACTGAGACTCAACTTAATAAATAGTCCACATCATCAAATTATCCCTGCACTACAGGCCAATGATATTCTTTAGTATCACGACCACGAATTATTCATGCACTACGGGTAAAAGATAATAGTGTTTTCATCAACGGTCCTGATCATGCCATAAAACAACTCATCTTTGCACCATTGACCGAAGAGAATCCATAGCCATAATCATACCAAAAAATTGTCCATCAATGCACTACGGGTCAATGAGGACTTTTCCCACATCATTTGTAATATTACGGTCATGATTACACCGAATAATCCCTGGTCATAATCATACCAAGTCCATCTATGCACTACAGGCCAGAGATGACTTTCAATATAATATAAACATGAGGATGATGACAATGATATAAGAATTCAATAAAACAAGTTCAAGAATTAATTTATCTAGGAACTAATAACGTCCAAATTGTCAATATGATACTTCTTTGTAGAGTAAAATTCAAGAATGCTCAGAAGAATATTTCCATGAAAAGATACTGGATGAAGCGCAAATATCAAGGATATTCCACTAATTTCATGGAGTATAGAAGTCAAAACGTTAACCAACTAAGTATAATAAAGAATGGAATAACAAAAGAAATTACCAGCCAAACGATAGACCGCACAAACAGGTTATTCCAACAGAATAATGAATAACGGAACCAGGTCATGCATTAATGCACAGACAGGATGTTCTAACAGAATGATAAATAATAGAACCAGGTCATACGTAAAGCACTGACAGGATGTTCCAAAAGAATAATAAAGAACGGAACCAGGTCATGCATAAAGCACAGACAGGATGTTCCAACAGAATGATAAAGAACTGAATAATAACAGAAATCACCATGCATGCGGTACTTCGCATAGACAAGTTATTCCAACATAATGATAAAGAATGGAATAACAGAAGAATTTCACCAAGTATAGGGTAGCCCGCGTATACAGGTTATTCCAACAGAATAATAAAGAATGGAATAACAGACTTTCTCTTCATGAATACGAAAGTAATAATACCCCTTACGAGTACAACAAATAATATCACCTACGAGTACAACAAATAATATTCCTTACCTTAAGGAGATGAGTACTGGATATAGGAGTAGTAAAGTAGTAAAATATTTTTCTTCTTTCTCTCTATAGTTTCTTTCTCTAGAGTTTCAGTGAATTTGTAAGAAATAATGAAGGAATGAGCTTCTATTTATAGAAGAATGGACTGCATAGTAACTAATTCATGAACGGTCCAGATTGATTTACTTTAAACGGACGGTCCAGATTTAAAACAAAATCTTTTAAATAAAATATAATATATTCTATTTATAATCTAATAAAACGAATAACTTTATAAAAGTATTCTGTTTTATATAAAAAGATTTTACTATACAAAACACTATGCATAATAAAATATAATATATTCTATTTATAGAATAACTTTATAAAAGTATTCTGTTTTATATAAAAAGATTTTACTATGCAAAATACTATGCATAATAGAATATAATATATTCTATTTATAGAATAACTTTATAAAAGTATTCTGTTTTATATAAAAAGTTTTTCTATTTTATTACATTAATAATACTAATAAAACAAAACTGAGTGACTTATCACGTAAGAATCAATAATCAATATCATGTGCTACTATGCAACCATGTGTATTATTGTACTTTTACTACCGAGTAGTTCAATAGTATTAACGATAAAACTTCCGTCATTATTTTCATAAAATATTTTTTGTCGTTTTCTTAATCCGACAATAATTTCGTTGCGGGGTCCACCAATGATTGTGTCGTTGTACGAATATTCCCTGATAAAATGAATATTCCCCGACCAATCGAATATTATATAACAACTTGCGTACTTTGTAAAATTTATAAATATTACCCACAACTATAACATTATATCAAATCAGCACCATAATATTTAAAAAAATTATTTCAAAAAAATTAAATATTTATTCATAAAATTCTGGGGTCTCACAATCTCCCCTCCTTATGGAATTTCGCCCTCGAAATTTACGTACGTACCTGGTATGCTGAACAGGTGAGGATACCTTGACTTCACTTCAAATTCTAACTCTTGAGGTATAACCTTTGATCGTCGAATATGATCCTTCTTATCCAAGATGTTAACACGTATCTCCTCATACGTTAAATCTTCTATTATCTCGTCCGGTTCTAAATTAATAATGTGGTTCGGGTCGTCCACATATTTACGTAACATCGATACGTTAAAAACGTTATGAACACGTGATATACTTGGCGGTAAAACGAGTCTATAAGCCACAGTTCCTACTCGATCGAGGATTTTAAATGGGCCAATTAAATCGAGGGTTGAGATTTCCTCTCTTCGTCGATTCTTGCTTCTAGAATAACGCCCTCTTGAACCTTCTTCTTCACATTCATCAGCTCTGAGTATGTAGCTTGAGCGGCTTTAACTTTATTATTGATTAAAGTTGATTCTAATCGTATATTCGTTATCTTCACGTGGGTTCGTATATTCGCACTTGTAACCGCATACAATCTTCTACTCAACGCGTCAGCTGCCACGTTCGCACTTCCACGATGATATTGCATGGTACGATCGTAATCTTCAACAGCTCGAGCCAACGACTTTGGCACATGTTACGTTCATTTTTAGTAAAGAGATATTTGAGGGTTTTAGAAATGGGTTTTGTACTGGGGTCAATACAAAATTCGATTTCACGCTCTAGGGGTAGGCTAAGAAGTCTTCAATAATACGTCAGAAAATTTATTAACAATAGAAATATCATTCAAAACTGTGACCCTCATCCAAGACTTGGATAGTACGTCACATTGATACCTATCAACTTGCCATCGTCATTCACGACGTCGCCTACAGAAAGTCTGGCTTCGGTGCATTCAACACAAGGAAGTCAACAACGAAAGGATTGGGGCTCTTTACTTATGGCTTGATATGATAATGATTGACTTTAGTGGTTTGGTTACTTGAATTCGCATAACAGGTTGGTTAGGAATATGAAAGCTAACAACCTTACGAAAAGCATGATGAGTAGTTAACCAATCGATTCCTAAAATCGCATCAAAGGCAAGTATTTTCAAAGAGATAAGATTGATAGGTAACGTGAAAGTGTCAATTTGAATTAAACAAGATTTATAAATAGTGGATGTAACGAAGGTTTCCCCCAACTAAGTTTAAATAGATATATCAAAGTCTAACTTCTTTGGAGTTAACTTCAAACATTGAACACAACTAGGTGAAATAAAAGAGTGAGTAGAATCGATATCTAACAGGGTATAGACTTCGCAAGAGTTTATGACTAACATACCCATGATAATTTTATTCAAGTTCCTTGTAACGAAAAAAATGCTCTCTCTTAAACTACCGGCTTTGGCTTGTCTGGGACATCCTTTGGCATCACTATCCCAGCTGTACATGACTTCACCATACGACAAAATCGAGCTAGGTGACCTTCTCTTTCTGTAATTAAAATACGTTTTGGATTGCTGCGTACAGTTTGGACGAATGTGTCCCTCATGTCCGCATTTGAAACATACGACTGGTGGCCGTTCTTCTTCCTTTGAAATGGGTGTTGGTGCTGCTTTCTTTCCATCATTATTGAACCTTCTCTTCTTGAAATTTCCACTTCTATTATCTTGGCCATGATAACCACCGAAGTGGTTACCATTCTTGGTATGATAATTTTCCCCACGATGGTTATCATTGTTTCGATGGTCATTGCCACCGGTACGATTATTATCTTGTTGTTGCTTGTTACCTTTTGGTTGTGCTGATTCATTATCGTGCTCCAATAACTGAGCCCTATTCACAACATCTGAATATAAACACAGTTTATGAGAGATAAGATATTGACGTATCTCAGGTTTTAAATCTCTTAGAAACATTCGCGTCATTCTCTCCTCATTATCAACCAAATGGGACGTAAATCGGGACAACTCGGCAAACTTGGCTTCGTACTACGACACGGTCGTGTTGTTTTGCTCCAACTTGATAAATTCCACCTCCTTTATGTGACGAATGCTTTCGGGAAAGTACTTGTCATTGAACAGCTCTTGGAACTTCTCCCAAGACATCTTGAGTGCGTCAGGCTGGGTACATTTTACCGATTCCCACCAATAATATGCCTCTTCACACAACATAAAGGTGGCAAAGGGAACCTTTTGCTCCTCGTAGCATCCCAAGACATCAAATATCTTGGTGATCTACTTTAACCATGTCTCCGCCTTAAGTGGTTCTAGCTTTCCCAAAAACTCCAGTGGTCCCAGCTCCTTAAACTACTTAGCGGTGACTGTGACGCCCCCAAAATTAGGTATACATCACCCATTTTGGGTCGTCAGATACATGGTACATAACTCAAATACAACTTACTAATACAACTATCGTGTACAATACGACAAAACATAACTGTGAGTTTGAATACAATAATTGTCTACTAGAGATCATACAAACTCAAAAGGAGTCCTCATTACAATTATTAATACACTATTTCTCAGAATAGTGAGGACTACTAATGCTATCCTCTGGACCGTCACTCCATTCCCCGACTAGTCCCTGCTATGTTCTCATTTCCTGAAGAGAACAATGAAAGAAAGGGTGAGCTCAACTAGCCCAGTAAGAAATATTATGACTAAGATAATGCAGAATAAATTATCATTAGTCTCCAACAATGTTAAACTGATAAAATATAATAGACATCAAGTTTAACTGCAGCGGGATAAGCAATCCATTAAAAGAGTCAAGTAGAGAGAATTGAATCTACTATTTTTATGATTTAAAAAGTTTTTCATCACTTTTATCGCTGAGACTCAGCTCAATAAATAATCCACATCATTAAATCATCCCTGCACTACAGGCCAAGGATATTCTTTAGTATCACGACCACGAATTATCCATGCACTACGAGCCAAAGATAATCGTGTTTTCATCAACGGTCCTGATCATGCCATAAAACAATTATCTTTGCACTACGGCCGAAGAGAATTCATAGCCATAATCATACCAAAAACTGTCCATCAATGCACTACGGGCCAATGAGAATTTTTCCACATTATTTGTAATATTACGGTCATGATTACACCGCATAATCCCTGGTCATAATCATACCAAGTCCATCTATGCACTACAGGCCACAGATGACTTTCAACATAACATAAACATGAGGATGATGACAATGATATAAGAATTTAATAAAACAAGTTCAAGAATTAATTTGTCCATGAACCAATAACTTCCAAATTGTCCACACGATACTATTTTGTGGTGTAAAATTCAAGAACGCTCAGAAGAATATTTTCCTGAAAAGATACTGGATGAAGCGCAAATATCAAGGATATTCTACTAATTTCATGGAGTATAGAAGTCAAAACTTTAACCAACTGAGTATAATAAAGAATGGAATAACAACAGAAATCACCATGCGTGCGGAACTTCGCACAGGCAGGTTATTCCAACAGAATACTAAATAACGGAACCAGGTCAGGTGAAATTCACACCGACAGGATGTTCCAACAGAATAATAAATGCAGAATAATAAATGATGGAACCAGATCCGGCGTATAGCACAGACAGGATATTCCGACAGAATAATAAAGACGGAACCAGGTCCGGTGTAAAACACACAGACAGGATGTTCCAACGGAATAATAATAAAGACGAAACCAGGTCCGGTGTAAAACACACAGACAGGATGTTCCAACAGAATGATAGAAGAATGTCACCAAGTATAGGGTAGACCGCGTATACAGGTTATTCCAACAGAATAATAAGAAATGGAATAACAATAGTTCTCTTCATGAATAAGAAAGAATAACACCCCTTACCGTAACAGAAACTGGATATAAAAGTAGTGAAGTAGCAGAATACTCTTCTTCTTTCTCTCTATAATTTTCTCTCTATAGCTTCTCTCTATAATTTCTCTCTCTAGAGTTTCAATGAATTCGTAAGAAAATAATGAAGGAATGAGCTTCTATTTATAGGAAAATGGAATGCATAGTAACTAATCCATGAACGGTCTAGATTGATTTACTTTAATCTTACGGTCCATATTTAAAGAAAAATCTTTTAAATAAAATATAATATATTCTATTTATATAAAAAGATTTTTACTATGCAAACACTATGCAACACTATGCAAAACACTATGCGACATTATGCATAATAAAATATAATATATTCTATTTATAAAATAACTTTAATAAAGTATTCTGTTTTATATAAAAAGATGTTTATGTTTTATTACGTTAATAATACGAATAAAACAAAACGTCATCATCGCTATAATAATTCATATTATTAATCGACAATAATTGAATCAAACTGAGCGACTTCTCACATAAATATCAATAATCAATACCGTGTGCTACTATGCAACAACGCGTATTACTGTACTTTTACTACCCAGTAGTTCAACAGTATCAACGGTAAAACTTCCGCCGTGATTTTCAATAAAATATTTTTGTCGTTTTCTCAATCTGATAATAATTATGTTGTGGGGTCCACCAATAATTGTACCGTCGTACGAATATTTTTCCGACACAAAGAATATTCCCTGACCAATCGAATATAATATAACAACTTGCATACTTTGTAAAATTTATAAATACTACCCACAACTATAATATTATCTCAAATTCACACCATAATATTAAAAAATTATTTCGAGAAAATTAATTCTTTATTCACAAAATCTGGGGTTTCACAATCTCCCCTCCTTATGGAATTTCGCTCTCGAAATTTGCGTACGTACCTGGTATGCCGAACAGGTGAGAATACCTTGACTTCACTTCCAATTCTAACTCTTGAGATATAACCTTTGAGTGTTGAATACGATTCTTCTTATCCAAGATTGTAACACGTATCTCTTCAAACGTTAAATCATCCGCTATCTCATCCGGTTCTAAATTAATAATGTGGTTCGGGTCGTCCACATATTTACGTAACATCGATACGAAAAAAAAAACGTTATGAACACGCAATATATTTGGCGGTAAAACGAGTCTATAAGTCACAGTTCCTACTCAATCAAGGATTTCAATTGGGCCAATAAAATCAAGCGTTTAGACTTCCTCTATTCGTCAATTCTTGCTTCTGAAATAACGCCCTCTTGAACCTTCTTAATTCTTCATATTCTTCAGCTCCGAGTGTGTAGCTTGAGCGGCTTTAACTTTGTCGATTAAAGTCGATTCTACTTGTATATTCGTTATCTTCACGTGAGTTCGTATATTCGAACTTGTAAACGCATACGATCTTCTACTCACACGTCAGCTACCATGTTCGCTTTCCCACGATAATATTGCATGGTACGATCGTAATCTTCAACAGCTCGAGCCAACATCTTTGGCACGTTATACATTCGTTTTAGGTGAAGAAAATATTTGAGGGTTTAAGAAATGGGTTTTGTACTGGTGTCAATACCAAATTCGATTTCACGCTCTGGGGTAAGCTAAGAAGTCTTCAGGAATACGTCAAGAGATTTATTAATGATAAAAATATCATTCAAAACTGTTACTCCCATTCAAGACTTGGATAGTACGTCACATTGATACCAACTGTGACTTCTATCCCTTAACCTAGACAGAACCTCACAATGATACCTATCAACTTGTTATCGTTATTCACGACGTCGCCTACAGAAAGTCTGGCTTCGGTCCATTCCACACAAGGAAGTCATCAACAAAAGGATCGGGGCTATTTACTTATGGCTTGATATGACAATGATTGAATTTAGTGGTTTGGTTGCTTAAATTCGCATAATAGGTTGGTCAGGAATATGAAAGCTAACAACCTTACGAAAAACATGATGAGTAGTTAACCAATCGTTTCCTAAAATAGCATCAAAGATAAGTATTTTCAAAGAGACAAGATCAACACGTAACGTGAAAGTGTCGATTTGAATCAAATAAGATTTATAAACAGTGGAGGTAACGAAGGTTTCTCCCAATGGAGTTTCAATAGATAAATCAAAGTTTAACTTCTCTGGAGTTAAGTACAAACATTGAACACAACTAGGTGAAATAAAAGAGTGAGTAGAACCGGTATATAACACAGTATAGACTTCGTAAGAGCTTATGATTAACTTACCCGTGATAATTTTATTCAGGTTCCTCGTCACAAGAGAAAAAAAACGCTCTCTCTTAAACTACCGACTTTGGCTTGTCTGGGACATCCTTTGGCATCATTATCCCAGCAGGAATTGACTTCATCATACGACAGAATCGAGCTAGGTGACCTTCTCTTCCGCAATTAAAGCATGCTTTGGACTGCTGCGTACAGTTTGGACGGATGTGTCCCTCCTGTCCGCATCTGAAACATACGACCGGTGGTCGTTCTTCTTCCTTAACAACGGTTGCTGGTGCTGACGTCTTTAAGTCATTGTTGAACCTTCTCTTCTTGAAATGTCCATTCTTATTATTTTGGCCATGATTACCACCGAAGTGGTTACCATTCTTGGTATGATAATTTCCCCCGCGATGGTTACCATTGTTCCGATGGCCGTTGCCACCAGTATGATTATTATCGTGTTGCTGGTCATTACCTTTTGGTTGTGATAACTCATTATCGCGCTCCACTAACTGAGCTCTATTCACAATATCTGAATATAAACAAAGTTTGTGAGAAATGAGGTATTGACGTATATCGGGTTTCAAACCTCGCAAAAACATTCGCGCCATTTGCTCCTCATTATCGACCAAATGGGATGCAAACCGGGACAACTCCGCAAACTTAGCCTCGTACTGCAACACGGTCATATTGTTTTGCTCCAGCTTGATAAACTCTACCTCCTTCATGTGACGAATACTTTCGGGAAAGTACTTGTCGTTAAACAGCTCTTGGAACTTTTCCCAAGACATCTTGAGTGCGTCAGTCTGGGTACGTTTTACAGATTCCCACCAATGATCTGCTTCTTCACGCAACATAAAGGTGGCAAAAGGAACCTTTTGCTCCTCGGAGCATCCCAAGACATCAAATATCTTGGTGATCTGCTTTAACCACGTCTCCGCCTTAAGAGGTTCTGGCTTTCCCAAAAACTCCGGTGGTCCCAGCTCCTTGAACTGCTTAGCAGTGACCAACCGTGGGTTGCCATTGTCTTTACCTGCATTATGAACAGGAGTCGCCTTCGCCTGATGTTGCATGAATTCTAAAAAGCTCCTAAACGTACCGTCGTTCGTCAATTGATCAGTGTTGTTGTTTACAGGAGGATTATCGCCATCCTGTTGCACATTGTCCTGATTATTGATCTGTGGGGACTCAACGATCTCCTGAGCTCCATTGATAATCTCAACATTCTCGGATGCCATTTTCAAACACTGCCACAAAATAAGGGTTAATTAACATATCACATATTATCCCTATACTTTGACCGACCAATTAATACCAAATAAACTTAGGTAAGTCATACTAGCGAAGGAATTCCCCGTCTCTCCCCTCCTAGTTCTTATCTCACATCTTAGCCAGGGATCATATCCCTAAGCTCTGATACCAACTGTGACGCCCCCAAAATTAGGTATACATCACCCATTTTGGGTCGTCAGATACATGGTACATAACTCAAATACAACTTACTAATACAACTGTCGTGTACAATACGACAAAACATAACTGTGAGTTTGAATACAATAATTGTCTACTAGAGATCATACAAACTCAAAAGGAGTCCTCATTACAATTATTAATACACTATTTCTCAGAATAGTGAGGACTACTAATGCTATCCTCTGGACCGTCACTCCATTCCCCGACTAGTCCCTGCTATGTTCTCATTTCTTGAAGAGAACAATGAAAGAAAGGGTGAGCTCAACTAGCCCAGTAAGAAATATTATGACTAAGATAATGCAGAATAAATTATCATTAGTCTCCAACAATGTTAAACTGATAAAATATAATAGACATCAAGTTTAACTGCAGCGGGATAAGCAATCCATTAAAAGAGTCAAGTAGAGAGAATTGAATCTACTATTTTTTATGATTTAAAAAGTTTTTCATCACTTTTATCGCTGAGACTCAGCTCAATAAATAATCCACATCATTAAATCATCCCTGCACTACAGGCCAAGGATATTCTTTAGTATCACGACCACGAATTATCCATGCACTACGAGCCAAAGATAATCGTGTTTTCATCAACGGTCCTGATCATGCCATAAAACAATTATCTTTGCACTACGGCCGAAGAGAATTCATAGCCATAATCATACCAAAAACTGTCCATCAATGCACTACGGGCCAATGAGAATTTTTTCCACATTATTTGTAATATTACGGTCATGATTACACCGCATAATCCCTGGTCATAATCATACCAAGTCCATCTATGCACTACAGGCCACAGATGACTTTCAACATAACATAAACATGAGGATGATGACAATGATATAAGAATTTAATAAAACAAGTTCAAGAATTAATTTGTCCATGAACCAATAACGTCCAAATTGTCCACACGATACTATTTTGTGGTGTAAAATTCAAGAACGCTCAGAAGAATATTTTCCTGAAAAGATACTGGATGAAGCGCAAATATCAAGGATATTCTACTAATTTCATGGAGTATAGAAGTCAAAACTTTAACCAACTGAGTATAATAAAGAATGGAATAACAACAGAAATCACAATGCATGCGGAACTTCGCACAGGCAGGTTATTCCAACAGAATACTAAATAACGGAACCAGGTCAGGTGAAATTCACACCGACAGGATGTTCCAACAGAATAATAAATGCGGAATAATAAATGATGGAACCAGATCCGGCGTATAGCACAGACAGGATATTCCGACAGAATAATAAAGACGGAACCAGGTCCGGTGTAAAACACACAGACAGGATGTTCCAACAGAATGATAGAAGAATGTCACCAAGTATAGGGTAGACCGCGTATACAGGTTATTCCAACAGAATAATAAGAAATGGAATAACAATAGTTCTCTTCATGAATAAGAAAGAATAACACCCCTTACCGTAACATAAACTGGATATAGAAGTAGTGAAGTAGCAGAATACTCTTCTTCTTTCTCTCTATAATTTTCTCTCTATAGCTTCTCTCTATAATTTCTCTCTCTAGAGTTTCAATGAATTCGTAAGAAAATAATGAAGGAATGAGCTTCTATTTATAGGAAAATGGAATGCATAGTAACTAATCCATGAACGGTCCAGATTGATTTACTTTAATCTTACGGTCCATATTTAAAGAAAAATCTTTTAAATAAAATATAATATATTCTATTTATATAAAAAGATTTTTACTATGCAAACACTATGCAACACTATGCAAAACACTATGCGACACTATGCATAATAAAATATAATATATTCTATTTATAAAATAACTTTAATAAAGTATTCTGTTTTATATAAAAAGATGTTTCTGTTTTATTACGTTAATAATACGAATAAAACAAAACGTCGTCATCGCTATAATAATTCATATTATTAATCGACAATAATTGAATCAAACTGAGCGACTTCTCACATAAATATCAATAATCAATACCGTGTGCTACTATGCAACAACGCGTATTACTGTACTTTTACTACCCAGTAGTTCAAGAATATCAACGGTAAAACTTCCGCCGTTATTTTCAATAAAATATTTTTGTCGTTTTCTCAATCCGATAATAATTCTGTTGTGGGGTCCACCAATAATTGTACCGTCGTACGAATATTTTTCCGACACAAAGAATATTCCCTGACCAATCGAATATAATATAACAACTTGCATACTTTGTAAAATTTATAAATACTACCCACAACTATAATATTATCTCAAATTCACAGCATAATATTAAAAAATTATTTCAAGAAAATTAATTCTTTATTCACAAAATCTGGGGTTTCACAGTGACCAACCGTGGGTTGCCATTATTTCCACCTGTATTTTGAATAGAAACCGCTCTCGCCTGATGTTGCATGAATTGCATAAAGCCTCTGAACATCCCATCGTTCACCATTTAATCGGTGTTATTGTTTACCTGAGGATTATTATCTTCCTGTTGCACCTTATCCCTGTGTATTGATCGTTGGTGACTGAACGGTCTCATGTGCTCCATTGCTTATCTCAACATTTTCAGATGTCATTTTCAAATACTGCCACAAAACAAGGGTTAATTAACCTATCGCATATTATCTCTATACTCTGGCCGACCTATTAAATATCAAATAAACTTAGGTAGGTCATATTAGCGAAGGAATTCCCCGTCTCTCCCCTCCTAGTTCTTGTCACACATCTCAGCCAGGGAACATATCCCTAAGCTTTGATACCAACTGTGAAGCCCCTAAAATAGGTATACATCACCCATCTTGATTTGCCAAATATATGGTACAAAATTCAAATACAACTTAATTATACAACAGTAGTGTAAAATACGACTAAACATATGTTGTGAGTTTTAATATAAATATTGTCATCTAGACAATATATAAACTCAATGGGGTCCTCATTAAATTTATTATCACACTATTTCACAGAATAGTGAGGACTACTAATGCACCATCTAGGACCATCACTTTGTTTCCCCCGACTAGTCCCTGCTACGTTTTCATTTCCTGAAGAGAACAATGAAAGTAAAAGAGTGAGCTCAAGTAGCCCAGTAATAAATAGTATGACTAAGATAATGCAGAATAAATTATCGTTAGCTTTCAACAATATTAAACTGATACAATATAACAAATATCAAGTTTAACTGCAGCGGAACAAGCAATCCATTAGAAGAGTCAAGTAGAGAATAAAATCTACTATCTTCTATGATTTAAAAGGTTTTTCATTACTTTTATTGCTGAGACTCAGCTTAATAAATAGTCCACATCATCAAATCATCCCTGCACTACAGGCCAAGGATATTCTTTAGTATCACGACCACGAATTATTCATGCACTACGGGCCAAAGATAATCGTGTTTTCATCAACGGTCCTGAAAATTCCATAAAATAATATATCTTTGCACCATTGGCCGAAGAGAATCCATAGCTATATTCATACCAAAAACTATCCATCAATGCATTACGGGCCAATGAGGACTTTTCCCACATCATTTGTAACATTACGGTCATGATTACACCGAATAATCTCTGGTCACAATCATACCAAGTCCATCTATGAACTACAGGCCACAGATGACTTTCAACATAATATAAACATGAGGATGATGATAATGATATAAGAATTCAATAAAACAAGTTCAAGAATTAATTTATCCAGGAACTAATAACGTCCAAATTGTCAATATGATACTTCTTTGTAGAGTAAAATTCAAGAATGCTCAGAAGAATATTTCCATGAAAAGATACTGGATGAAGCGCAAATATCAAGGATATTCCACTAATTTCATGGAGTATAGAAGTCAAAATTTTAACCAACTGAGTATAATAAAGAATGGAATAACAAAAGAAATCACCAGGCATGAGATAGACCGCACAGACATGTTATTCCAACTGAATAATAAATAACGGAACCAGATCATGCGTAAACGCACAGACATGATGTTCCAACTGAATGATAAATAATGGAACCAGGTCATGCGTAAAGCACAGACAGGATGTTCCAACAGAATAATAAAGAACGGAACCAGGTCATGCATAAAGCACAGACAGGATGTTCCAACAGAATGATAAAGAACGGAATAATAACAGAAATCACCATGCATGCGGTACTTCGCATAGACAGGTTATTCCAACATAATGATAAAGAATGGAATAACAGAAGAATTTCACCAAGTATAGGGTAGCCCGCGTATACAGGTTATTCCAACAGAATAATAAAGAATGAAATAACAGACTTTCTCTTCATGTATACGAAAGAAATAATACCCCTAGGAGTACAACAAATAATATCCCCTACGAGTACAACAAATAATATCCCTTACCTTAAGGAGAAGAGTACTGGATATAGGAGTAGTGAAGTAGCAGAATACTTTTCTTCTTTCCCTCTATAGTTTTTTTTCTCTAGAGTTTCAGTGAATTCGTAAGAAATAATGACGGAATGAGCTTCTATTTATAGAAGAATGTACTGCATAGTAACTAATTCATGAACGGTCCAGATTGATTTACTTTAAACGGATGGTCCAGATTTAAAACAAAATATTTTAAATAAAATATAATATATTCTATTTATAATCTAATAAAACGAATAACTTTATAAAAGTATTATGTTTTATATAAAAAGATTTTACTATGCAAAACACTATCCCGGCACTATGTAACACTATGCATAATAAAATATAATATATTCTATTTATAGAATAACTTTATAAAAGTATTCTATTTTATATAAAAAGATTTTACTATACAAAACACTATGCATAATAGAATATAATATATTCTATTAATAGAATAACTTTATAAAAGTATTCTGTTTTATATAAACAGCTTTTCTGTTTTATTACATTAATAATACTTATAAAATAAAACTGAGTGACTTATCACGTAAGCATCAATAATCAATACCGCGTGCTACTATGCAACCACGTGTATTACTTTACTTTTATTACCGATTAGTTCAACAGTATTAACGGTAAAACTTCCGCCGTTATTTTCATAAAATATTTTTGTCGTTTTCTCAATTCGACAATAATTCCGTTGCGGGGTCCACCAATGATTGTACCGTTGTACAAATATTCCCTGATAAAACGAATATTCCCCGACCAATCGAATATTATATAACAACTTGCGTACTTTGTAAAATTTATAAATATTACCCACAACTATAACATTATATCAAATCCACACCATAATATTTAAATAAATTATTTTAAAAAAATTAAATATTTATTCATAAAAATCTGGGTTCTCACAGAACTTGCCTCGTATGTAGGTTAAACAATTACAGTTACACGATCATCAAATGTCTTACATATACCATTATAATCATAACATTCATTAGACTTGATAACATTTACCCTTTAGACTTAGTTCCCACTTAAGTTTAACTTGTTAACTTTGTTCAAGTTCTTACCATTAAACTATTCACACATCACAAACTTGAAATCATTGCATGACAATCAATATAAACACCAAAATCCAACCTTGTGAATACAAGTTTGAATTCTTATATAATGTAATAATTCTTAACTTGAAATTACTTCATACATGTTTCCAATCTGTTATAACATCTTGTTATATGTGTAACACATTATTATGTTCATTAATCCATGTTAAGTTAAGTTTTATTAACTGAATAAGCAAAACAACAAAATAATCTCTGATCCGGGCAGGGCGCAACTGCGCCTTCCTGAACCTTTACACCGACACAGATGTGTTGTTCCTACCCTTGACACCGGCGCGGCTGCGCTGATGCGCAGACAGGAACTACAGCAGCTCGGCACAAAAGTTCATATAAGCCAAAAACTCGATTTTCACCATTCAAACTCTAAATTAAGCATGCCCAAATGATATAGACTTCACAAAAACAACACTAAGCATAGGTCTTACATGATGTGTTGAATGAAATATACATAAAAAAACATATTAATATGACCTAAAAATAATTCATTTATGTAATGAAAATCATCATTCCAATAAATACTCATTTGCCATTCTTAAAATGAATGGTGCAAATATTAATCTTCTAATCTAATATTGTAATTTTCTTCATAATGTGCATGTCCAACCCATTTTATTCATCATGCATGCATGGTAAACGAATCACTCTCTCCGTCCCTTAATATAAGATGTTTTAGAGAAAAAAATTTATCCCTTAATATATGACGTTTTAGAATTCCAAGTAAACATTAATTGTTTAGTTTCCAATATTACCCAAAGTATTAAATATATAACTTTGGTTCTCTCACTATTTTTTGCCCAATAAATAACAATCTCTTTTTTCAATACAAGGACAATATAGACATTTGATATTATATTTAATGTTATACAATCATTTTCTTAATACGTGTGCACAACATGCACACTGAAAGAGAGAATAGCATGTTGTCGTCCACCAATGAGGGAGCAGTCCTAGTGAGATGTGAAACATAGAATTAAGGAACAAGGAGAAGGGGGCGCGCAATTAATGGAAGCAAAGAAAATGAAGAAGAAGATAGAGATCCTTAATTGGTTTTAGGGGAATATAAGAGGTGGAGTTTGAAGGAATAGAGAAATTGGTTATTACTACTCCACTATATATATTAATTTCGGGAGTGGTTAGTATGAAATTAATTTTGGTTAATTGATCAATACAGTATCGACACATAGATGATTTCTCTGCATGTCAACACTTTATTAGTCGGTAACCGGATCCATATATTCCCATCTCCTCCACCATTTGTTTAATTCCTTGCCTCCACGTTGAGTTTTTGTAATGGGTATGTGTAAAATCCCAACTTTTTGAATAAAGATGAATTTTCTATAAATATTATTTTTGAATATTATGGAGTGAAATTGATATAATAGTTGTGGGTAATATTTATAAATTTTGCAAAGTACGCAAGTTGTTATAAAATATTCGATTGGTCGGGGAATATTCGTTTTAACAGGGAATATTAGTACAACGGCACAATCATTGGTAGAGCCCATAATGGAATTATTGTCGGATTGAGAAAACGACAAAAATACTTTATGAAAATAACGACAAAAGTTTTACCGTTAACTGTTGAAACACCCGGTGTTAAAAGTACAATAATACGCGTGGTTGCATAGTAGCACACGGTATTGATTATTGATACTTACGTGATAAGTCAATCAGTTTTATTTGTATTATTAATGGAATAATACAGAAAATCTTTTTATATAAAACAGAATAATTTTATAAAGTTATTCTATATATAGAATATATTATATTCTATTATGCATAGTGTTGCGTACTGTCTGCATAGTGTTTTGCATAGTAAAATCTTTTTATATAAAACAGAATACTTTTATAAAGCTATCTGTTTTATTAGACAATAATTAGAATATATTATATTTTATTATGCATAGTGTTTGCATAGTGCCTGCATAATGTTTGCATAGTAAAATCTTTTATAAAGTTATTCGTTTTTACTCCCTCCGTCCCAAATTAACTGCTCAGTTTTGACTTTTTAAAGTCAAATTGACCATTTTTAAAACTAATCTTTTTACTATTTTTGCTAAAATATAGGTAAAGAGATTATAACCAAAAGAAAGTATATACAATTTATTACTAATCCTAATTTTTATAATTTTAGAAATATATTTATATATGCTTAATTATTAATTCTAAAAATAGTCAATTTGACTTAAAAAGGTCAAAATTGAGCAGTTAATTTGGGACGGAGGGAGTATTAGATTATAAATAGAATATATTATATTTTATTTAAAAGATTTTGCTTTAAATATGGACCATCAGATTAAAGTAAATCAATCTGGACCGTTCATGAGTTAGTTACTATGCAGTCCATTTTTCTATAAATAGAAGCTCATTCCTTCATTATTTTCTTACGAATTCACTGAACTCTAGAGAGATAAACTATAGAGAGAAAGAAGAAAGTATTCTGCTACTTCACTACTTATATATTCAGTACTCTTCTTCTTAAGGTAGGGAATATTATTTATTGTACTCATAAGGGGTTTTTCTTTCTTTCTTATTCATGAAGAGAACTTCTGTTATTCCATTGTTTATTATTCTGTTGGAATTACCTGTATACGCGGGGTACCCTATACTTGGTGAAATTATTCTGTTATTTCATTCTATACTATTCTGTTGGAATATCATGTCTGTGCGTTTTACGTCGGACCTGATTCCATCTTTATTATTCTGTTGGAATATCCTGTCTGTGCGTTTTACGCCGGACCTGGTTCCGTCTTTATTATTGTTCTGTTGGAATATCCTGTCTGTGCGTTTTACTTCGGACCTGATTCCGTTCTTATTAGTATTCTGTTGGAATAACATGTCTATGCAAAATACTGCATGCATAGTGATTTCTGTTGTTATTTCATTCTTTATTATTCTATTAGAACATCCTGTCGGTGCGAATTTCGCCTGACCTGGTTCCGT